>CAUYUJ010021625.1:25000-31354 GCA_963575745.1 Prorocentrum cordatum
AGTAAAAGTAGTAGTAGTGGTAGTAGTAGTAGTAGTAGTAGTAGAAATAGTAGTAGTAGTAGTAGTAGTAGTAGTAGTAGTAGTAGTAGTCGTAGTAGTAGTAGTAGTAGTGGTAGGGATCTCTGGTGGTGCTTCTCGCGGGGCTCTTGGAGGCAGTTTCGAAGCCTCTTGGGGGCCGTTTTGGGGCCGTTCTGGGGCCTCTTGGGGGGCCTCTTGGGGCCTCTTGGGGGCGTCTTGGGGGCCTCTTGGGGCCTCTCGGGGCCTTTTAGGGCCGTCTCGGGGCGGAAGGCTCGGGATGTCAGTTCGGGCTCCCTCTCTTGGGCCCCTCTTGGGGCCGTCTTGGGGCTCTCTTGGGCCGTCCTGGGGGCCTCTTGGGCTGTCTTGGCGCCCTCTTGGGCGGACTTGGGCGCGTGTTGGGGGCCTCTTGGGCCGTCTTGGGGCGGTCTTGGGGTGCTCTTGGACCGTGTTCAACGCCGTGAAGGCCGAGAAGCCGTATATGATCAAAATGTACGTTTTCCATAGGAATTTGAAGATTTTCGGCTCTTCGGCCCTTCTGAGAACTGCTCTTGGAGGCCTCATGGGCCGTCTTGGAGGCCTCGTGGCCCGTCTTGGGGCCATCTTGGGCGCCTTGGAGCGTTCGTTTGGCGTCTCGGGGCCCTCGTGGGCCGTCTTGGAGGAGTCTTGGGGCCTTCTTGGGCCGCCTTGAGAGACTTTTGAGCCCAAAGAAGCCCCGTGAGTCGCTCGGGCGGGGCCATGGGGGGGGGGTCAAATCGCCAGTTTGGGGTCCCTGGGGGGGGACTGTAGGGGGGGGAACTATCTCACACGCCTAGGGACCCACAAGGGGTCGGCGGATTACGGGATGATGGTGGTGATGATGATGTTGGTGATGATGATGATGATGCTGATGATGATGCTGATGATGATGATGATGGTGGTGGTGGTGGTGATGGTGGTGATGATGATGACGATGATGATGACGATTGCGATGATACTGACGCTAATGATGGTGAGAAGCCGGAGGCGGAGGAGGAGGAGGAGGCAGGAGGAGGAGGAGGAGGAGGAGGAGGGGGAGGAGGAGGGGGAGGGAGGAGGAAGAAACATAAGTAAACCCAGGGTGTACCAGCGACGCTGGAAATCAACTGTCCTGCATGTTCCTGGAGAGTGAAACCAGTGCGGGCAGACCCTGCCGTACACCATGCAGTGTCACGACGTGCCCAGCGAGATCACGGTCTACAGGTGTAAGTATTGGACACGCGAGGAGCCGCCCTCCATCCGCTCAACTGCCACATATGTTGAATATAGCCTCCTAGTGTTCTAGAGATTCTCACAAAGGTAAAGGACCGTTCCCCGTCCCTGTAAAATGTCCCGTCCTCCATCCGCAGCGCTAGGGCGACAGCCACATTTTGACAACGTCCCTTCCTCAGTCCTTGCGCCTCCTTCAAGCTATTGAGGCGAATGTGCGCGGCGGTACGGCCCTGCGGCGAAAGCCACATTTTAAATTGGACCCGCCCTTCATCTTTGCAACTGCTACAAGGTTGCATGTTTAAGACGGATGTGCACGGCTCTGAGGCGAAAGCCACAGTTGGAAAACGAGCTGTGCCTCATCCGCGTGATTGTTGCAAATGCTGCAATAGTTCCAGACGAATGGTCGCGGCGCTAACGCTAGAGCTACATTTTGAACAAGTGATGTGAGATATGATTAGTATTGCGTGTGGCATGTTTCAAAACGAATATGCGCGGCTTTATGGCGAAAGTTATGTTTCGCAATCGACTTGTGCTCCATCCTTGTAACTGCTACGGAAGTGGAATGCAGCGGTGCGCAGCGCTAAAACGAGAGCCCCATTTTGAAAACCACGCCCCGTCCATTCGTGTAGTGGTTGCACCGTTCAAGCCTCAGGATCACAGATGACGAGGACCTCTCAGGCGAAGCGCCTGGCCAGCCCCTTCAGACAGGTCTTCGGGTGCGACAGTGCGAAGTTACGTATAAGGAAGTTGGATGAGGAACAGAAAGAGAAGCATGAGGAGCATTAGGATGGGGATGCGGTGGGTGGGAATAGGGGGGGGGAGGAGGAGGAGGAGGAGGAGGAGGAGGAGGAGGAGGAGGAGGAGGAGAAAGGAGGAGGAGGAGGAGGAGGAGGAGGAGGAAACGGATGATTTTGTTCTCCTGCAACCACCAATGTGTTTAGACCAAGCTGTCGTGGCGTGCAGCAACCTGGAATTTGGATCCCCCTCCTCCGAGGGGTATTCACCTGAAACTGGGTGCGTGCGACCCCAACAAAAGGGTGCGGAGGGCGGAGATACGCACGGCACCCGACCAGAAGCACAAGACATTTCCAGCACCTCCGAGCGAGAGAAGACCACACGTCGAGCTCCACCCGGTGGCCGCCAATTGGCAGGGACATTTAACGTGTTGCGCCTGGCTACAGGACGCAGCGGAGCAATGCCATGAGCCAGGAAGACGAAGTTCCACACCTCTTGGCGGAACAACACAGACAACGAGGCCGACACCTTCTCACTAGCAGTACCACCCAGCAGGCGACTGCCCCGTGGAGAGCCGCTAGCTTAAGATGAGGGCCTGGAGATACAACCAATTCCTATCCAGAACAACGAAGCGGACCGGGCGGCGCTTGTGGTTTGTTCCATCCACTGACATTTCCGCCACCAGCCGCTATGGAAACAACCGAACGCACAAGGCAACGGGCAGGGCTGGATGGCGCTCGTGGTTCGTTTCGCCCACTGCCACTTCCGCCACCAGCCTGGCCTGACCGCGGACATTGCAGCCACCGTGGGGGACTCACGCCAGAGAAACGGAAAATCAGAGGAGCGAGAGGAGACAGGACAGGAGAGGCAGCCAGCCCCACGGCGCCGCGGAAATGGCAATCAAAAGGGATCCCGACTGGAACTCGGCAGACCAATGATTGAAGTGAGGTGGGGGATGGTTATGATGATGATGAGGAGGAGGAGGAGGAGGAGGAGGAGGAGGAGGAGGAGATGGAGGATGCCAGCTCCCACAGCTGGCATCCACAGCGCCAGCCCGCATCCTTGCAGTACGGGGTGGGGGCACGCGACCGCGCCTTGGCGAGAGCCGCTTTGGGGCGGGGGCGTCGCGGGTCCCTCTCGGAGCGCCCACCATGGCCCCCCACCCCTCACGGTTCGTCCCTCGGCTCGCCCACCTTGCAAATCGAAATCCGCCTGCTCGAAAACTGAGCCAGAGCCGGGGGCTGCCGCAGCACCTGCCTCTCGAGAGTCGGCGGGGGGGCACCTCCCGAGGGTGCAGCGCCGCAACCACCTTGACCAGAGTCTGACTCCGACGGAGTGGGGTCTGGAGCAGCCTGCAGGGCCCGACCGACTTCACTCCGAGGCCCGAGGGCAACTCCTCTGAGGGCAGAGCGAGCGAGGCCAGCGGCGAACCCATCGATCCTCCTCTCCTCGGCGTCTGTTGGCATATCTGCGGCAGAAGCTCTGGCCATGCCCTGACCTTGGGTGCAGCTCCCTCAGCCCAGTCCGAGAAACGCAACGGGCAAACAACCTGGAGCTGTGGCCTCTTCGGGTGCTTCCCACATAGCGACCATACTCCATACACAGTTGCCACATGTTGAAGCCTCCTTGGAGAAATCGGCATTGAACCCTTTGAAGCGGCCGTGCGAGCTATAGCATTTACACCGCATGCAGATCAGCATGGTCGCTCCGTCACTACACAGAAGAGCTATAACCTGTGCTCTCGACTGGCGATGTCTTCCAAAGGGAGGTACGGAGGAGGAGGAAGAGGAGCAGGAGGAGGCTTCGCGATGAGCGGCGGCCGTGGGCGCAGTAGACCTGGACATGCAGTCACCAGAAATGCGGTTTCCCGGATAGCTTCCGCTGGATAACCGCGTGCTTGGCCTGTGGTCGGGGCCAGGGTCCCGTTCCTGCTGCTGTTCCTCATCGCTCTCCTGGTGGTGTCTGGTCTCCACCTCCGTGGCCGCAAGGTGGCGCGGCGCCCGTCAACGCTGGTGGGCCCAAGCTCACTACCGAGCGTAAGGAGGCGTTGCTCGCCGCGTACGCGGAGCACTTCGAGGCTTGTTCGATCTCCCTCTCTCCTGGGAAGAAGGCGTCCCTCATTGCAGACCGTGCTCCACGTGATGGCTATCCCTTGGCAGTCAGCCGCCAGGCGAAGCAGAAGCACGACAACCTCAAATACCAGGTCCAGAAGGCAAAGCCATCATGTGAGAAAGCGCAGGAGGCACTTGCGAAGCAGGTTCTACGTGCCAGCGGGCTCAAGTCCAAGGACCCCGAGCTGGAGAAGCAGGGGCGTGAGGCAGCTCAGAAGACCGCCTTCTAAACAACAAACAATAGAACATGATAGTCTGTCCGAGGCTAAGCGGCCTCCCCCTGCCGACCCTGCTGCGCTTCTATTACATCAGCTCGCGGGGCGTGGCCTGGAGCAGGGTGCTCTTGGCGCGCTCAGGTGCGCGGTGGAGGCGCGCGACAGGGCCCGGGCCGAGGCGGCCGCCGAGACCGGGGCCGAGGCCGAGGAGGCGAAGCTGCGGCGGGCTCGCGAGGGAGGCGCCCGCCGACGGCGCTGGCGATGGCGCTGGCGGTGGCTCGCGGGCACCAGGTGCCGCTGGCGGCGATGGAGATACTGCGGGTGCCAAGCTTGCCATCGACGTGGGCGCGGCCGCGCAGCCGCTCAAGAAGCATGCGGCTGGCCCGACTCGTTCCGCAACGGCGGCGGCGGCGCCGCGCGCTCCCAGGTGGAGGCAGCCAGCAAGCACGAGACATTTTAAACGTCAGGGTGGCCAATGTGTCGCCCTGTCATTTCGTCCAGGCAAGGCCACTCGGCCCACGTTCCTCTTTTTGAAGCTTATTTCTTCGAGCGCCACCGATCGTTGTGGGTTAGGCGTTCTCCTCGCAGGACCTTCTGTCCTAGGCGTTCACATAGTAGTCGCCCAAGAACATTAAAGATTTGTGATGCGGATGCACGCAAGCACAACCTTCGCAGGCTGGGCTGGCGGGCTAGGTTCTCCAAGGCTGTGCTGGCAGCTGTTGGTGGCTCCTTGGATGGGTTCATGTAGGCCGTGCCCAAGCATATCGGGCTGGCTGGACTGAGACGGTTCCGAAGGATTTGAAAATCGGGGTGGTTTGCATCTTGCGCGTCGGGGGGCTCTTTCCTGGAGGCTTGCTGGCATGCGCTGTTAATTTTCTGTCTGCGCCATTCCGTCGGTCTCGGCCCTATTCAGCTGGGACCTGCGTTGTCGTCTTAGGACTACCCTTTAACTGGCTGGCCTCCCCTGCGCGGTGATGGGCGACTTCAGCGTAGGGCCTGATGCCCTCGGACACTTTGGATGGGCTGACGCCCTCGACGGTCGAGAATTTCGCACGGGGGCCGGCGCGCGCGCGCGCGCCAGCGAACAGGTCCCTAGATTATGTCGCGGTTCGTAACTCGCTGGCGGCTGCAGGCGCGGCGGTCAGTCTTCTCGTCGATGCGGCGACTACCCCGCGCCCCTCCTGTGCAGCCTGCGCTTCCGTGCGCGGCTGCGCCGCCGCGCCCTTCTCCATGTGGGCCCCCCATGGGGTGTCGAAGCCGCCCCGGCGCCGCTCGCTGGGGAGCTGCCTCGGCTGCTATCTGGCCCGTGCTTGGTTATCCTGAGGGCCTCGGGAAGGCCTGGGGCGCGGGCGCGTCGGTCGTCGAGTTGGAATGGTCAGAGGTGCATCGGATCAGTGCTGAACCTGCCCGCCCCTATTTGGGGCGTGCCGGTGGCGTCGTGGTGGGCACGCGCACACCTGCCAAGTCTGCGCCTGTCCCGTTTCCGTGGCTTTGCCCGCGGGCTGTTTGGTGGAGGTCACCTGCCCATGTGCTTGAGTCCATTTCCAAGCCCATGGCCCATGTCGTCTGCCTCTGCCTAGATGGCTCAGGTGCGCAACGAGATTCGCGAGCTCCAGGGGCCCCGAGTTGTCCCGAACTCTGACCTCGCGGTGGTTCACTCAGGCGCTCTGGATCGGTTGAAGCACGTGGACTACGTGGTTTTCGACGCGCTCGCCACGGTCGCCGCTGGCGAGCATGCTGGCCAGCTCCGCGGGCGGGCCTCTCAGCTGAGGACCATCAGACGGGACCGACGGGTGAAATCTTTCACTGCTGGAGGAGCGGCGGCCCGGTTCAAGTTCACGCAGCCGCCTGACCCCCGGCAGCCTTCCAACCCCGACCCTGTCACCCGCCGACCCCGGACCAGCATGGAAGAGATGAGGGATTCAGGAGGAGGAGGAGGAGGAGGAGGAGGAGGAGGAGGAGGAGGAGGAGGAGGAGGGGGATGAATGAGCAGAGGGACGGGGGAGGAGGAGGAGGGGGAGGAGGGGGGGGGGAGGAGGGGGGAGGCG
>CAUYUJ010021625.1:31454-78954 GCA_963575745.1 Prorocentrum cordatum
CCTCCTCCTCCTCCTCCTTCTCGTCCTCGTCCCTCCTTGCTCCGTCCTTCCTCCCTCCCTCTTTGCTCCGTCCTTTGCTCCAGCCCCCCTACCCTCGGTGAAGTACAGGAAGGGCCGATCGTCTTCGGAGCGGGCTCAGGTTGTGGCTGCGGCCAGGTCCCGCCCTGGACTCTGCTCGCTCTGCCTGGCGCGGCGATCGAGTCTCTCCGCGCGCTGGTCGGGGCGGTCGAAGCGCGGGCCGAGTGGCCGCCCCCCGTCTGGCAAGATCGCTCTCATCATGAGAAGGCTTGGAGGCTTTCGGCCTCTAGGCCTGCTGCGCTGCCTCCGCGGCGCTCGCAGTCGCGAAGGGGGGGGGGCCCTGATTCTGGGCCGACAGCGGAGCCATCGACCCTGGCGCGAAGGCAAAAGTGAAAAGTGTTGATGTGTGCGCGTATATCCAGGCTGCGCGGGATGAGTGCCACCCGTCACGGGGCCTCTGACATGAAGAGTGCGTTCGAGCCTAACCACCCCCCGCCCTTTGGAGGCTTCTCGGCAGACCCACTTCCCGCTGCGGCAGCCGCGGCCGCTCGTTGAAGGCCCCCCCACGCTTCTGGGCCTCCAGGGGGCGGTGAGCAATCACCTCCTGGCTGGAGCTACCGTCGTTCCTGAGCGGGGGTTTGCCATTGCTTTGGCAGCGCGTTTATTGGGGCCCCTGGATGCCGGTCGACGTGGGTTTCGCGCTGTGTCTTTGTCGGCACTCGTCGGCGACTCCAGGCTGCAACGCTCAAGAGAGCGAGGCCGCATGCTATTTGACATTGTCGGCGCTGGAGCGGCGCTGATTCGCGAACTCGGCTGGGTGCATTTACTGGCTGCCCCTGGCCAGAGCCGCTCTCTCGCCAGTGGCGCCCCCCTCGGGCGCGGTCTGGCAGGGAGGATGACGTCTGTCACTGCGGGGGGGGTTCTTGGGGAGCGACATCTGGGGATTGACTGCTACCGCGGTGGGGTGCTCGCCAGGGCCACCCGTGAGGGGCGCGTCAAGGTCGCGACAGGTGCGATCATGATCTTCTGATCATTTGCAAGGGGGTACTGTTCGCAAGAAAACCACTGCTTCGATGTCTAGGGCGTCTCTGGGAACGGCCGTTGGATTTGGCACCGCTGTTCAGGGCGCCGCTGTCATGGAGCTCGATGTCCTGCGCCCCCAGGCCGCCGCCTCGCTCGACGCGAAGACGAGCGGCAAGAGCCGCGCCTTCGCACTGCCGTTAGCGCCGCTGCGCCAGTCGGATACCACGTGGAGGTCAAACCCCGCGCCCACCAAGGCGTTCGCTCATGTCTTGTGGTGCAGCAGTATGCCCAGGCATGTGCTTGTCCAGGGCGTGGAGCATGCTGCAGCTGGCCGCAAATCCGAGGCCCTCTCGGACTGTTGCACGCCACCCTCGACAGACGTGGCATCGCGTTGGGGAAAGCTCTGGCCTGGGGCACCCTCGATGGCATGGCTCTCAGGCGGCTGGGAGACATTTCCCAGGTGTCCTTCGTTTGTTGCGGACGCACTGTCATGGTTTGGTTGAACCTCCAGGTGTCTGCGCAATTGAGCTTCCCTGAATTGTTCAGTGGTTTCTGGCACATTCATCTCAAGTTCCCTTTGGGCTACTAAGGTGGTCTGACTTGGCGCGACAGGGTCGCCTGTGCAGCGCCTGTCTTGAAGCCCAATGGCGCCAGGAGCGGCAGTTTCAATGCGGTTGAATAGCGTTTCCTTCCTGCCTCGCGTGCCAGAAGAAGCCCGCCCCACCCCCCCACCCCACCCCTCCCTCCTGCGCCGCCGCGCTGGCTGCGAGGCTATGCATGCAGGAGACTGCGGGGGACGCGCCCCCAGAGCGCATTGCTGCTTCTGTGAGGCCAGCTGCCACCGACGAGCTGGCCCGCGTTCTTCTTGAACGTGCTATGCTGCCTTTGCTCAAACCGCCGCGTTTCTATTTGCGTATCCTGGTTGCCCTGGGTTTAAAATTCTTCAGGATCTTGTCCTGGGTGGTTCGCCGTTCCTTGACCGCCCCGATCGTGAAGAGGCGGCGCGGGCAGTCATCGGTGTCGACTCTGGCAATCAGGTCCGCGCGTCTGTCACAGACCTGTTACCCTTGCCGTTGTCGGGCATTGATGGGGCGGAACTGCATGCGTTGCTTGGGGCTCTGTTGCAGTCGGTAACTCCTGTTGTGCTCCACACGGGCTCGGATATCCTCCTGACTGTTTACGGTTCTCGCGGACACGCGGCCCCCGCAGCCCCTTCCGATTCGCGGGCATGCCTGCGGCGCCAAGTCTGGCGCAAGGTCGGCTGTTTTTTTGTTTTTCCATGGGGTGTCCGCCTGCACTGGGGAAGGCGAGTGCACGTATGACGGAGAGGATGGTGCAGGAAGGGGGGGAAGAGGAGGGGGTGGCACGCGTTCAGAGACAAGCAGGGCAATGGTGCCGCCGATGTTGTCGCCAGAAATCGAGCCGCTGTGCTGCGTCCGTGCGTTGCTGTCCTGAGATTGCTGTTTACGCGCCCGAAAATGGGCTCACGCGCGGCTCGTTGGCTTGCCTGTGAGGGCGGTGCTCGTTGATTCCGCGCACCGTCAGCGAGCTGAGCGCCCTGGCAGTTTGCTCATCCTCGCGGAGCCCTCCCCCCCTCCTTTCCCCTTGATCAAGGGATCCTTGAGGCCCACGGGGTACTCAGAGTCTCAGGGTCCAATGGGCATGCGGTGGCGACTTCTGGGATCGGTGACGATCAGTTTTGCGTCTGCACGCACTGCGCCGCCAGTACCTCCTCCCGCGTCGTTCATTCTGCGTGCGAGTACAGGCCTCACCGTCTGAATATGGACCGTCGGCAGGTGCAGGTGCGTCTATTGAAGGGCGATTGTAAGCACCAACGTTGCGTGCAGTCCTTTACGGGTTTCCGTCTGCGGCCGCCATTGGCTCAGTGTCAGGTGGTTGATTGTCTTGTTGTTTTGCATCCTGAACTGCTGTGCGGCTGATTGCTGCGCAGGTCATGCCTGATTGGTCGGGGAGGCGGCCTGGACGCCATCTTGGGCATCCTGGAAGACATCAGTGGGCATCTTGGACGCAGTGGAGGGCGCCAAAAGGGGTCGTCAGGCCGCCAAGAAAGCCTCGTGGGGGTGGGTGGGGAGGGAGGGGCGGCGCGTGCGGCAGTCTGCGACGAGAGTACCGCGACGAGAGGGGGTCCATTGCAAGCATGCAGAAACTTGGCTAGGCAGCGCCTGGCATCCTACGTTCTGCTGTCGCGCGGGAGGGATGATGGTGATGGTCATGGCACTGGTGATGGTGGCGGTGGTTGTGGTCGTGGTGGAAGTGGAGGTAATGGTGACGGCGGTGGTGGTGGTGGTGATGGCGGTGGAGGTGGTGGTGATGGTGATGGTGATGGTGATGGTGATGGTGGTGGTGGTGATGGTGACGGTCATTGTGATGGTGATGGTGGAGTGGTGGAGCGGTGGTCTTTGTGGTGGTGGTTATGGTGATGATGGTGGTTGTGTTGGTGATGTTGGTCATGGTGATTGCGATGGTGATGGTGATGTCGATGGTGATGGTGATGGTGATGGTGATGATGGTGGTGATGCCGATGATGATGAGGATGATGCTGATGATGCTGATGCTAATGATGAGGCTGATGATGATGATGCTGATGATGATGATGATGAGGCAGATGATGATGTTGATGATGGTGTTGATGAGGATGATTATGCGGATGATGAGGGTGATGATGGCGAGGAGGAGGAGGAGGAGCAGCAGGAGCAGGAGCAGTAGAAGGAGAACGTAAACAAGAAGCAGTGGGACACAGGAGATGGAGGAGGAGGGTGGGGACGGCGAGGACGAGGAGGCGAAGTCATAGGAGGAGGAGGAGGAGGAGGAGGAGGAGGAGGAGGAGGAGGAGGAGGAAGACAACACAGATAATGATGAGGAGAATGGGGAGGAGAACGGGGGAAAGGGAGGGGGGCAGAGCAAGAGGGGAGAGATGGGAGCGGCGAAGGGGGAGACTGGCTTTTTCCTTGCTCTCCCCTCCTTCTCTCCCCCTTCTTCCCACGTGCGCACCCCTACTTCCCCATACGTAGTGCCCCCCGTAATTCGGGGAACGATAACTCATGTGTTCCCCTTTGGTTCGCCACCAGCTTGTGTTGTCGGATTCTTGCTTTGAAGAGACAGCGCCCCGCGTCACTTACCTTCCTTATTATGCTCCCTCCTCCTGCCTTCGCTCTCCGCGTGTCAGCATCGGCACACCCCTCACACGCCTCGCGGCCCTATAGAGGGCTCCACCCAAGGACCGTGTGGCCATCCTTGCCTGAGTACCCTCTGGCATACCCCATCACGCGTTTCGTGCTGGCGTGGCCCCATCGAGGGCTCGACCCAAGGCCCTCGCGGCCGTCCTTGCATGCGCTCCACTGGTCAATGCTGACGCACCCCTCACACGTTTCGTGTCCCCCATGGAGCTCCATCTAAGGCTCCTGTGGCCAGCAGGAGCAAGGCGAGGGTCATGAGGAGGAGGAGGTGGAGGAGGAGGAGGTTGACGAGACGGAGAGGGAGGAGGAAGAGGAGGCGGAGGAGGCAGATAACGAAGAGGGGGAGCATCACCAGGAGGAGTCGGAGGACGAGGGCGCCTGACTGCATGCTTCCCCCACATCGCAGCAATGTTTGGCATGAACGGCCCGGAAATGCGGCGGAGGCCCAACAGTCTGCCCTCACCCCTTTGCCTCGTCCTGGGAGAGCTCAGTGTGTGGTCCGTAGCCCGCAGTGGGAATGACAGGTCATTCCCCTACCGACGTGTCAACATTGCAACTCACTGTAGCCAGTGTATTGTCAACAGGGAGACGCATGTTTCGTATTAGCCAGGTCAGCTAGGCACGAACATATTCCTCCACCACCCCTTCAACCATCCACGAAGTAACCCTCCCAGTCTTTGTTTAAGGCTTGCCTGTGAGGCTTTCCTGAGTGAGAGCGGCAGTGCAAAATAGCCTATTGACACAGGCTCGACTGAAAATAGCAGTTGTTTTGCGAAGCTGCTCATGCTGTAATAGAAGATCCGCAGTCACATAAGCTGTTGTGCAGCGCCGACAGAGACATTAAAGTGTGGCAGTTCTAGGGTTTCTGCCCAGGGTTTTTGGGCTTACCCTGGACCGCGTCGGTACTGGGACTCCTCCCCCTCCACCATAAAGCCACGAATCCACCACCTCCGCAGTCACGTAATCACTCTTGCGGCGCAGAAGAGACGTTCACGTGTGGCAGTTCCAGGGTTGCCGCCCATGGTTGTTTTTTGGTTCATGTCGAGCCACATCAGTACTGGGACCCTCGTGCTTTCCGTATGGTTCTTTTCGGGTGTAGCACGAACCCAATAGTCAAGCAAGACAGTCTTGCGATAGGTGTCGTAAGGCTGGCCTCTGGGGTAAAGGAACCCTGTATGTGGTTGGGTGTTGCCAGGACGTCATACGTGTGCAGGCTGCTCACGTACAGCCTAGTTCAGCAAAGAAGAGTGGGAATTTGCTGTCTGGGTTGCTGCGGAATAATTACACAGTGCTGCTGAGATGCTGCTAGTACTCTGGGGCTGGGCGCATACAGCCTCCGATGTGTAATCATCGATTCCCTGTGGGCTCTGAAAAGGTGGCGTAGTGTCGCCAAAGTGTTGCTGCCGAGCTGTGGTCCGGGGCTGCATGTGCCAAATGTGGCGTAGCGTCGCCGAAGTACAGCAGATCCAGGCGGGTGGATGGTGCGCCTTGGGCGTCCATCAAAGTCGGCCTTAGGTGTCTAGCCGCAAGTAAATACTGCAGCACGCTTGGCTGGAGGAAGTGCTGTGCAATCCTAGGGCCGCGGCCCAGGGTTGTTCAGGATAACTCCGAACCTGCAATTAGGAGAGTGCCACCACGCGTGTCGAAGCTGCGAGGGAAGAAAGAGGGTGAGTCGCAGATCGGCGATGTGGGGAGTTAGAGCACGCATGAAAAACGTGTGCAATCCTAGGGCTGCGACCGAGGGTTTTGTAGGATAGTCCCAAACCTGCAGAGAGCGCCTCCACCCCGCCTCCTCCTGCCACCGCAACCTCCCAGACTGGAATGATGTTAGCACTGTGGGGTCTATAGCGCTGGTGGAAGCAGCTTGTATCAATTGACAATGTGAGATAGAGCAGCAGTGTTGTACAGGCTGCTTCCAGACGTAAGCGTGCATGCTTATGCCTGCGCAGATGTCTGCAGGTAGGAGGGGCCGTGCCACTAGGCACTAAGCCAAGGTGGCCGACAGGAGGTAAGATAGCGGCAGCTCGCTGTGCAAGAGGTCGGCCTTGGGTGTCTAGCCGTATGCGGGTGTCGCACGCCAGGCTTGCAGCGTCGCTGCGCAACCCTAGGGCTGCGACCCAGGGTTTTGTCGGACAGCCCCGAACCTGCGAGTCAGAGAGTGCCACCAATCGCGTCGAATGAGGGTGCGCCGCCGGACCGAGATGAGAGAAAGCAGAGGTTTCGAGTGAAAAAAGACAAAAGTGCAATCCCAGGGCTGCGACCCAGGCTTTGCAGGGTAACCCCAAACCTGCAAGAGATGGAGCGCCGCGATCGCGTCGAAGAGCCGCGAGGGGAAAGGAGAAAAGGCGCATTGCAGGTCTGTGGTTTGTCTTGACTGTCTGACCGCTGGCGCGCCTGTCTCTGCTATGTCAGGTGAGGCCCATCTGCGGGAAGTGGGCGGGAGGAGGTACTGGTCGTGAATGTCGTGGTAGACTGTAGTACTGCCCAGAGCTGGTTGTGGTCCGTCGACACGTCGTCTACGTAGACTGACCCGCCCTGGTGATCGTCGGCTTGGGCATGGGAGTAGCCTTGTGTAGCGTCGCCATGTACTTGGGCGGCGGTTCCCTGAATGGCGCTCCAGGCGTGCGTTCGCGCAGGGCATTGAGGTAGCTCTCGCAGTTGGTCTGTTGCGTGCGAAGCCTAGCGATGTAGTCCTGGAGCGTGGGGTCCCCAACCTTGCTGAGGAAGATGATGCGCCGGTTGAAGATGTGGATATGGTGTCCACCTCGTCGTGCTGCTTCGTGGTGCTTTGCGATTGCTTGTGCTGCGATCGCCGTGAAGTAGGTGCGCCGCGTTGCCAATGTTTGTGGTGCCAGCTGTCGCCATGGAATTTATTGTATCAATTGTTGGGCGTTGATGTCCTCGTCTGGTGGGTAACTGGTAGGTATTTTAGTGTACCGGTCTGAGTAGGTGTGATGGTGACCAGTCGATCATGGTGGTGAACGTGGGTGAGGACGTCTCTGGTGATGCGGCCGGTGGCTGTTGTGCTGTCTGGTGGCTTGTTCGATCAGGTGCGCTGGTGAGTCACAATCGTTATTGTCGTGGTTGTTTTGCTGATGTGCAATCTCCAGCATGGGTTTGCTTGGGATCGTGTTTTGTTGTGGTTGTGCGCGGGTGTGTGTGGTGATCTGCTGTGTTGGCATTGGTGGTGTCGGTCCACCGGGTTTGTTGGGCTGCTGCGCAGGTTGGAGCTCTGCTGCGTTGTTGTGAGTGGCGTCGGTTCTCGTGGTCGGGCTCGTCGGGGTGTCGCGCGCGCTCCATGATGGCGGGGGCGTGGGCGCGAATGGTCTGGGCCTGCCGGGTTGCGATGTTGGCGGTGGTTGTCTGATTGGCATTTGCTGCGTCTGTTGTGGTGATTTGGTGTTGGTCCCCCTGTCGGTGGAGCTGTCGCTGTCGTCGCGCTCGTTGGCGGCGTGTCTCCTCGAGCCAGTGTGGTCGCAGCGCTGTAGCGGGTGGGCTGTGTCGCGCACGCGCGCTGCCCAGTCGCACTTCACGATGTCGCGCTCGTCGTGGCATGCGTTGAGCCATTGGGCAACTTCTTGTATGGCGGCGATCTTGACGTGGCCGAACGGCGCATGTCTTCCTGCGATCAGCACGATGAGATGATTGTAGGTCGTGGCGACTTGTAGTCTTAGTGTTAGATTGTCACGGTAACTGTCACGGTAATTTTCCGCGAACGCTTGTAGGTCGTTGTTGAATTTTGTCAAGGTAGGGTGTCCGGGCGGCTTGTGCATTGGCGGGTGTGCGTCTGATTGAATGGCTTCTTTTAGCCTGAGTCTTTTTGTGCTTGATGTTGCTGGTAACGTGAAAGTCGATAGTGGTGTGGCTTGGGAGTCGGGTCTGAGTGGTTGGCACGGTCGGCATTGTTTACCGTCTTGGTGGACAAAAATCTCGTTGTTGTACTTGTTGAGGTATCTGTGCCAACCAGGTAACAGTGGGTCATCGCTTGGGGATCTGAAGGCGCCTGCGTTAGTCGATTCGTGGCAGTATACTGCATGGCGCTATTGGTTTTCTGGACCCCCCTGGTCTGCATCCTTGGCGCGGCGACAGTGGGCAGTCCAGCCGATGGGAAGGCGCGTGTCGCGGTACTTCGTTGGCTTGAGCGGCGCAAGGCGAACTTCGTTAAAGTTGGATGCTCTGCTTATATTGGCCCATGGGTCGTGCCTGTCGTTGTTGTCTTCAGATCCGGTAGTGTCGTAGCACTGGTCGGGGAAGTCTTACCAGTGGTCTTGTTGTTCGTCTCGATTGGTCTGGGTCGGTGGCGTCGGCATCTTTGCTGGCTCTGTCGGGGTGTAGTCGCTGCTTGTGTCGCGCCTTCTGTTGTCATGCGTGGTCTTCTTTTTCGTGAAAGACGCGTGGGGTGGTCTGCTCTGGCGGTAACATTATCGCGTGGCCGTTGCACTTGTGGCGCTGTTTTTTTCCAAGTGGTCGCATTGACGCTTTTTCGATGTCGCGTCGTTCTGCGAGCTGCTGCAGCTGTGCAAGTTCGCAGTGCTCGTCGCCATGAGGTAAGTCGGTACGCAATCGGAACCATCTCTCGTCTGCGTGCATTTGGGAGGTTCGCACGTGACTTGGGGTCCCTGAGGGCGCGGTGGGACGCAGGAGGGTTCGGTCGCGGTTTATGTCGGGTTACCGTCGTCATGGAGAATGTAGTGGCTTGGGTGGAGATCCGTAATTGGCGTAGGCCCGAGGCTGCAAATAATATGAGGCCATGAGAGGTTGTCTCTGGTGGGTGCCTCGAGCCCGTGGCGCGTCGGTGGTGTAGGTCCTGTGTGGTAGTCGGGTTTGAAGCGCGCTATTCCCTCCCGCGGGTTGAGTAGTTCGCGCTCGCATGCTGTGGCGTCTTCGGGTTCTACGTCGTTGGGCTGCTGGCGCTTGGCTGGCGGGGCGGGGCGCCGTCGTTTTTTGTTTTGTTCGAATGTGCATGTCGCCCATGGTGGGTGGAGGGCCGAAGCGCCTGATGCGTGGAGCGCGTCTACCAAGTAGTTGGTGAGCGAGAGTAGTTCCGACCCTGAAACGACGGTGTGGTCTGCGTCTGTCATGGAGCAGATGAAGGTGCGCCTCTCGTAGTCTTTCACGGCGTACTTGATCTTCGCGTGGATGGCGTATAGTCTTCGCCCACTTGGACGTCGCACGTGCTCTGTTGGTAGCATATGTTGCACAGCGTCTCTGTGTGGCTCTTCTCGGCGCCGTCCCCGTCGACGCACGGGGTCAGTAGTCGGCTTTCCTGTCGCGGGGTATTTCCATCGGCCGCTGCGACCAGTGGAGCTTGACGTCGCGAGCAGAGGTACTTCCAGCCATTGCGGGCCGATGTGAGTCGACCGTATAGTAGATTGAAGTAGTGCTTGTTGGTATCTGGTGAGCATGCCATCGTAAGACGTGCACCACTTCTGGCTCTGGCCCATCCCCTGCTGGTCGGTGCAGGAAGGTATTCGTGGCCAAGTCGTAGTGAGATTTGTGCGTAGCGCTTTTCGATGATGTCCTCGGTGACCAAGTCTTGTTTATCTGGTTCCACGTGTGCTCATAGTGTTTGAGCGCAGTCAGGGTCGTATTCAGATGGCTTGGCGGAGCGTGGTAGGTCAGGCCTGTTGTTCCTGCTGCGGGTGCGTAGTAGTGGTGGTATTGTCTTGCTGCCGCCGTCGACGTGCTTCTCGCCCCCATCCTCCTCCTCTCCCTCCTCTTCCTCTCCCTCCGTAGCCACTTTGGCTTGCGGGGCTTGCTCTTTTACTTCCAATCTCGCGCGAGCATGAGTAGCGGCGCCCAGTCTTGCTCTCGGTTGCGCCACCGAGCGTTCGGCTGCGGGCCTTTCCATTGGGCATCTCATTTGCCGATTGGGGCGCCATTGCCGCAATGGGGGGCTCCGACAGCGACCCCCGCGAGCGGCGCCAAGGCCGCGACCGCAGTGATCGCGACCGAAATCGAGCGCCAGGAACGTCGCAGAGGTCGCGACAGGGATCGAGCACGCCACCAAGCACACGACCGCCCGCGGGCCTTCTGCTAGAGCGCTAGAGGAGGAGATTCCCCCGCCGGCCCCCGCTGCCGCAGGGCCCCCCGCAGGACTGCGCGGCGCTGGCTCTCTCTCCCTCGCCCCTGACGCTTAGCGACAATGCTTTGATCGGCGCGGAGATCAAGCCGGTCCAGCCGCTGCTTCCAGCGGCATGGAGCGCTTGGCGTCGAAGACCCACTGAGTTCTGGACCGCAGGCCCCCGGCTCGGAGCAATTGCGCGCCATCGTGGATAAAGCATTCGGGGGCGCTCAACCACAGCCCCAGCGAAGCGGCCCACGGTTTGCGCCGCCGTCGTGGAGCAGACCCACCAGGAGCAACGTCGCCCTCCACCGCGCCACCCGCGTCGACGGCCGCGAAGAGGAGCTTGGGGAATTGCAGCGACGACAACCAGACGCTGAGAATGAGAGGGGCGGGCTCGCGAGGCCATCGCGCGCGTCGAGGCGGCCCTCGCCGCTGCCGACGCACAGCTGCCCGCCGTGGGCCTCGCGCGTCGCGGACTGCGACCGCAAACCCGCCCCCCCAGTCATCTCGTGCATCGGTTGAGGCCCCCCAATCGCGCCGGAACCGCTTCGCGGCGGCCGACGTCGACAATTCCGCGGCGAATTCGTCGGCGACGTGCCCGCGCGCCGACGTCGGCTACAAGTTCTGCGTGGAGACTCGGATGCCGTGCCCCTGCCGCAGCGCTGGTCGAGAATCTCCGCGCCCCCGGCGGCTTCATGCAGGCCCGGCGGACTACGACGCAAGACTAGGCTGCCCCTCGATGCGTCGGCGGGGACATATCGGCCAAACAAATTAGGCGGGATATCCAAACCAAACGTTTCCTGCGACTCCTTGAGCGCGCCTGCCCACCACGCCGCTGGAAATACTGGGAGGAGTCAGGGCAAGCCAAGATGGACGGAGTACCCCTCGTGAGACGTGAAATTCAGGACTCCGGGAACGGCCCACACACTTCGGCGGCGCACCGCGGAGTCCGGAGCTCAGCACGCCGACCAGACCACCATCGAACACAAGTTCATGGATAATTTTTACGCCGAGGCAAGAATAGAATTGACCTAGCACTCGTCGGGCCGACTGGCCGGCCACTTCCAAAGCTCCCGCATCGGGTGCTACAGCGGTGCTATGGAGCGCGCGCGGTCTGCTACGTCTCAACCACAAACGCCGCCATCCGATTTGGAAGTTGCTCGAGTCTTTCGTGCGTCGGGGCGCGATCATCAGGAACTCCGCGGATCGTTGGCGCGTGTCCGTCTTGTCCTTTTACGCGTTCGCTACCCGCGCGAACTCTTCGCATTTGAGGGCAGCCCCTTGGCTGAGGGATTGAATTTCTAGCCCCGCGGACTCTTGTGCTTGGGGCGCTTTGCAGCCGCGCGCCGGCGACATCAGAGACAGGCAACTCCTCGCGAATCACTTCTTCCCGCTCGTGTGCTTCGCCTTCTGCGCCCGCCCCCGCATCCTCTTCTTCGCCCGCCAAATCTTTCGCGGCCGCCTAGTCTGACGGTGACGCAGCAGTCAACTTCCACCACCCGTTCGTCACGATTGTCCCGGGCCGCGAAGCCATGCTCTCGTTGCGCGACTTATCCAAGGGCGCTTCCACGAAGTTCATTGACATCTATATTTGCAATTTGGACTCATCCACTTTCAGCGCCTTCGCAACTCGTCGGGCAGCGGCGCGCGCGTGGGCCCGGCAGGAATCCGGCGACGAGCGTCGCCGTTTTTTTTTTTGGGCGGCGGGCGACTTCGGCATCGGGGCAGCCCGTCTACTCCTACGACGCGCCATCTGCCGCGCGGTCGGCTGCGACGCCGCGCGCCAGACCTGGCTGCGTGGAGGCAGTTTTCCCGCGGCGTGACAGAAGTCCCCACTGGGCAACCGACTCGACTCCAAAGGCTACTCGCATGTCGTCGTCAATAGGGTTCATCTCCACCGCCGAACACTTTCTCCCGCGCAACAACATCCCCCGCGAAATCCATCGGAAAGCTGCCGCGCTGCCCGGCGCCTGCCCCCGCGATCACGCTCTCGTCGTGGGCTGCGGGAGGCCCCGATCAAGACTGCTGGTGAGAGGGCCGCCCCGTCTTTCATCTTCAAGACCCGGCGTAGCCAATGCCGCTGCGATATGCTGTGCAAAAACGTTTCAACGGGCTCGCGCGTAGTCGTCGATGGCCGTCGGCGGGCGACTGAACTCTTCGCGCGGGGGGCGCCCCAGCTGGCGCGCGACGAAGCGCAGTTGCGCCGCGAAGACGACCTCTCAGACATCGCGCGGCACAGCCGTCGCGCCACTGCCCGGGCCATCTGCCGCGCGGCCTGGCAGGGCGACGCCGCGGCGGCCGACCTCCTGAACGCGACCGCGGACCTGGGCTGGGGGAACTCACTGATCTGGGGCGCCGCAGCCCCCTCGCTTTGCCCTGGGGCGCCCGCTCATCTCCCCCGCCGTCGGGGGGCCGGGCGCCGGGCAACGGCCGGGGCCCCGGCGGCTCGCTGCTCTTGGGGCGCAGAGCAAGAGCTGCGGAGGGAACGACAGTGAGCCATCCAGAGACGATCGCAGCTACGGTTAGCCCCTCGACCCCACTTCCTCCTGCAAGCCATCCGGATGCATCCGGAAGGCCCTCGGGGCCTCGAGATTGTTCAATCGCCCGCGGCCGCGGCCCGCGCTCTGAAGGATCCATGTTCGCCGGCTCTCTAGCGGGCGAGTGGGCCGCCAGGGGGCACCTGCGCAAATGCCCCCCTCTCTTCGACGTTGGCGACCAGCCCGCCCCCGCAGAACGCCAGCCGAGGCGCGCCAGGCCTGCAGCGCGCCCGCCCGTCGGCGCGGGGCCCCGACCAGCTGCCGCGCGCCGCGCGGGCGGCCGCGCCTACTGCGACATGTGCTGCTCGCTGTCAGGCGCAGATGTTCTCAAACGGGCGCGCCCGCATGGCCGTCGCATATACATTCGAGTTGCGTTTCTACCCGCGGGGGCCCGCCGCCGCCGGCGACGTCGACTGTCTCCCAGGCGCGGGGTGCGCCCGCCCTTTAAGCTTGAAGAACGCCGATTCTAAGATCGCGGCGTCGGCCACTAATCGAACCTTGATCCCCTAGCCGAGGAGCGCGCAGGCCCCGGGCAACGGGAGTGCGTCGTGGGGTGCCAACTCACGGCCGACGTCTTTTCATTCGACCACGAGGGCCGCCGCGTTTCCCATTGTCCAGAGCGCCGGCCGACGGTTCTCTCTCTTGGCGTGCGCGCTGCGCCCCCAGGTTTCTCCCCCCCCCCCCCTCCCTGCCAGGGCTTAATGAACGCCTCTCGCGAATCGCGCGGGCTTCCGCTCGGCTTCGCGAGGCGCGGGCCCGCCGGGAAGCCGCTTTGCGCGATCGGCGCTTGTGTCCTACTGGGCCGCCCGTTGAGCGGTTATCTTGAGCGCTTGCATTCGACGCTCCTCTTCGCCGCCCCCGCGGACTGCTCCTCTCGGACACCCTCGCGACGGCGCGCGCCGACGACGTCGGGCCGTTGCTTGCAGAGGCCGGCCCGCTCAGCGCCGTTCTGGCACTTTTCCGAGCTATGCGCGAGCTAGCGCATCTTGCGCCCCAGACCGCAAATTGCAACCTCGTGCCGTGATGGGGGGCGTGCTCGCCTGGTGTCGAGGCCGAAGGTCGCCCTCTTCTCGCCTCGCTCGGCCCTGAATGGTCTGCGTCAGTTATGGTCGGGGCTTGCAAGTACCTAGGGGCGTTGGTCCTGCTGACGCGCCCGCAACGCAATGGCGGGCTGCTGTCCAGAAGTGGTGGGCTCGCGTTCAGCCCCAGGCTGCCGTGGGCGCCGCGATGGCATTCAAGTGAATAAGCGCGTTACCTCGACGATGCCTGCGCCGCCGTGTCTCGCGCAGTTTGTGCCGTCGATGTCATAGTTCTGCGGCGCGAGACCTTTGCTCTGCGCGGGATTCGCTGGCTGTTTTGATTCTCTCGCTCCGCTCGTGTGGGGTGGGGGGGGGGGGCGCACCCCCATCGCCGCCTCGAGCGCAGCCGCGGCATAGTGGTTTTGTTACCTAACAGCTTGTTCTGATAAGTTTCTAGTTACCTAACAGCGAAGACTGATAGGTTTCTAGTTGACTCAAAAGAGCTCACAGAAGAGCAGCAGATGACTCCACAGGGGGGTCTGGGCGGGTGCCGGACAGGGTGCCGCAGAAGTTGTTTAAGCCAACAGTCACACACTTCGTGCTCTTCGACCTCCCAGAACTCCATTCCCGGGCCACATTCTGAATGCCCGGAGCCAACTGTAGGCCACTTCGTGCTCTTCGACTTCCCAGAACTCCATTCCCGGGCCACATTTTGAATGCCCGGAGCCAACTGTAGGCCACTTCGTGGTCTTCGAGTCCCCAGAACTCCATTCCCGGGCCACATTTTGAATGCCCGGAGCCAACTGTAGGCCACTTCGTGGTCTTCGAGTTCCCAGAACTCCATTCCCGGGCCACATTTTGAATGCCCGGAGCCAACTGTAGGCCACTTCGTGCTCTTCGAGTTCCCAGAACTCCATTCCCGGGCCACATTTTGAATGCCCGTAGCCAACTGTAGGCAACTTCGTGCTCTTCGACTTCCCAGAACTCCCATTCCTGGGCCACATTTTCAGCAGGGGCAAGAGCACGACGAGGAGGAGGACGAGCAAGACCAGGAGGACGAGGACGAGCAGGAGCAGGACGAGGAGCAGGAGGAGCAGGAGAAGAAGGACGAGCAGGAGGAGGAGGAGGACGAGCAGGAGGAGGAGGACGACCAGGAGGAGGAGGACGACCAGGAAGAGGAGGAGGAGGAGGAGGAGGAGGGGAGGACTACCAGGAGGAGGAGGAGGGAGGAGGAGGAGGAGGAGGAGGAGGAGGAGGAGGAGGAGGAGGAGGAGGAGGAGGAGGAGGAGGAGGAGGAGGAGGAGGAGGAGGACGAGGAGAGGGGAGGGGAGGGGGGGGGAGAGCACCAGGAGGAGGAGAACGAGGACCACCAGGAGGAGGAGGAGGAGGAGGAGGAGGAGGAGGAGGAGGAGAGAACACCAGGAGGAGGAGGACGGAGCAAGACGAGGAGGACGAGAACGAGGCGACCAGGAAGAGGAGGAGAGAGGAGGAGGAGGAGGAGGAGGGGAGGGGAGGACTACTAGGAGGAGGAGGAGGAGGGAGGAGGAGGAGGAGGAGGAGGAGGAGGACGAGGAGGAGGAGGAGGAGGAGGACGAGGAGGAGGAGGGGGGGGGAGAGCACCAGGAGAAGGAGAACGAGGACCACCAGGAGGAGGAGGAGGAGGAGGAGGAGGAGGAGGAGGAGGAGGAGGAGAGAGCACCAGGAGGAGGAGGACGAGCAAGACGAGGAGGACGAGAACGAGGACGAGCAGGAGGAAGAGGAGGAGGGAGGAGGAGGAGGAGGAGGAGCAGGAGAAAGAGGAGGAGGAGGAGGAGGAGCAGGAGAAAGAGGACGAGCAGGAGGAGCACGAGGACGAGCAGGAGGAGGAGGAGGAGGACGAGCAGGAGGGGAGGGCGGCCGGCTGCCCCGGCCGGCTCGTACACATGGCTGTTAGGTTGCTTTGCCGGGATAATGGTGTCAAAAGAGAGCAGCAGATGACTCCACAGGAGGGTCTGGGCGGGTGCCGGACAGGGTGCCGCAAAAATCGTTTTAAGCCAACAGTCACACACTTCGTGCTCTTCGACCTACCAGAACTCCATTCCCGGGCCGCATTCTGAATGCCCGGAGCCCACTGTAGGCCACTTCGTGCTCTTCGACTTCCCAGAACTCCATTCCTGGGCCACATTTTGAATGCCCGGAACCAACTGTAGGCCACTTCGTGGTCTTCGAGTCCCCAGAACTCCACTCCCGGGCCACATTTTGAATGCCCGGAGCCCACTGTAGGCCACTTCGTGCTCTTCGAGTTCCCAGAACTCCATTCCCGGGCCACATTTTGAATGCCCAGAGCCAACTGTAGGCCACTTCGTGCTCTTCGATTTCCCAGAACTCCATTCCCGGGCCACATTTTGGATGCCTGGAGCCAACTGTAGGCCACTTCGTGCTTTCAAGTTCCCAGAACTCCATTCCTGGGCATGATTTTGAATGCCCGGAGCCAACTGTAGGCCACTTCGTGTTCTTCTAGTTCCCAGAACTCCATTCCTGGGCCACATTTTGAATGCTGAGGCAGGCTGATGCTGCGGCCGAGGCAGGCTGAGGCTGAGGCAGGCTGAGGCTGAGGCCGAGGCTGAAGGCAGACTGAGGCTGAGGCTGAAGCTGAGGCTGAGGCTGAGGCAGGCTGAGGCTGAGGCAGGCTGAGGCTGAGGCTGAGGCAGGCTGAGGCTGAGGCTGTGACTGCGACTGCCGTTGCCGCTGCGACTGTCATCGCGAATGCGACTACGACTGCGAGAACAGCAGAATTCTACAACTGGATTTTCATTTGAATCTTAAGGGGAATGCTTTCAGATATGCCTCTACACATCGCTGTTAGGTTGCTTTGCCGGGATAATTTTTAACGCAAGGGGCGCGGCGCCCTCGGCTGAATGCGCTCTCGAGGACAGCCCAGTCGAATGGTTTCCTAGCGCGATGGCCCGGTGGGCCCCCGGGCCCGCCTTCCCGGCATCAGCGGCAGAGCATTGGCGAGGCGCGTGCCCTCGATGGCCAGCGGCCGCCCCGCCCGAATCTCACCCCGCAGAGAGACATCGGCCGCCTGCCCGCGCGCCGCCCAGAGGGGCAGCCGCGGGGCAGCCGCCCGGGCCGCGCGCGATGGTCCGCGCCCGGGGTTTCCACGCCGTCGCTCGCGCTCTGTCTCTCACGCCCGTGTTCCCCGACGCTTTGGCTTCCGCCGTCGGCGAGCGCGTTAGAGTGCTGGGCCCATCATCCGGGGCGCCCGCCGATCTAGAGCTCCTCTGGCAATCGCTGCGGCGCGAGCTCGTGCCACTATTCCTGAGCCGCCGGCGGCGCGCGGCGAGGGCGCCCTGCGCGGCTTGGGCTACATCCCGCAGGATGCGCGTTCTGAAGACACGTCCTTATCGAGTCGGTTGCTCTGCGTGGGACTTGATGCGCCATTGGCGGCAATGCCCCCATCTCACGGGCTTCGCCGCCTCCGCCCGCGCCTTCTTCCCGGATCTTCGCTCGCTCGCCGCGCGTGGGGGCTCGGCGCCGAGCAGCCATGCCTTCCCGGACGATGCTCGCCCATCGGTCATGCGCAGATGATCATTGCGCTTGAGCTGTTCTACATTGCGAATTTCGAGCTGGACTTTCTGCCAGAGTGTCAAAGGGAACGCTCCTGGAGCTCTCGTGTCTTTTCTCACGGACCCCGCTGGCGGCGCGCCCGGGCGTCGAACGATGATTTGCGGGCGGGCCGAGGGGGGGGGCGGGGGGGGGGTCTGGGCAGGGGGCTCACGACAGAAGTGGTCGCGGCCAATCCGCGCCCCCGCCCATGGCCGCCGGGCGCCGGCGCGCCGCTCTTTCGGTTTCTGCGGAGGGCCACTTCCCCCCCCCGCCCACTGCTCGATCGCGGCGAGGCAGGCCCCGCCTCCTCGGATGGATCGGCGCGCCTCAGGCCCCGCTCCCCCCCCCCCCCCCTCCTCCTCAAGCCCGACGTCGAGCCCGACGTCGTCGGGCCCAGCTCTGGGGCCCCCTCGCGCGGCGGAAACACTTCGCCGCGGTCGTCGACCCCTGCGCGCCAGCGAACGTTAGCCAGGCAGACGTTCTCGAGGCATCTCACGAGGGCTCGCCTGAGGGGTCGCATCAGGCTCTTGCTGATTTCTGGGCGCTTGTCTTCGAGAAGTCCACGCCTCTCCCGTCGCGGGCTGGGCGCCGCGTTGAGCGGCCCTGCCCCCCCTGGCATGGACATCTCGAAACTGCCCCCCCCCCAACTTCGGGATCCTCGCAGGCCCCTCGCCTCGCGCATGCCCCTGCTAGCGATCCTGGGCCCGACGGCCGTCGCTTCCGCGCCTGGAGGGTTGGTCTCGGCCCTGAGATCCCCCGCAGCTGGTTCTTTTCTTCGCCGTCCGCCCCCCCCCAAGCCCACCTCGGGGGAAATCGATTCCGGCTCTGGAGGAGTTCGGGAGGGGCGCGCAGGACGCGCGCCCGCTCGGCCCAAAGGTTTGCGCGGCACATTGCTCGCTGCGACTTTGAACGGGCGTCTTAGTTACCCCTGCCACCCGGCGCGCAGTTTCCCCCGTGCCGAGGGGATTCGCAGCGAAAAGGAACTTCGCCAACTACATCGTCGATTTGGACAGTGCTGCTCGTTTGGCGGCCGTCCTCGCCGCAACCCGCGCTTCCCCCCCTTCTGGCCCCTCCTCGCTTCTGTCCTTCGACTGCGCTCAAGCCTTCCATTCTGTTTCTCGGGGGCGGATGAAGCTCGCCGCCCGAGCGTCTAGCATGCTTCGCGGCTTCGCGCTACCCGCCAATGTCTCTTATGCTCTCAATACTTGCTACTACGGTCTGGGGATGACTGTCGCCCTCGCTTGCTGGATGCGTGCTGGCACGTTGCAGGGGTGCCCCCTCTCTGGATCCCTCTTTGTCCGCACCTCTCCCGAGAGCCTCATCCGCAACGTCGATCGCAGGGCGCGCGGACGCGCGCGCGTGCGCCGATGGTAGTGGCGCAGCTGTCTGGCACGCTCTGGCGCACGCTGCGCTTGCGCGTGCGTTCCGGAGCGCGAAACCCAGACCCATTCGCGCTGTGGAAAAAATCACGACGGGAGGTGTTTCGCTACTTTCGGCTTCAAGGGGCTTTCGCCGGGCCTCGGGACCGTCAAAAAACGACCCAGCACGAAACGCCGGCACTGGGGAAGGGGTCTGGGCCTAGGGGGGCCGACCTTGTGAGCAAAAATCACGACGTCGGGGGTCGTTGGGAGTTCTGTGCGTCTCTCCAGTTGAAACCCGGCAAATGCGCGGCCGTCCTGCCGAGTGCATCGCAGCCCTGCGCGGCGCGTTGGCGGCGGCGGAGAGCGCGCGGCACGCCTTTCGCATCGCTGGCATACAGAACTCGTCCATCTCGGAGTTCTGCCAGGCCCAGCTGCGAAGGACGCGGACCAGTGGGCCGCGCCTCTCTTGAAGTGCCGCGACCGCTCGGTCCAGATCGCGCAGTCTGTCGCTCCGTTGCTCCGCGCCCCTGGCCTGCGCCTGCGCGATCGCTTCCAGTGCTGTCATGCACGAGCCGGCTCCATGTCTTGCTTCGTCCTAGAGGTCTGCTCTACTGACGCGTGCTTGCTAGATTGTGGAGGGCCCCTGGCTGCGCCCTTGCCCTATAAGCGGCAAACACCTGAGCAGCACTTCCACAGCAAGGATGCTAATAATATGAGAAGAATAGAAAAATGTGCATGTGCATATATAATATAATAATACGTTAAGGCAATTTCCCCGGGGAAAAGGTAGGGCATGACTCTCCACAGCCTGGGCTCCCCCGGAGAACCTGCGGTTCACTCCTCCCCTCCTCCTCCGTTGCCCGGGGGATGTGGCGCCCGTGTTCCTGTTGCCCCTCCTTTCGTTGCTCGTGCTTTCGCCCCGCAGCCACTTGGGCTCCGTTGGCTGATGTGGGAGCCTTCGGAGCCTTCGGACCCTGATTCTGCAGGCGAGGCCCGCCCGGGAAAGGGGGGGCACCGCAACAGGGAGGGGGGGAACGGCCAGGAAGTGAAAGATGTAGGGAAAGGGAGGCGAGGGGGGAAGGTATGGATAAGGAGGAAAGGGAAAGGAAGAGTGGCTTTGAGGGGAGGGATTACCCCAGCGCGACCCTACTTAGGAGTCGGACCCCCTACGAAAGCAGCATTAGTAGTAACAGTAAAGTTCACTGCTGGTGGCCGCTGCCTGGTAGCCGGGTAGCCCTTGCGAGCGCAGGCGGTCGCTCGCCCTTGGTTTGGCCTGGCCTGGCCGCGGGCCCAGGCCGCCAGCCCGAAGCCCAAGGCCCAACGCCTTCGGCTTTTTGGTCATCTCACCAGAGGGCGGCGCGCTCCCGCTCCCGCGATCACCGCGGGCCGCGAGCACGAGCGACGAGCGGCCCCCGACAGGTTGCCGCCGTCGTGGGGCCAGCGCTGCCACATTGCCAACGTGGTCACATTGCAGTTGCAGTGCCGCCGCCAGCAGCGCCACCACAGCGCCCCGTCATTGCCGCCCCCCCTTCGGTCATTTATCTGGCGCGATCAGGGGGCCGCGCGCGGCATGCAGGCATGTTGCGCCTGGGCCTGCGTGCAGTTTGCACACCGGTGCAGCGCCTGATTTTGTAATTGTTGTCAATATGTCTGCCCTCGTCTGGACATATGCGCCGCGCCGCGCCTTGGAGGGCCAGGGCCGAGACGGACGCGCTCTGTTTGTTTTGTGCAAGCCTTGGCATGGGATGGGCACTTGGCAATTGAATTGGCCATGGCGCCGCGACCGTGCCCGTCGGGCCGTCGGCCAGCGGTTCGTTGCAATCATCGGTTTCGGTTCCATTTGGCAGACCAGAGGCTGTAGTAATTGTAGTTAGTAAGTAAGTGCTAGGTAGCCCTTGCGCCTTGCGCCCTTGCGGCCTGGGGCCCAGCGCCCCAACGCATGTGACTTTAGCCGAACTTTAGCCTAACTTTAGCCCTCGGGCAGGGGCCGGGGCCGAGGCCAATCTGCTTTTTTGATTATCCTTGTCGCGCCGCCCGTTGGCGTCGACGTCGCGCGCGCTGGGGGCGACGGGCCCGAGGCCCCCCACGGCGTCGGGCATCGGGCGGGCCCCGGGCCCGGCCAACAGGCGGGAGGCCAGAGCGCAGCCAACAGGCGCGGAGCCTCCAACTCGGGAGCCAGAGCACGGCCAACAGGCGCGGGGCCTCCAGCCGAGGAGCCCGACGACCAGACGACGACGACGATGTCCCGCGCCAAGGCCGCCCAGGCAACGCCCGCAGAGGTTGCAGAGCCGCCCCCGGGAGGGGAGCCGGGGAGCAGATCGGGAAGCACGCGGCGAGGGTGCGCCCGGGGCGGGCGGGTATTTTTTCAGTTTCGGCGTTTTTGTATTTTTGCAAAAAATATAAAAAAACGAAACGCAAAAACTATTAAAATAGTAAAAAAATAGTTTTTCCCACATGATTTTTCTATTTCTTTATAATTATATAAGAAAAATACATCTCCCCGGGAGAACACCTATTTTTCCAGTTAGAAAAATACATCTCCCCGGGAGAACACCTATTTTTCCAGTTCGCGCAAAGAGGGTGGCCGGAGGGATTACCTACTTTTCGGAGACCTGTCAGGATCTAGTTCCCCTTGTTCTCGGCCGTTCGGCTGGCGGCCCTCGGCGCTGAAGACGTCAGTGCTGGGGTGCCAGTTGGCTTGACGGGCCCAGGCCGCGCACTGCGGCGACGTTCTGCGCGAGGCTGGAGGGCGCCGGCCCCGGCGCAGCCCCGGCGAACGCCAAGCCAAGCGCAGTCGGACTCGTCGACGTCGAGCGCGGTCATGTCTTGCACCCAGAGCTTCTGGGCGGGGCATGGGCAGGCCCGGGCGTTGGCCTGGGCCATCGCTGGCGCCATGCTGGTTCATTCCAAGTCCAAGTCGCGCTCGGGCCGATCGGGAGATCCAGCAAATTACGGCACGGCAGACTGCCATTGTGCCATTGTGGCCTGGTGCATGTTGAGTCAGGATGATCCAGGATGGCTTGCTACCCGCAGGGGCGGTGGGTTTACCGTTTACCAGTTCTACAAGTCGGGCAGGCGCTGGCGCCACTGGGGCCGAACTCTTGGCAAACATCCACGCGTGCGGCATGGCAGGGGCAACGAGCTCGAGCTGGAATCCTCTGATGTGCCTTGGCAGGGTCAATGCTGGCAGCTGCTGGCAATGCTCGCAGTCGGGCAGGCATTGGAGTCGAACTCGGCGTTGCGACATTTTTTGTTTCGTGATGCCCGGTGGGATCCAGCGTGGCAACGCTGATCTCTACTTCGCTTGGAGGCGCTGGAACCGAATTGAGGCAAACCTCATGACTCATGCAAGTCGGCCTGGTGGGAGCAACGAACGCTGCAAATCCTTTCAGGGGGGCCTAGTCACTCGTCACTAGTCCTAGTGACCTAGTGGCAGCGACGCTCGGGCAGGCGCTCGAGTCGCATGTCAGCGACCTGGTTGTGGCAGCTTTGTAGCAGCAGCTAGCAATGCTGATTTCTTCATGGAGTGGGAACAGTGCGACGTGCTCTGGGCGCCTGGTTCATGGGTTCGGGCAAACCACTGTTTGCGCGTTTTCCCAGCATTGCTCCGACGTGCTTTCTGTCAAATAGGTCGCGCGCGTCGCGCGCAGTGCAGCGGCAGACGCGACGGCGAGCCCGGCGCACGGCGGCCGCGTCGATTGTTCTGCTCAGGCAGGGGCCAGAACAGGAGAGGGGGAGGATGAGAAGAGTCTTAGAAGGGGTGGGGGGGCCGGAAGGGAGGTGGACGAGCAGAGGAGGAAGGCGACGGTAGGCAGGGGTGGGCGAGGACGAGGGGGCGGGGAGGAGGGACGACGGCAGGAAACGACAAAGGAAGGGAAGCAAACGAGGTGGAGGAAGAGAGGAAGCGCTGCACACGATCCGTTCCCTGTTGGTTATATCCACTGCTGCGCGGGATCAGCTGTTTTTGTTGTGAGCTTGTCTGGTTTGCATGCGGTTTTCATATTATTTTGATATTATTTGTGTATTTTGAGCATTTTCGGCAATACGTTGTGAGCCTTTGGGCTGGGTTGTATTAATACAGAAACAATACAGAAATAATACGAGCGATATAGGAATGCCGCCTGTATTTTTTATGATATTAATAGAGGGCGGTTTGTTTCTATGTTTTCGATAATAATAGGGGGCAACTTGTTTCTATTTTTTTCGATAATAATAGGGGGTTTGCTCTTTTTGAGCTCCTCAGGAGCTTTGCCGGATATAGCCCTTGCCCTTGCTGACTGGCTTGGGCGTGAGAAGTGGGGCCTCCCGAAGTTCCATTGCGCTCTGGAAACACGTGCAAGCGTTCTCGTGCGGTCCGCATGTGTCACTGTCACCGCTTGGCAAGCCAGCCTTGCGCAGCTTCGGTCGACGATCGTCGTTCTTGGGCCTGCCACGAGGCGGGATCACCCCCGTCCGGGCCCCCTTGGTGGGCCGCCTCTGCCCCCGCGGGGCCTCTCGATCAATGCCCCTCAGGGTTCCCCGCGCGCCCTCTCCCGCCCGACGCGCGGCGATCTCGCGCGGGGGGACTCAAGATCGGTCTGGCCAGAGGCGGCGCGCGGGCGCTCGGGGCTCTCAGGGGCGGCGACTCCTCCTCCTCCTCCTCCTCCTCCTCCTCCTCCTCCTCCTCCTCCTCCTCCTCGGAGGGAGGGCAAGTCTCGGACCTGCTTGGAAGCAGAACTTGTCACATCTGTGCATTTGTGCCGCCCTCGCCAGAGCTGCGCGCGCCCGCGCCCGCGTTCGCCGCCACTTCGCCCCCGCTTCCGAATGGCTGGGTGGCGCCGAGGAGGCCCAGGGCCTCCTTCGCCTCGCCCCCCCCCGCCTGGGCTCACATCGCACTGCGTGCGTGGCGTGGCGTGGTGCATGGGCCACTGGAGCGAGGAAGCAGCGTCGTGGGTGCCTCTGTGTGTTCGGGTGTCCTGACGCTCGCGATTGTAATTGAAATGGCCGGCCACTCTAGCTGTTTGGTCCCGCTTCTGCTCTGACCCCCTGCATCTCCTTGGTCTTGCTGGTTCCCCTTGTTCTGCTGCTTTCGCTGTCGCCATGCACCGAAGTTACCGCCTCGCGTCTCATTGCTCCTCGCTGCCTCTCGACATCAGAGAAGCACGGCCCTCATTCAGGAATGGCTCCGCGCTGTGGGGCCTCACGCCCAGGCCCTGCATGCCAAGGGGGTCGGGGTGGCGCTCGCAGCTGCTGATGCTGATGCCTCCTCCTCTTGCGCCCCCATCCGAGCTTCCTGCTGTGGCTGCTGCGGATCCTCCTGCCCTCCCGCCTCCTCCTTTGGGGTTGGAGGCCACGGCGCTTCGGGAGTTTAGCGACCGCGACCGCGCGATGGCGCAGATCGGTCGCGTGTGCATCTGCACCGTTTGTTCTGGCTTCTTGGCTTTGCCCCCCGGGGTCCCGAGGTCCCTCCCGGCGTCCTCTCTGGGGCCTTCGGTGGTTCCGTTCACTCGGGACAAGCAGAAAAGGAAGCTGGCCAGAGCCCTGGCGGGCCTGCATCCAGCTCCAGGGAGTTATCTGGACTGATTCTCGGCCCCACGTGGCGGACGCGCACTCTTCCTTCGCTGCCGTCCAGCCTTACGTGCGTGCCGTCACCTTTTCCTTTATGCTAGCCAGTAGTTGTCAGTCCCGTGCTGACGACTCGTCTGTCTGCACCCACCTCCTCCTCTTCCTCCTCCTCCACCTCCTCGTCCTCCTCCCCATCCTCCTCCTCCTCCTCCCCCTCCTCCGTCTCCTCCTCCTCCTCCTCCTCCTCCTCCTCCTCCTCCTCCTCCTCATCGTCCTTCTCATTATCCCTCCTCCCTCCTCCCTCTTCCCTCCTCTTCTGTCCTGCTCCTCCTCCGCCCTTTCCCTCCTCCCCCGTCCTCCTCCGTCCTCCTTGTCCTTCTCCTTGTCTCCTCTTCCTCCCTCTCCTGCTCTTCCTCCTCCCTTTCCTGCTCCTTCATCCATTATCCGTTCATTTAAAAGGGATCCCCCCGGAAGTAACTGGCCCCCTTTATCGCATTGCAAGTTGCATATGATTATGCCTTCTCGTCCATCTTAAATATGAATTCGTTCCATTCCGGGTCAGCCGGCATCGGCGACCCTCCATCATTTTTTTGCAACAACTAATATGCGTACGTACTCGTTTTTCAACATCTGGCAGTTTTCAAAATTCCTTCGCCGAAAATTTGTCGAAGTGCACACGCTCGGGTCTTCGCGCGCGCGTGCCGAAATCCTTTAAAAAACATGTGGGGTTCTTACGGAGTTCATAACCGAGCGCCTGGAAAACATATGCAATACAGTTTGTATCGCAACGAGAATGTTCAAATGTTAGCCAGCGTGGGCCCCAAGCAGTGATGTCGTGGAATACAGGCGGTGCCAGTTAGGTAGTGGAATCAGCGTGGTGGAATCTAAGTGGCGCAGTCCACTTTGCAGAACTTGGATATGTCAACCCCGCTGCCCAAGCAACGCGAAGCAACTCCACTCCACTCCAACGCAAAACAATGCACACCAATGTAAAGCAACGCGAAGCGAAGCAAAGCAAAGCAATGCTAAGCAACGACAGGCAACACGGCGGCGACGGCAGCGACGGGCGGCGCGGACGTCGACAGCCGCCCCTGGTCCCGAGACGAGTGGCGGCGACGGACGGCGATGGGCGGCACCGCCAGCAAAAGCAGCAACTGGTCCTGAGATGGTTCAGCCAAGTAAGGACCCCTAAGTGCAAGCACTGCGTGGGGAAAAAAAGCCAATCGGCTTTTCAATATTCCCAACTTGCAGCCAAACGGTCCTCTCGCTCGCTCATGTCGGAATCGCTCGGACGCCCTTGCGCGCGTGCTGTCGAAATAATCTCTTGCAACAGAAAAACGGGACGCATGCACGTCGTCGCGCACACATGCTGAAATCCTTCAAAAACGATGAATTCCGCAAGGTTTGTAAAATCCACTGCCCCGAAAACATATAAAACACAGGGTTTTGCAACATGGGTATTCGAAAATGCCTGCGCTCGCGCTCTTGTGAATTCTTCAGAAAACCATAGGCTTTTCAGCGCTGTCATTACATTCGGCCAAACGGGCCTCTCGCGCAGCACGTCGAAATCATTCGAACACCCTTGCCCGCGTGCTGGTGGGGCGCGATCCGTGTCAAATTATACCATGCGGGCCAGTCTCGCGCGTTGGCCGCGCGCGCGCGGCGAACTCCCTCCAAAACCTCCATCACCGACGCGAGGACGCCGTCATCGTCGCCGGCGTGATCAGCATCGGCTCCGTCACTGGCCTTGCCGCCGTCGTTGTTATCATCGTCACCAGAATCGCTACCACCATCACCGCGTCTACCGTGGTCGACCTTGCCGTAATACCGCACACGCCCAAGTCGCCGACTGGCACTGAAGTGCCCGCTGGGAAATGCCCAGCGGTCAGCGCCACCGGACGCATCGGTAGCGCCAAGCTATCTGACCGCTGCGCGCGCGAGCATTCGCGGGCTAGCGTGGCCGCAAATATGCACCAGCCAATTCCAAGCATTCCTCGGGATCGCCGCCGCATTGATTGTGCAAACTAAGTTGCGGGTGGGTTGGTAGGATGATTGCGCGAGCAATGGACTGGACAACTCATTGCGAACAGGAATTATGTTTCCATCTAGATAACTCCTCCCTGTCGCACCTCGAAGCCAGTCGAGAGGGCGGGCTGGGCTGGCCGCCTGAGACTTCCCCACCGCTTTCGAGTCTGAAGTTTCCAAAGTGGGAGCAGATTCGCAGATGGAGGGCGGGTCGTTATAAAAAATGTGGTATTCGCCTCAGCGCCGCGCAAATCTTCAAACGTTTTTTTTTTTTTTTTTTTTTTTTTGTTCAAAAGGTCTCTCGCGTTAGCTCCGCACGCATTCGTTTCAAAAGTTTGGAAGAGTTTCGCGGATTGAGGGCGGGCGCCTATTCGTTAAACAAATGTGCAAGAGATTCACGGATTGGGCCGTGGTCAAAATGTGGTTTTCGCCTTCGCGTTTCGCGCATTCGTTTCAACAAAGTTGCAGGGGGTTCTCAGAGTGGGGATGGATGGCTTCGACATGTGTTATATATATATATATATATATATATAGCGCCGCGCACACTCTTTGCACACAGTTGCAATGATTTCACGGATTGGGGGCGGGTTCGTTTTCAAAGTGTGGTTGTCGGCTTTGCGCCGCGCATTCGTTTTAAACTTTGCAAGCGTTTCACGGATTGGGGGTGGTTCCTTGTCAAAATGTGGTTCTCGCAGCGCCGTGCGCTTTCCTTGCAAACAGGTGCAAGAGTTCCACCGGCCCCCATGGCGAGCGAGCCACGACTTGTGTTTTGGAAAGATTCAGGAGTGTCGGGGCGCAGCAATTACGTTGATTCGCAGTGTTGAAGTCCCTGGAATGGCGTCCTTGTGCGACTCAGGATCGCCAAGACGCAACGGTCAACTTAAATTCGTGGCGTTGAAGTCCTGAGACTGATGTTCTGGCACGCTTCAGGATTTTCGCACAGTTGCCCCCCAACGGGGCAATTGCCTCAGTGGAAATGGCCAGTTGTAGGGCTTATGCAAATGGAGGAGGGTGTATTCCAAAATCGTTGATGGGCCTTGGGTTTGCACTGGTCCTCGTCCTCCTCCTCCTTGTCCTCTTCAGCCGCTTCCTCCTTCCTCCTCCTCCTCCACCCCTGTTGGCACGCACTCAGGGTCCCAAGATCCGAGCATGAAGCTGGTGAGGCGACGTGCGACCGTTGCTTATTTTCGCAGTACCGTACGCCCCACATTTCTGACACCACAAGAGTCCACGAACACAGGGCACCTGAAATAACGTCTCCCCGCTGCTGGCAACAGGGGGGGGGGGACCCCCCCAACTGAGTTTGGCGAAAGACCCAACCATACGGAGCTGTGAGTACCGCGTCCGTGAGTACCGTTTTCGGTGGAGCCCCCATATGGGGCCGCGGACGCTGTACTGGGTGGGTGGAGCTTCGGCGGGGCTCCTTCTGGAACCACGAAGCGCTGTAGTGGACGGAGGGACGCATGCGAACACTGCCATTGGGGCTTTCGGTAGAGCTCCATACGTCAGGGGGAGTAAAGTTTCCTTGAATTGAGCGAGGCCGCTTGGGGATGTTCCGAGACTTGAAAGCTCGCGGGGCGGGACTTGCCGCGGGGGCGGGACTTGGGCCCGAATTATTTCTGCACAGACGGGACTTGGACAATCCAGATTCGGTTAACTAGGATTAGTAAGCTCCCAGGGGACGCCCAAGTCCCGCCCCGCCCCGACAGCGCTAGGACTCCAAGAGGGAATTTGGGGGGGGGCTATGATAATCTTTAGCATCGTCATCTTGATTATGATCACCATCCACCATCACGACAGCAATCGTCATGGCCGTGATCTTCCCGAAAGTGATCGCCATCACTGTCACACTTGGGGGCGTTGTCGTCGCATTGAGGCTCGCCGACGCCGTCGCCATGGACGCGATGGAAACGGCCGCCGCTGACTTACCGTGGCCGCAGTGCCGAGCAAATGAGCGCGCGTCACCAGACGCGCGCAGAGACTCCCTGCCCTGCGCGACGCGCGTCTGAACAAGGCAAGGGGCTTTACTTTCACCGCAGCGCAATTCCGCGCCGACTTCCTGCCGAACGGAAACGGAAACGCAGAGCACCCTGGTCGGCATCCGGCGGCACTCGCGCAGTTTTCTCTCGCGGGCAGGATGCGACTAAACAGAACAGAGAGAAGAGGGCAACTCAGAAAATAACAGAAAAAGGAAACACTCAAAGCGCCCCCCACGATTCCAAGGGCCATTTGGTCTGGGGCGGCGCCTCGCCAGGGCGCCCGGCGAAAGCGACCAAGTGCGGGTTCTCTTTCTTGCCGATGAAATCGTGCGTGACCAAGTAATGAAGGTTCATGGTGCTGCGGTTGATTGTGACTACCGCGGGCGCTTGGTGCAGGTCTTTGCAGTGGGCTCGGGTGCCACCAGTCGTGGACGCGAGCTCTACGGGCGCCTCGTACCGTCCATGGAGTTTCTCCCGGCGCTCGTCGAGAAACTTCAAGTCGCGGGCGCCGTCGAGTACCGGGCCGTCGAACCTGTTCTTGTCGCAGCCGCGCATCTTATAAGGGAGATCTCTCAGGGCGCCGACCTCCACTATGAACGGGCGCAGAAAGAGAGATTTCGCCCGCTCAATCTCCCCCGAGCGGGGCGGCGCGAAAACCGCGGGCGTCGGGCGCCTGACCGCCGCCTGCTTGAAAGTGCCCAACCGCGCCTGGGCATCGGGCGCGACCTGGGATGGCTGCCGGATGTCCGGGTTCGCCCGCGGCCCCCTAGTCCGCTCTTGGGTCTCGTTCGCGCGGGCGATCTCCTCCCTGCGCGCGCGCTCCGCGTCGACGTTCTCCTTCTTGCGCGCGGCGCCGTCGCCCGCCACGAAGACGCGCGACTCGTATTTGTCAAAGGGCAATTTGTAGGCCCTGGACAGCTCGTCGAGTCACCTGCCCGAAACTGGGCATGCGTTCTTCGATTTGAGCCGCGCTGGCTCGCAGTTGCCAGCCCGGCATGGGCCGCCGCATTCGCCCCGGGCCGCCCCCTCCTCATCTGCGAGCACGTGGAAGAAGGCTCGGTTTATTCATTCCTGCCACTTACTGCGGCATTATCCATCTCCCAGCAGGTCGCCAGGCCGGGCGCGCGGCCGCGCGCCCTCGACGGCGATGGGCGCGGCGCGGCGACCTTTTGCTGACCTGAACTGCAGGGCGAGGCGAGAGTGATAAGTGCCGTCGAAGTCTGTCTCCTTGGTCACGCCCCAGTACTTCGCGGCCGCGGTCGCCGAGGTAGTCTGGGCGAACGCAACGAAGCGAACCCGCGCATCCATCATCGAGATATTCTGGTGCGCCAGGGGAACCGCAGCAGACTGGAAACGAACGCCCGGTTCAGCGCGCTCTTGAAGTGGAATCGCAGGTTCCGCGGCTTGAGAGCCCTCGGCAGCCGCGCGCGCCCCCCCCGCGGCCCCTCTTCTCTTCTGCATGGCAGCTGTGTCCCACGCGTTGTGGGCGTCGTTCAACCTGCCGCCGGTGATCGGCATCCCCGCCGCGATCGGGGCGCGCCTTGAAGGAGACCTCGCGGCGCGCTGCGCGGACGGCCAGGTCTGCGGGGTCTCGGGGGGCGGTCGAACACCTGGAGCGCAGCGCAACCATTTCTCTGAGCGGCTTGACCAATGCCTGCTTGGCCGAGTCGACGGCGTTCACCATCGCGCTCTCTCCTGGCCGCAGACGTCGGTCGACCTGGGACAGGCGCTCTGGCGCGGGACACGCTTGAGCCTAAGTGGTAGCGGTCGAGGCTGAGGGCGCGGGCTACGACGGCGACGTCTGCGGATGCAACGACAATTGCCGACGCGAGCATTGAGCGGCCCGCGGCGGCGAAGCTGGTGCTGATAGGAGCGGCGAGGATTTTAATGGCGATTGAATCGCGCCGGCGACGGCGGCCGCGACGATGACCGTGCCAAAGACGAGCGCGGCGAAGATGGCGACGGCGATAGCGCGCGGACATCGCGGGGGCGAAACGCGCATCAGGGGAAGTAAAGGCTCGTTGAATTTCGCGAGGTTGCCCGGTGATGTTCGGGCGCTTGGAAGCTCGCGGGGCGGGGCTTGCCGCGGGGGCGGGACTTGGCCCCCATTTATTTCTTACAGACGGGACTTGGAAAATCAGGATTAGGTGAGTCAGTATAGATGAGCTCCCAGGCGGCGCCCGAGTCCCGCCCCGCCCCGACGGCTCGCGTTCGCCAGGGCTCCAAGAGGGAATTTGGGGGGAGCTATCATCACGTGGCCCATCTTTTGATCATGATCATCATCCATCATCACGACGGCAATCGTCATGGCCATGATCCCCCCGAAAGTGATCGCCATTACTGTCGCACTTGGGATCGTTGTCATCGCATTGAGGCTCGTCGACGCCGTCGCCATGGGCTCGATGGGGGTGGCCGCCGCTGACCTCGGGCACTACGTCGCCATGGCTACAGCGCCGAGCAAATGAGCGCGCGTCACCAGGGGGGCGCAGAGGCCCCCTGCCCTGCGCGACGCGCACCTGAACAGCTCGAAGAACTTTACTTCCACCGCAGCATGGGGCCACGAAGCGCTTTAGCGGGCGGGAGAGACGCATGCGAACGCCGCCGCTGGGGCCCTTGGTGGGGCCCCCGATGTGGCCACGAAGCGCTGTGCTGGGTGCGGGAGACGCATGCGAACGTCGTCATCAAGGCCTTCAGTGGAGCTCCCCATGGGGCCACGGGTCGTTGCACTGGGCGGGGGAGACGCATGCGAACGGCGCCGCTGGGGCCCGTGGAGCTCCCTATGGGGCCACGAAGCGCCGCACCGGGCGCGGGAGACGCATGCGCACACCGCCGCTGGAGCCTTCGGTGGAGCTCCCGATTGGGCCACGAAGCGACGTTCTGGGCGGGTGAGACGCATGCGAACACCGCCGCTGTGGCCATCAGTGGAGCCCCCTATGGGGCCGCGGAGCGCTGTGCTGGGGGGGGAACGCATGCGAACGCCGCAATTGGGTCCTTCGGTGGAGCTCCCCATGGGGCCACGAGTCGCTGTACTGGGTGCGGGAGACGTTTGCGAAGACTGCCGCTGGGGCCTTCGGTGGAGCCCCCTATGAGGCCACGAATCGTTGCGCTGGGCGGGGGAGACGCATGCGAACGGCGCCACTGGGGCACTTGGTGGAGCTCCCTATGAGGCCGCGAAGCGCTGTGCTGGGTGCGGGGGGCGCATGCGAACGCCGCCGCTGGGGCCCTTGGTGGGGCCCCCGATGTGGCCGCGAAGCGCTGTGCTGGGTGCGGAAGACGCATGCGAACGCCGCCATTGGGGCCTTCGGTGGAGCTCCCTATGGGGCCACGGGTCGTTGCACTGGGCGGGGGAGACGCATGCGAATGGCGCTAACGGGGCCCGTGGAGCTCCCCATGGGGCCGCGAAGCGCCGCATTGGGCGCGGGGGACGCATGCGCACACCGCCGCTGGAGCCTTCGGTGGAGCTCACGATTGGGCCACGAAGCGACGTTCTGGGCGGGTGAGACGCATGCGAACACCGCCGCTGTGGCCGCCGGTGGAGCTCCTGTGGGGCTACGGAGCGCTGTGCTGGGAGGGGGGGGCAACGCATGCGAACGCCGCCATTGGGTCCCTCGGTGGAGCTCCCCATGGGGCCACGAGTCGCTGTACTGGGTGCGGGAGACGCATGCGAAGACTGCCGCTGCGGCCTTCGGTGGAGCCCCCCATGAGGCCACGAATCGTTGCGCTGGGCGGGGGAGACGCATGCGAACGGCGCCACTGGGGCACTTGGTGGAGCTCCCTATGAGGCCGCGAAGCGCTGTGCTGGGTGCGGGGGGCGCGTGCGAACGCCGCCTCTGGGCCCTCGGCGGAGCTCCCCACGGGGGCGGGGTGGGGGAGACGCACGCGAACCGACAGCGAGGCCTTCGGTGAGGCCCTCTCATGGGGCCACGAAGCGCTGCAATGAGTAGGGGGGGCGCATGAGAACACCGCCACTGGGGCCTTTCAGTGGAGCTGCCTATTTGGCCACGAGGCGCTGTACTGGGTGGGAGACGCATTGAATATCGCCACTGGTGCCTTCGGTGGAGCTCCTTATTGGCCCACGGACCCTGTAGTGGGCGGAGGGGCGCGTGCGAACCCCGCCGTTGGGGCCGTCGGTGGTGCTCCCTATAGATGGGGAGACGCATGCGAACACCGCCACTGGGGCCTTCGGTGGAGCTCCCCATGGGGCCACGAAATGTTGTATTCGGTGGTGGAGCCGCACGCGAACACTGCCAGTGGGGCCCTCGGTGATGCCTCCTATGGGGCCACGACGCGATGTTTTGGGCGGGGGAGACGCATGCGAACATCACCATTGAAGCCTTCGGTGGAGCTCCCTAAGGGGCCACGAATCGCTGTATTAAATGGGGGAAACACATGGAAACACCGCCACCAGGACCTTCGGTGGAGCTCCTTGTGGGGGCACGAAGCGCTGCATTGTGTGGGGAGAACGCATGCGAATACCGCCATTCGGGCCATCGGTGGAGCTCCTTGTGGGGGAACGAAACGTGGAAAGGGTGTCGACATGATGATGGAGGAGGAGGAGCAGGAGCAGGAGGAACAGGAAGAGGAGGAGGAAGAGGAGGTGGGAGGAGGAAGGGGACGAATGGAGACGCGGGGCGTTGTGTCTTCAGAACGAGGACCCAGTATCACAGGATGGCTGGAAACAACAGGGAGGGAGGGGTTTGGAACGTCCCCCCGAAAGTTCCGGGGGGATCACGCTAAGGCCCCCCCCGGAAAATTATTCTAGGGGTCCACGCCCCTCCCCCCCGGCAACGAAAACGACGACGCCGCCGCCGCCGCCGGCCGCCACAAAACGACGCGGACGACGAAGGCGACGAAAACGACGCGGACGATGACGACGACGACGGCGACCACGACAACGACGACCACCACGACGACGACGACGACGACGCCGGCGGCGGCGGCGGCGACGACGACGACGACGAAACACGACGCACGACACACGACGACCACGATGGCGACGTTGACGACGACGACAACGACGATCACGCCGACGTCGCCGCCGCCGACGCCGACGCCGACGCCGACGCCGACGCCGACGCCGACGCCGATGCCGATGCCGACGCCGACACCGACGCGGACGCGGACGCCGACGCCGACGCCGACGCACACGCCGACGCGGACGCCGACGACGACCTCGATGCCGACGACGACGATCACGACGACGATCACGACAACGAGCATGACACAACAAGCAGAGTGATTTTGAATAGGCGTAGAGTAGATAGAGTGTAATAGGAATAAAGTAGGGTAGAGTAGAGTCGAGTAGAGTAGATTGGGATACGGTCGGGTAGAATCGAGTAGGGTAGACTATAGTAGGGAGATGTAGATCAGATTGGAGTAGAGTAGAGCCTAGTAGAGAATATGAGTAGCGTCGAACAGGCATAGTATAGCAGAGCTGAACAGAGTATAGTAGAGTAGGGTGTAGTAAAGTAGAGTAGAGTAGAGAGAGTAGAGTAGAATCGAGTGGACTAGAGTAGAATCGAGTAGGGGCAAGGTGGAGTAGATAGAGCATGTCAGGGCATGGTACGGTAGGGTCACGACAACCCCTAGATAGCAAGCCGTCTGGCTCACTCCCACCCACCTTCACAACACAGAAGTAACACCCGAGCCTGAGCATGTTCAGCGGTCGTCTTTGGATGGACAGCTACTGGTAACCAGAACCGACCCCATGTGCGCGACGCTGGGGCGAGGTGCGCCATGCGTGCCAGGCGCGCCACGCGCGCCAGACACCCCTGAGGCCCGAGCGTGTCAGGCACGCCTGGTGCGCCAGATGCGCCACGTGCTCCGCTTACGCCAAGCATGCCGCATATTCCAGCCGCGCCAGGTTGCGCCACGTTCGCGGCACGTACGGAGTGTGTCAGGTGCGCCTGCGCACGTGACAGAACACATCGGGAAACATGTCGGCCCCCACCATCCTTGTCGAAAACTAATGCCGGTCATTGTGTCTGGTTGGCCTGCGCACAGCAGGCCATACGCCACCACCCCCGCCAACCCTGTCAAGAACCACTTGACAGTGATCGCGGGTTGGCCGCTCATGATCCAGATTTAGCCGCGAGGTGCATTTTGTACTACTTTTTGTTAGGGATGGTAGCCCAGCGCGCAGCGCGCAAAATGCTGAACCCCCCGCAGTCCCTGTCAAAAAGAATACAACGTGTTCGCGGGCCTCACGAACATGATTCAAAACCTTGCCCCAAACTGTACTTTGTATGGTTTTTCCCCACATGCTTAGTGGGATTGTTGTTTTCTTCCCACCCGCGTTCACACACCCGCCTCCCCACATGGTTCTTGGGGTTTTGGTTATCTTCCCAACCGCGTCTCACCCGCGTTTCTCGTCATCCTCTTCCCTCTCCGTCTCGCTCGTACAGCTCACAAAGCGTGGCAGGTGCGGCACTTCCTCGACACCAGAGCGGGTGCACATGGGGGGGGGTCAGTGCGGCCTCTATGCGTGCCAGGGTCTGCGAGCGTGGCCGGCATGTCATTTTCTCGACACCAGAGGGGGTGCGCGCAGGGTGGGGGCGCTATGCGTTGCAGGCTCGCAGGGCGTGGCAGGCGTGGCATCTTCTCGACACCATAGGGGGTGATGCGCACGGGGTGGTCTGTGAGCGCGGCCGCTATGCACGCTGGTCGTGCAGGGCAGGGCATAGCAGGCGTGGCACTTTCTCGACACCACAGGGGGTGCGTAGGGGGTGGTCTCTGAGCGCGGCCGCTGTGCACGCTGGTCGTGCAGGGCATAGCGAGCGTGGCATTTTCTCGACACCATCGAGGGTGCGCAGGGGGCGGTTTCGGAGCGCGGCCGCTATGCATGCCAGTCGCGCAGGGCATGGCAGGCGTGGCATTTTCTCGACACCATAGGGGTGCGCAGGTGGGGGTTGTCTCTGAGCGCGGCTGCTACGCACGCCAGTCGCGCAGGGCAATGAACGCGGCCGCTATGCACGCCGGCCGCTCCAGGGCATAGCAGGCGCGGCACTTTCTGGACACCATAGGGGGTGCGCAAGGGGTGCGGTGTCCCAGGGCCTAGCGCGCGTGGCGTTTTTTCGAGGCCACAGGGCCACGCAAGCGGCGGGGGCGCTCTCATCATCATCCAGAAGTGTGGCCACCCTGGCTCATGCAGGCTCAGGCTGCTCGATACGTGAACGCGGACGACCGCCGGTGACTCTCCGTTAAAGGTACGGTCCCCGTTATGGCGTCCAACTGCGCCATGTCCGCGCTGCCACCGCCGTGCGAGCAGCTCAAGAAATCAATGCTAGAGGTGGGCGCCGAAGTGAACGTGGATGGTTTGCGCGGATATGTTGTCAGGCGTGGGATCGTCTAGGCGCACAGCGCATTTGATGCTTACCGCAGACAGCTGGCAAACTGGTGGCCTGAAACGCTCTGCCCTAGGTACGCTGAGTTGCAGCCTAAACGAGGCGCCGACGATGCCAGGAGGCAGCGGTTGGCTAGGTACTTGCTGAACCTCTCGTACGCATCATTCTCGCAAGTTCCACGTCAGCTTTCATCACGCTAGACATATTATAAGTATGTGGGGTTCCTCGGTGGCGTAATTTGACAGGGACGGTGGGGGGGCCGCATCAGGTTGGCCGCGCATGCTCCACCTGTGGAGGCAAAGTGCGTTTCGTATTGTGTTCGTTGGCAGGGGTGGTGAGTGGGGGGTGAGCATGGGGTCCTCATGGTTCCTGATTGGCTGCTGGTCGCCTGGGGGAGGGGTATGTAAATGTGGGCCAGTGATAGAGTAGAGTAGCGTAGAGTAGAGCAAAGGTGAATGGAGTAGAGCAGCATCGAGCAGGGAAGAGTGCAGCGGCGCCCTAGTAGGTTTTAAAGAGAGCTGGCTCGATCCCGAGCGGTACTCTATCAGAGCCAGCGCCTGGCGCGGGCGCTGGCGACAGGTGCGCTGACGCTGACGTTGTCGCCGTCGTCGGCGCCGTCGTAGTTGTCGTCGTCGGCGGCGGCGGCGGCGTTGCCAAGAAGGGGGGGGGGGGGACTCACCTGGTTCTGGGGGGGGGGGGGGCGGGGGCAGGGCTTGAGGGGGAGGCGGGGGGGGGGGGGCCTTGGTTTCTGACCCGCCCCAGGGTTGTTTTTTGGGAAAGAGGGGTCTTGTGGTTTGTGACCCCCGTCGTGCAGAATTTGTTCCGGTCAACAACGGCGGGTTGCTCTCCATCCGACATGTCATGGCGCTGGTGGATTTGGCGGGGTTCGCTGGGGCACTGGGAGACGGAGACAAGCCGACGCAGTGTTCCCAATTCCGTGGTTGGGCGCATTCGACAGATTGCGCAAAGCTTATACACCCCCACTTCTCGATTACGCTGCGTGGTCAGCACAGCTTGGGAGGTGGCTCATTACAGGGATGGGGGTTGAATTGCCAGATGCGAAGCTACCTCTGTGAGGCGCTTCTGCGCGCGAGCTGCTTTATTATCAATATCGCACACATGCAGGATGATATGTTGGGGGTGCCTGGCGCGACGGGTTCCATCCTTTGCGCATTTGCCGCCTGATTAGCCGTCAAGTCCTCGCGGGCAACGTGGAATCCAGCGCCCCCTTCATGGAGACCGGACCTTGCCTGCCTCAAGTGGCAGCTCAGTTTTTTGTTCGCGCTTCGAGTAGGGTCAGCGTTGAATTCCATCGCTTGCGCTCTGACAGTCCAGCACGAAGTAGCACTCACCACTCGTATGCTTTACGGCCACAGTTAGGCTTGCAATCTCAGCTAACGGGACGGTTTGGATCCGTCCCGGGAGGTTGCCGCGCGCTTGAATTGCGACCAAACCTTCCTCCTCGGATGATAGCGCCGCCCCAGCCGCAGCGGCAGAGGCGTTCGTCATCGGCGCAGTCCCCCCCGCCGTCCGACCCGACCCGCCCCGGTCTTCCAGACTGGAAGGCGCTTCCAAAACAGGTCTCGCCTTCTGACCATAAATTTACAAAATCGTGGGCCCACAGCCCCAAGCATGGAAATTCAACATGATGTTCACGGGCTTCCTGGGCGAGGGGGGCGTCTTCAAGAGCTGGGGAAGGGTTGCAAAAGCGCCCGCGCATATGGTGAAAAAGATCCTCCTCCTCCTCCTCCTCGTCCTCCTCCCCCTCCCCCTTCTCCTCCTCCTCCTCCTGCTCCTCCTCCCCCTCCTCCTTTTCGCCTTCCTCCTCCTTCCCCTCCCTCCGACCCTCGGCGGCCATTTTGGCTGCAGGTTCAGATGGCGTCCATTTCACTGCGTCCGCGGGGTAGGCTCCCATTCAGTGCTTCACGTTCACGTTTCCAGCCGCAACTGAACTGGCACCCGCTCCTCGCGCTCGCGCATTTGATATTCTTGCCGACGGGCGACCCCGCGCCATCGAAGCGCCTGGTCCTGGCCGTGGGCTTCCATAATTATCAGCAGCTCCCTGTCCTTCCGGGTCGCGGCGAAGAGCAGATTGACGTCTCCCCGCAGTGGATACGATGGCAATCTCATTGGAACGACACGACTTCTCCGACGGCGACACGGGAAACTCCGACAGCGACATTCAACCCAAGAACAGAAGTGTCTCACGCAGTGGAGGAGAGACAGCAGCGTCGACGCCAACCTTGGGATGATGATCGCCATGAAACAGCTGGACAGCGGCGCCAACGTGAGCGGCGCGACCGACGGCGCTGCGAAGAATAACGATCTCCCGCACCAGCTGCACATTCAGGACGCGCTGCAGGCAATTCTGCAGCCCCGCGACATGCGCATGCACATGGGGGAGCCACGGTACCGCTTCAGGCTGCATCTTCCGCATTCGTTCGCCGAGATCCGCTTCGAGGCCCCGGCCCGTGGAAGCGACGAGCAGGAGGAGTTGCTCTCGTGGATCTCGAGGAGCCCCCCAGCCTCCCTTCGCATGAGTTCCTCGACAACAGCATCTTGCAGGCGCCGAGGGCGAAGGTGGCAGGGGAGCTCGGCGCGCCGCGCCGCCCGCCCCCGACTCGGCCGCCGCCTTGGGGGGCCCGCCTCCAGAAGCTGCTCGCGCAACGACAACGGGGTATCACTCAATTGGCTCGGAGACAGCATCAGCGCCCGGCTCGATCTGCCCCTCTCGAGCGCAGTTTCCTGGCGCTCGGCGACTTCGGCGCCCGCGATGAGCCCGCCGCGTCCTTTGCCGAGCCGCAGGACGTGACCCTCTCCAGAGTTGGCGGTGACCAGCAGCACCCGCCATTATGCAGAGGCCTATTCGCTTCGATGACAGACATCCAGTGGCGAACCCACTCGCTTCGACGCTCGCGCGCTGAGTGGGACCAGAAACGACCGCATTTTTGTTTCAGCCTGCCGGCGCATGCTTGCCCGACCTTGACAATGAAGCTGAAGGTGGATGTGGACCCCGCTGCTCTGAGCGACTAGCGGCTAAGTGATCGCGCTGTGCTTGATGTAATGATCGCTACTGCTGTGCCGAAGGACGTCGACGTTCAGCCGATCCCTGCGTTTCTTTCCCAATTGCCACGTTGCAAACAAAATGTCTCGCTCCTTCTCTAACTCTCAGCTTCCCACCCCGACACCAACCACGAGTGGCTTTGGGCTCTGGGCCGACACGAGGGGCCCCTCCTCGACCAGCGGGACTTCGTGGAACCGCCTGCGCCTCGGCGCCGCCGGCCCCAGCGAGCCCGCGCCCTGCAACCTCTGCGGCACTGAGCTGCTCGACTCCGCGGGCTCGCGCGCCCTCTGCTGCGGCAGAGCTGAGGCAGCGAAGGGCCACCGCGCGCTGGGACGGCAGGTGCACGAGGCTGCCAAGAGCTGCGACCCCGCCACCGAGCTCGAGGCGCAGAACCTCATCCCAGGCACCCGCCTGCGGCCCGCGGACGTGCTCGCGGGGGCGCTGGGGCACGGGCTCAAGGCGTTCGACATCGGGGTCGCCTCCCCCGACGCGCGCAGCGCCAGCCCCGACTTCGTCTCCAGCACGTGCGAGCGCAAGACGGCGCACTGCGTTCCCTACAGCGACGTTCTGGCCCGCCAGAACATCCTGTACCAGCCCTTAGTCTGGTCAGCCTACGGGCGGCACCATCCACGGACGACATCCATCCGCCGCGCACTCGCGACCCGCCTTGCCCGGCGGAGGGGGTGCTCGGACGGGGCGCGGCGGCGCCGCCGCCTAGCCTGCGCGGCTGGCGCGGCGCCGTGCCGGCGGGCGGCCGCCCGCGCCAGGGCTTGCTGGCCTGGCGGGGGCGGCGACTGAGGGCGCCTGCCGCTAGCCCGCCCACCCCCGCAGGCGCGGGCACCCCCCCAATCCCGCCCCCGTCCGCCCCCACCCCAGCACGCGCGCCTAATCTGCGGGGTCGGGTGGCTCGCGCCCCTCGGCCGTGCCCCCCCCTGTGCCCTTTGCTTGGCTGCCTGCTTGCAGCCCCTCTTCCCTCCCCCTCCTCCTGCCTCCTCCTCGTCCCTGTCCTCCGTCTTCTCCTGGGGCCGGGGGCCGCGCGCTGGCGCGAAATGTCTCGTTGTGCGCCCGTGCAGGCGCGGCCGGTGCGGTCGTCTCTCCCCTTCTTCCCCCTCCTCCTCCTCCTCTTCCTCCTCCTCCTCCTCCTCCTCCTCCTCCTCCTCCTCCTCCTCCTCCTCCTTGCGGTCTCAGTGGGGCCTTACCTTACCCTCGCTCCTGATAATTTATACCCCCACCTACCTCGTATTCCGGCCGATAGGGACCCAATCCGGGACCTCCCATCGGGACTGCAAAAATCAATACAAGGTGTCCGTTTTTCTTCTCAACATCGTCTTTTCTTGTCGTCGACGATGCGAAAAGCGTGGCAGCAATGGGACGCGGCGCACATCGCGCGCGGCAGTCCATCTGGGCCCGCCCACCCTGATTGTAAACAATTCGTACAAAGTCTTCGTTTTTCCTCTCAGCATGGCCTGCCTTGTCGCCGACGGTGCGAAACATGTGGCAGGAATGGGACGCGGCGCATATCGCGCGCGGACGTCCATGCGGGCTGCGGGCCCTCCCATACTGACTGGTGCTACTCGTACCATTGGTACGACGACGACTACTACTACTACTACTACTACTACTACTACTACTACTACTACTACTACTACTACTACTACTACTACTACTACTACTACTACTACTACTACTACTACTACTACTACTACTACTACTACTACTACTACTACTACTACTACGACTACTACTACTACTACTACTACTACTACTACTACTACTACTACTAACTACTAACTACTAGACTACGACTACGACTACTACTACTACTACTACTACTACTACTACTACTACTACTACTACTACTACTACTACTACTACTACTACTACTACTACTACTACTACTACTAACTACTACTACTACTACTACTACTACTACTACTACTACTACTACTACTACTACTACTACTACTACTACTACTACTACTACTACTACTACTACTACTACTACTACTACTACTACTACTACTACTACTACTACTACTACTACTACTACTACTACTACTACTACTACTACTACTACTACTACTACTACTTGAGGCTCAAGGGCTTTGAGGCTCAAGGGCTTTGAGGCTCAGAAGCTATCATTGCCTGTCGCCGGGGCGGTCAAACTTTCTCCATACTCAAGCTTTCTCCATACTCAATCTTCCAGCTAGCTTTTGCCATGGCGAGTGCAGCACCGACGTCGCCAGCAGCCCGTGGCTCCACCCGCGCTCCAGGCACCCCGGTTGGGCACCTCGTCCAGGACCCCTGGGAGAACATGGCCAAAAAGCAGCGCTCTGGACATGGCCCTGACTCCCCAGCGACCCCGCTCCTCGGCGAGATGCGCGCGGAGGATCAGGGGTACGTGCAGATGCCTGGAGGCGACATGGACGGCCCAGCCGAGAGGGACGCTCCACCATTTCGCCAGCCGGATTTCGGCGCTGCCGCGGCCTCCTCGGAGAAGGACGATGAGCCTGTCACGATGGCTGGAATCGCTGCTCTCCTTCAGCAGCAGCTGGGCCCCGTGACTTCGGTGGTGGCAGATCTTAAGAAACGGTTCATAAAGCTCGACAGCAAAGTTACCGACTTGGGCACTTCCCTTGTGGGCCGTTTGGACGACGTGGATGCGAAGCTGATCGATGCAGACCTGCGCATAGAGAAGCTTGAGAGCATGTACGCGGCCATGCAGGCACCCCCCAGTGCCTCGGATATTGACGAGAAGATCCAGGCGAGCATCCAGCAGGCCTTCGCGAGCCAGGCCTCGCAGCAGGCGCCTCTCACCAAGAACGTCCCGCTGGTCGACAGGAAGGCGGTCACCATGGTGATCGGCAATCTGGACTACTTCGGGGACTTTTCGAAGGCCGCCGATTGGTTGCAGGGCAAGCTCACTTCCTTGAAGGGGCCTGCGCCGACGAACATGTACGTCAAGGGCGACTTTAAGGGCATCGTCTTCGCCGAGTTCTCTGACACCGCAGTGCGGGACCAGGCGGTGGCACTCCTTCGTGGTGCGGCCCTCGCCAGCGGAGGCAAAAAGGTCTGGGCAACGGAAGACCGAGCTGCCAGCGAACGTGCTGCGAGGAACTTCTGCCTGGGCTTGAAGCGGGTTCTGAAGGAGGAGTGGCAGGTCCCGTATACCATCTCGTTTAACAACGCGGCGCCGTACGTGCTCAAGGTGGGGGGCGAGCACGCGCTTACCGTGAACGTTTCCGGCAGCACCGTGGACTGCGAGTGGCATGGGGACTGGGCAACTTGGTCCGAGCTCCACAACCACTCCTCGATCAAGGACCTCAGGAAGAAGTCGGACGACCTGCTCTCGCGGGCCACGCAGGGGCTTAAAGGAGGCGCGAAGGGCTGCTCCAAGGGGCAACGGCCCCAGTAGGAAACACGGCACATGAGCGATGTTTCACCCGAATTCGCAGTCGGCCCTACTGCGGCTATTAACCATGATCGAATTCACTCTTCCGATTCTTGCCAGGCATGTTTACCAGCAGTCGGCACTACTGCAATCATCCCCCCTCCTCTCTCCCGGGCTTCCGAAGCACTGCACTTCCGAGGCGGCGCCCTGCGGCCGTGCACCCGGAAGCTCCGGACAGCATCTTGGAACGTTGAGGGCCTCACCGAGGCCAAGCAAGCAGAACTTGAATGGCACATGACATCCATGAACATCGACGTCATGTGCATCCAGGAGACACAAGACCGGGGCAGAGTTCTCCGTCTCTGATGCCGGATTTCTCCTCGTTCTCTCCGGCGCGTCGGACCCAGACGATAATGAGACGGCGGGGGTCGGTTTCATCGTCGCGCCGCGCATCCGAACGTCCGTCGTGGGGTTCAGGCAACAGGACTCCCGGATGGCGTCCCTGAAGCTGCGAGTCAAAGGCGGCAAGATCATGATCAACACCACGTACGCTCCCCATAGCGGCAAGAGTTTCCAAGACAGACGGCAGTTTTACTCTAACCTAAGTTCTTTCATCGACAGCGGCTCCCGGCACGGCCCTGCCTTGGTCTTGGGGGACTTCAACGCTCGGCTTCATCGCCGGTATCCGGGCGAAGAGCACATTATCGGGCCCTACATATTCGGAGTCCCGGGCGCGATCTACAACCCCTCGTCCAATCGGAGCCTCCTCGCCGAGCTATGCGTCAACCAGAAGCTGTTTATTGGGAACACTATTTTCCACAAGCCGCCGGAGAAGCAGATCACGTGCTACAGCGTGGGCAAGCGGCCGTGCGACCACCCTTCCCCAGACAATTTTGGACAGATCGACTTCGCCCTAATATCACAGGGTTGGACCCAGCACCTCACGGACGTGCACAGTGACCGTGGCCGGGCGCTGGCCTCGCACCATTTTTTGGTTTGTGCCGGCCTCGACATAGAAGTGCCGCTCGACAAGAAAACTCGCACTCCGCAGCCAGATTTTCGAGCCCTCCGGAGCCCGATACGGGCGGCTGTTTTCGCAGAGGCCTTCGGAGAGGCGGCGGGGAGGGCGACCGCGGGCCTGACGGCGAACGAAATAGAGGCGACTATGCGGCCAGCTTTCCGCTCTGCGGCTGCCGCAACTATTCCGGAGAACGCGGCCTCGCCGAAGAGGCCTTGGATCTCGCCCCACTCCCTCTCGCTGATCGAGCAGAGAACCGACGCCCGCCGCTCTGGGCGGACAGACGAGGAGCATCGTCTGCATGTGGAGGTGAAGCGGTCGGTGAAGAACGACAGGTCGATCTGGCTCAACAACTTGCTTGAGACGGGCGACTGGGACCAGGTCCGCAAACTCAGAAGAGGCTTCGCTCCTGCGCGGCATGGGCGCCTACGCGGGATGGACGGCGAAGTGGTGCAATCAGATAGGAGAGCCGACGCGTTGGCCGACTACCTGTGCGATGTTCAATGGGCCCTACGTGCTACGACGCCGATGGCACCTGCCCCGATTGGCCCGGAGCTGGAAGTCCAGACCGGTGACATCACAGAGGAGGAGATCATCGATGCAGCGCGACGCATGCGATGGGGCAAGGCTTGTGGCCATGACGGCGTCCCCGGGGAACTGTGGAAGGCTATTTGCATGCACGCGGGGCCGGGGAGGGAATGGGCGCTAGCCCTGTGTCAGAAGTGCTGGAGAGACGGCTGCGTCCCGGACGCCTGGCACGAAGCCCTCGTAACTGCAATCTTCAAAAAGGGGGACGTGTCTCAATGTTCAAACTACCGGCCTATCTGTCTGTTGCAAGCCGGATATAAGATGTACGCCATGATCATCATGCGCCGGTTGAAGGACGCCGGCGCGGAGGCCAGGATCTGGCAGACTCAGTTCGGCTTCAAGTCTGGGCACGGGACGGCAGATGCCATATTCTTAGCGCGGCGCCTCTTGGAGGAATCCTGCGCGTTGCAGGGGTCCCCGCTGGTGCTGCTCGCGCTGGACTGGGCCAAGGCGTTCGACAGCGTGATGCCAGATGCTCTCCTCGAAGCGCTGCGCCGGTTTGGCCTGCCGCGGGAGGTGCTGGCCGCCGTGAGCGCCATCTATTCTGCCAGGAGCTTCGCGGTGAAAGAGTGCGGGCAGATTTCGGCGTCGCGAGAACAAGGAGCGGGCATTTGCCAGGGATGCCCGTTATCGCCTTTCCTCTTCGGGATGGTCATGACGGTGCTCCTGCACGACGCAAAGAACAGCCTCGGTGACCTGGCAGGACTGGTGGACGAGTTGGTGTACGCGGACGACACGCTCATCGTCGCGAGCGCATCCGGACACGCTGAGCAGTACATGAAGGCAGTGGAGAAGGCGGGCGCGAACTACGGCCTCACCTTCAATTGGGGGAAGCTCGAAATCTTGGCCGTGGGATGCAACGCTGTTATTCGCAGGCCGGACGGGGCTGTCATTCCCCAGAAGGCAAGCGTCGTGTACCTCGGGTCCGTGCTTTCCGCAGACGGGACGATGCAGGCTGAGCTGGGCCGCCGCCTTGGGCAAGCGCGGGCAGAGTCCGAACTTTTACACCGTGTCTGGAACCGCAGCAGCATCCCGATGCATAGAAAGATACAGATATACGAGGCGTGCGTGCAGACGAAATTACTGTACAGCTTGCACACGGCATGGTTGAAGCAGGACGAGCTGACCCGCATCGACGCCTTCCAAGCAAGGTGCCTGCGGAGAATCCTCGGGATCCCGCGTTCGTACGTCAGCCGAGTGTCTAATGCGGACGTGCTGGCACGAGCGCGCAGGATGAAGCTTAGCAGTATTCTCTTGCAGCGGCAACTCACATACTTTTTCCATATTGCTTGTAAGGGTGATGACCACCCCTTGCGTTCAGCTATTTTTAGACCTTCCTCCCTCGACCTCCGCCCCCCCTCCGGCAAGCGGAAGAGAGGCCGACCGCGACAGACGTGGCCTGCCGAGGTGTACAAATTTGCAAGAGATGTTTGTGGCAGTCTTCAAGTTCCAATCGAACATTTATGCGCAATCCCAGTTCGAGACTGGAAGCGCGCAGTGCGGTCATTTTGCTTGGCACGGTAAGTGTGCCATATTGCTCATGTGCCTTCTGACACACGGCTTTGACTGACTGACTGACTACTACTACTACTACTACTACTACTACTACTACTACTACTACTACTACTACTACTACTACTACTACTACTACTACTACTACTACTACCTACTACTACTACTACTACTACTACTACTACTACTACTACCTACTACTACTACTACTACACTACTACTACTACTACTACTACTACTACTACTACTACTACTACTACTACTACTACTACTACTACTACTACTACTACTACTACTACTACTACTACTACTACTACTACTACTACTACTACTACTACTACTACTACTACTACTACTACTACTACTACTACTACTACTACTACTACTACTACTACTACTACTACTTCTACTATGTACTACTATGTACGACTATTTCTACTACTACTACTACTACTACTACTACTACTACTACTACTACTACTACTACTACTACTACTACTATTACTACTACTATTCCTGCTACTAATTGTTCTGCAAATTGTACTACCAATGGCATTACTACGAGTCTAGTAGTCGTACAAGTATTACTAGCACTTATACTTCCATCGTGCTACTAGTCTGTACTACTATTCGTACGAGTACTTGTGCTACCTGTAGTACTTCTGCTTATATTACTCGTATTATCACTTGTATTATTAGTACTACTACCTATCCGTATCCCCACTCTACTACTACAACTACTACTACTACTACTACCACTACTACGACTACTACTACTACTACTACTACTACTACTACTACTACTACCACTTCTTCTACTACTACTACTACTACTACTACTACTACTACTACTACTACTACTACTACTACTACTACTACTACTACCACTACGCGCCAGCACTCAGTTGCGCCAGCATTGTTTCTTATGTTGTGGGAGGGCGGAACGTGTCCGTTGTTCCTTTCAACATGGCCAGTCTTGTCGTCGACGATGCGAAATGCGCGGCGGGATTGGGACGCGGCGCACATCCTGCGCGGATGTCCTGGGGTATCCTCCACTCGCACTTAAATGCCCGCGCAGCCCCCAGTTGTGCCATCACTGTTTCTTATGTTGTGGGAGGGCGGGTGGGAATGGGCATGCCATGCTTGACTCGCTCGAGCTGGCTAGCTTGACCTTACCTTACCTCCACCTCCTTTCCTTCCCCCGGCTTTGCGTCGTCGCGCAATCGGCTAAAATAGTTTAGTCTTGATCTTTTCCGCGCTGACAAGTTTTAGCTCGCACGAACTCCTGCCCCATCGATAGGGAAAGCTGGCAGTTTTCACCTGCATCTGGGGGGCCCGGTGCTCAGGAGCGGCGGCTGGTGCGCACTCCTCCTCGCCCCTTTCGTTCCTTCTCGCCCTGTTCCTCTTCCTCCTCTTCCTCACTTGTCGGAATCGATGCGCGCGCGTGCGGCGGCATTCGCGTTTCGCGCGCTCGCCCGGGCAACCGTTGTCGCGGGTAGCCCCGTGCAGATGCATTTTGATCGCGGGGGGCGGCAGGATTTGCCCGCCCTGGTGTCGCCAGCAGCGCGCTGTAGCACTGGAGCTCATCGAGACAGACGCTAGCTCGGGCGCAAGCAGATCGCGGCGGAGGATGCGAGACTCACGCGCGATGAGCTCGCCGAATCTCCTGGCACAGCACATTTTGAGACAGCCGCGGAGGCCAGACTCCTTGCTGACCATTGGGTTTCGAGGGCACTCTGGCGGCAAAACCTAGCGCTGGCCTGCAACTTACAGAATTGCGCCGAGATCGGGAATGCTTCTTTCATCACTGATAGGAGCTGCGTCTCCGTGGCCGACGGGCAGACGGTCGCCGAGGCCTCGCGACGCGCGCATCAATGAAGTCTTCAGCTTCGCCGGGAGCAGCCAATCGCGGCCGCCCGACGTGCTCAGCAACAGGGGCCCACTCTTGTTGTGGACTGCGCGCTGAAACAGGCTCGCCTGCTTCAGAAACATAGCCGCACCCGGGCATTTTTTCTCACGTGCGGGGTTCTTCACGTGCGCGCGTCTGTCCAGGGGCGGAGGCGTCGTCGCCGCCCCCGAGGCGCAGGCGGAGGCCTTGCAGGAGCACCGGCAGCCAATGTGCTCCCGCAGCTCCGTCAACGAGGAGACCTTGGAGGACTTCGTCAAGCGCTTCGCCCCGCCGAACATCTCCGCGCCGAAGCTCGCCAGTCCGTCGGCGAGTGCTCT
>CAUYUJ010021625.1:83954-101454 GCA_963575745.1 Prorocentrum cordatum
GCGGGCGGCCTCCTCGCCTGCGCCCCTCAGTCTAAGGATGGGAGGGGGGAGGAAGGAGGAGGGGAAGGAGGCATGGGGCAGGAGGAGGAGGAGGACAGGAGCCCAAGGTTCTGGTGGGGATCGCTCGAAACAAATAATTATGCGTCTTCGGCCTCTGGGGGGCCCTCGCCGGGTTTCGGGACCATCAAATTATAGCCGGAGTGCAGTATCCCCAAACAGGGTTTTTAGACCCACTGCGGTTTCCAAGGTCGATTGCGTGCCCGTCCAGTGCGGGCTGGCATGGCATGTTAAAACATGCCTCCTCCTCCTCCTCCTCCTCCTCCTCCTCCTCCTCCTCGTCCACCTCCTATTCATCCCGAAAGGCATCTCGGAGCCTAGAGTTGCGAGGATGTCTCCAGCGTAACGGGCTGGACCACCTCGCGCGCGGCATTTCGGACCCCAGAGTTGCGACGATGTCTCGGGCGAAACGTGGTGCGAGGAAGTCTCAGGCGAAACGGGCCGGACCACCTCGAGCGCGGCGTCTCAGAGCTCCGAGTTGCGGGGGCCTCCTGGTGCCTCCTGGGGCCTCCTGGGGACCTCCTGGGGCTTCCTCCTGGGCCTCCTGTGGCCTCGTGAACTCCACCTGGGGTTTCCTGAAGCCTCTTGGGGCTCCCAGGGGGATATCTAACCTGTGGCCGTTTGGGCCTCTCCAAATGGAGGGGGGGGCCACAAGAGCAGGAAAAATCAACGAATCGACACCGGATGTGAATTAACTTGACACGTTCTGATAGGCGGCCTCCTGGGGCCTCCTGGGAGCCTCCTGGGAATCTCCTGCGGACCCCTGGGGCCTGTCCTGGGCGTCCTGCGGCCTCCTGAGCTCTCTGGGGCCTCCCCCTCCTCCTGCCTGCTCCCTCATGCACATCATCCGCCTCCTCCTTCTCCCTTCCATCTCCTCCTCCTCCTCCTCCTCCTCCTCCTCCTCCTCCTCCTCCACCTCCTCTTCATCCCGAACGGCATCTCGGAGCCTAGAGTTGCGAGGATGTCTCCAGCGTAGCGGGCTGGACCACCTCGCGCGCGGCATCTCGAACCCCAGAGTTGCGACGATGTCTCAGGCGAAACGTGGTGCGAGGAAGTCTCAGGCGAAACGGGCCGGACCACCTCGAGCGCGGCGTCTCAGAGCTCCGAGTTGTGGGGGCCTCCTGGTGCCTCCTGAGGCCTCCTGGGGACCTCCTGGAGCTTCCTCCTGGGCCTCCTGTGGCCTCGTGAACTCCACCTGGGGTTTCCTGAAGCATCTTGGGGCTCCCAGGGGGATATCTAACCTGTGGCCGTTTGGGCCTCTCCAAATGGAGGGGGGCCACAAGAGCAGGAAAAATCAACGAATCGACACCGGATGTGAATTAACTTGACACGTTCTGATAGGCGGCCTCCTGGTGCCTCCTGGGAGCCTCCTGGGAATCTCCTGGAGACCCCTGGGGCCTGTCCTGGGCGTCCTGCGGCCTCCTGGTGCCTCCTGGGGCCTCCTGGGGACCTCCTGGAGCTTCCTCCTGGGCCTCCTGTGGCCTCCTGAACTCCACCTGAGGTTTCCTGAAGCATCTTGGGGCTCCCAGGGGGGATATCTAACCTGTGGCCGCTTGGGCCCCTCAAAATGGAGGGGGGGGCACAAGAGCAGGAAAAATCAACGAATCGACACCGGATGTGTATTAACTTGACACGTTCTGATAGAGGGCCTCCTGGGGCCTCCTGGGAGCCTCCTGGGAATCTCCTGGGGGCCCCTGGGGCCTGTCCTGGGCGTCCTGCGGCCTCCTGGACCTCTCTGGGGCCTCCTGAGGCTCGCAGGGTCCCATGGAGGATATGTAACATGTGGTCTTCTGGGCGCCCAGGCTGGACCACCTCTCGCGCAGCATCTGAGAGCTCAGAGTTGCGAGAATGTCTTGTGCGAAACAGGCCGGACCACCTTGCGCACGGCATCTCAGAGCTCAGAGTTGCAAGGATGTCTCAGGCGAGACGGGCCGGACCACCTCGCGCAGGGCATCTCAGAGCTCAGAAGTTCGAGGATGTCTCAGGCGAAACGGGCCGGACCACCTCTCGCGCGGCATCTCCGAAGTCAGAATTTCGAGGATGTCTCAGGCGAAACGGGCCGGACCACCTCGCGCACGGCACCTCGGGGCTCAGAGTTTCGAGGATGTCTCAAGCGAAACGGCCCGGACCACCTCTCGCGCGGCGTCCCGGAGCGCAACGTTTCGAGGATGTCTCAGGCGAAACGGCCAATCCCGGCCAACTCAGAAACGAGAGTTGTGAGGATGTCTCAAGCGAAACGGCCAAAACCATAAAAAAATGTGAGGATGTCTCTGCTTCGCGTTCCCTCGGCCGGAGTTAGTTTCTACCACAACAGCACCCCGTTCAGCAAGCTGTTCGGGGAAAAACGACTCAGGATGAAACACGTGTCTTGGAGAATGGGTCGAGACCTCGGGGAGTTGACAATTTGAACAAATCATGACGTCGGCGGTCTGGGGACGAGGACGAGGAGGACGAGGAGGATGAGGACCAGTGTAAACCCAAGAGTCATCAACGGTGTTGGAATAAACCCTCCCTCCAAGCTCCTTCTTCATAGGCCCCTACAGCGGTTCATGTCCATTGAAGGAACTGCCTCTTCGGAAGACAACCGGTTGAAAACCTTGAAGCATGCCAAAACATTGTTTTCGGGATTCCAACGCTACCGATCAACCTGACTGTTGCGTCTTGACAACCCTTAATCGTGCGGGAATGCCACTCTTGGGATTTCAACACAGCGAATCAACATAACTGTTGCGCCCACATAATCCTGAATCTTTTCAAAACACCATTTGAGCACATTGATGATGGGAATCCGTGGAACTTCTGCAAATGCTTAAAAACGGATGCGCACGGCGCTAGGGCGAGAGCCACATTTTGAAAAGGCGCCGCCCTCAATCCGTGAAACTCGTGCAAATGTAATCTGCACCGCGCCAAGGCGAGAGCCACATTTTGAGAACGAGCCGCCCTCAATCCGTGAAGCCCTTGAGCATTTTGATATATATATATATATATATATATATATATATATATGTATAAAATAATAATAAAAAAAAAAACGAATGCACGCCGCCTTCATGCGAGAGCCACACTTTGAAAACGGGCCGCCCTCAATCCGTGAAGCTCTTGCACATTAAAAACGAATGTGCGCCGCGCTAAGGCGAGAGCCACATTTTGAAAACGACTCGCCCTCCATCTGTAAAACTGCTGCCGCATTTTAAGCTTCAGAATCATAAATGGTGGGGGAGTCTCATGCGAAACGCCCGGCCCGCCCTAAACACTGGCCTCGGGGTGCGACAGGGAGAAGTTATGTATAAGGAGAAGGAATGGAGAAGGAGGAGGAGAAGGAAGGAAGAAGAAGAGGAGGAGGAGGAGGAGGAGGAGGAGGAGGAGAAACCCAGAGTGGCCCCCAGTCACGTCGTGAGTACTGATTGCCCGCCTCGGCAGGTGACGGTCTTCTGGCTATAACCGTGGGTCGTCTCGAAGGGTTCCCCTAAGGCTATGGTGAGAGGCCATTGCGCCCTCCACTTTGGCGAGTGTGGCCCTAGCACCAAGGGCCAGGGCGGCTGCGGTGACGGCGACCTCGAGCCCGCCGCGGCAAGCCGCAGCCCGTATCCTCACCGCCTCAGCGACTTGCAGCCACGCTTTCTACCTGTAGCCTCACCTCAACCTGACCCGTGTGCCTGTTGCGTCCCCACTTCTCCATCTTGAGGTTATGATTACGCTATTGATCCCTTTCCTTCTTTTATCCTCCCGTCTGGTCTGTCTGCTCTCTCTCTCTCTCTCTCGCTGTTATAGTATCTCCCACCGGCCGGCGACTCGTGGAACACTCCAGGAGTCGCCTGGCTCTTAGTTTGATCACCCCCTCAGGGCCGACTGGCCCTCGGGGGGATGGCAACGTTCGACAAACCTTCATGCCGCCAGTGCTTCAGAGCCTCATCAGGAGGAGCAGCAGGAGGAGGAAGAGGAGGCGGCGGCGGCGGAGAAGGAGGAGGAGGAGGTGAGGAGGAGAACGAGGAGGAGGCGGCGGAGGAGGAGAAGGAGGATGATGATGAAGAGGAGGAGGTGAGGAGGAGGAGGAGGAGGAGGAGGAGGAGGAGGAGGAGGAGGAGGAGGAGGAATGGCAAGCCGCTGCCTCCCGGGGGCGCGGACCTCCCCGCTCGGCCGTCGACGCCTGGGCGGGAGGCAGCCGAGACCGCCGCGCTCCGCGGCGCGGCGGAGAGCACACGCGGCCACGGTGCGCCCGCCCGCCAAGGCCGGCGACGCGGCCGTGCTGGGCAAGTCGACGGGAGGCCTCACCAGTCCGAGCCCAACTGCAAGCACGTGGCGAGTCCAGGTGCCCGCCGCCAACACGCACAGCGAGCACGTCTGCGTCCGCTTCTTCGCCTGCGGTCCCGCGGAGGAGTCCAGCAGAGGGGGCCCCCATCAACCAGATCGACCCAGATTCGCCCGCGTTTGCGCCGCCCCCCCGTTGCCTTCTGCCGCCCTTCCTCCCTGCGCGCCTTGGCATGGCATGCCCACCGGCGGCCCGTCCGAGGACGACTGCGGCGGCGGCCTTCGGGAGAGCTGCCCATCGCCCAGCACACCAGAGGCGTGGGCGGCAGCATTCCAAGACATGCGACGTCCTGATTTTTTCAGGACGGCGCCCCCGCAAGTCCCCACCCTTTCCCCGGGACCGGTTTTTCGTCCCGGGTTGTTTTTTGACGGCCCTGGGGCCCGGCGAGGGCCTCTGTGGGTCGAAAACCACGAAGAATCGCCCCTCCTGGTTTTTTGGTACGACGCCATCATGTCGTGGGTCCCTTCCAGCGTGGGAGGCGGCCTGCCCCACGAGGGCGCCGGGCGGCGGAGGCGGCAGCTCGAGCCGCCCTTGCGCCTGCGGAGGCCGCACCGCCGGCAGGCGCGGCGCCCGCCGAGGCGGCGCACGGCGAGGCGGCGGCGGCCTCGGGGGGAGGAGCTCAGCGCGGGCAGCGGCGCGGGCGGGGGGCGGAGCCCGTTGCCCAGCCACGCCCCGCATGCTCCGCCTCCTCCTCCTCCGCCTCCGCCTCCTCCTCCTCCTTCTCCTCCTCCTCCTCCTCCTCCTCCTCCTCCTCCTCCTCCGCCTCCTCCGCCTCCTCCTCCTCCTCCTCCTCCTCCTCCTCCTCCTCAGCTCCGTGGCCAACAGCACCCACGCGGGCAAGCGCGAGAGGAACGGGCGGCGGGCGCCAAGCCCCGAGTGGCCGCATGTCCCGCGAGGGAGCCCATGAAGAGCCTGTCCGGGGACACGCTGCCATATGGGGCAGCCGCCCCGGGCGCGCCCGCGGGGCCAGCGCCTGCGAGAGCTCCTGCGGGAGCGGGGGCTGCCGACGCGATTGGCATCCAAACCCTTGGCGCCCCGTTGGAGATTTCGGGAGTCCACCCGACCATGGCGCTCTTCGGCCACGTCCGCGCAGCCCAGACGTTCGGCAATACGCACATCCCCTGCAGTTACACCACCGAGGCAGCGGCCAAGACGGCGGCCTCCAAGATCACCTCGATGCTTCCCGGCGCGTCGCCATTTTCCGTCACCGTCCAGGGCGGCATCCCGGAGCATAGCGCCGGCACAAACTCACATAAATTCACATGCCTTTCCATGCGCTGGCGGTGAGCAACTGCCCCGCCCAAGCAACATATGGCGAATGCGCCGAGCGTGGGCTGCGGCGGATATCATTCCCCAGCCACGTACGCCTGAATGGGAGCTCTCCACGCAGCCTCATCTCCGCCATCTCCCCATCTGCCCCTCTCACACTCTCTCGCTTGAATTGGTTTCTCTTGTTGGGAGGGCGCGGGTCGGGGAGTTCTGTGGGGGGATCTGGAGGGGCGCGGGGCAAACGCTAGATTTGGGTCTTCCTGGGGAGGGGGCATCAGCGGCACTTTGGCAGGAATCCTCGCCCGGTCTCGACTCCATCCTACGCCAGCGTACGACGTAGGTACGAGGCTAGTCAGATGGAGGGAGAGAGGAACAGACCCGGAGGGGAAAGAGTTTTTCCAGAAGAGGGTCGGGTCGCCTCTTGCTCCAGGAAATCTCCTAGCGACGCTGCCTCGGAGAAGCCTGCATCCCCTGGCGACGTACTCAGCAGGGCGCGGGCGCATTCCTGCCTAGATGCGGGTTGCGGTATCCCTCGGGCCTGCCAGAAGGCAACGCGCAACTGTTGAGTGACCCCGCAGGCGCCTAAGACGTGGAAGGTCGGGCTGTGGACGGCACGCTGGCAGAGGATGCAACGTTGTTCCTTAGCCCACGACTGGTGCCCCTGCGTGTGAGTGAGCAGGATGAGGCGGTACCGAAACCGTGACAGAGGACGTTGACCCCGTAAGTCTTCCCATGGCAACGGCAATTCCATGGCTCTGCTGAGGTCCCCCCGCGCAACGGAGCCCAGCAAGAACAGAGGGAAAGAAAGTCCGCACGTGCTCTTCTAGGCGCTGTTGAGGCCTCCTGCGACAGTGAGCCTCCGCCAGCGACCGGGCGCTCTCCTTGCACTGCACCCGGGTGCCTGCTCCTCCCGACGCGCACCACCCCGGCCAGTCGAGGAGGAGGAGGAGGAGGAGGAGGAGGAAGAGGAGGAGGAGGAGGAGGAGGAGGAGGAGGAGGAGCCCCAGGAATCGAGAAGAGCCACGGAGGACTTCGCTTGCCCACGCTTCGCCTGCGGCAGCATGCCCTCTGGCGAAGCCCACGCTGTGCAGATCTCCGTCGGGGAGGAGCCCTCGCGCGGAACGTCGGGATGCTGCGTCAAGGGGCCGCCCTGCCCGAGCCGGAGAGCACCCAGCCCAGCCCCGCGCAGGCAGGGGCGGCAGGACGCCAAGAGGGGCTGCAGAGCAGCGCCCTCGCCCATGACTCGTACACGTCATCGGCCGCCACCGCGTAGAGCCAACGTCCGAGACGAAGGGAGGAGTCCACCTTTGCCCCTCGTCTGGCAGCTGCTGCCAAGGGGATGGGCTCGCCGCTAACGAGCCCCGCGAGTTCTGCAACCTGCGCTGCCGCTGCCCCCGGGCGTGCCGACGGCGCGCGCTCTAGAGCAAGGTCCCTTTGCCACTGGAGCCCCAACCAGCGGTGCGAACAGGAGAGCTGCATCGGTATTGGCAATCGCCGCGGCATCTCTCGCGTGCTCCGCGCCCTGGACGACCACGGCGTGCTTGGCAGCTTTCGCGTGCGGCGATGCTTTCTCACGAAAAGCCCAATCCGCAAGTACCTGCTGAGCACGCTGGGCGGCGCCCCGGGAAGATGCTAAAAGCACGGGGTCGTCCGCGTGTAGAACCGCGGCGAGGCGCCTGAGCGCCATGAGATCCAAGGCAGCAGGCGCCGAAGTTTCGAGGTCTTCGTCAGCCCCGAGGGCAGAAGGGTGAGGAAGCAGGGAACCAGAGCGCACTGCCTTCAGCAGCCCCCCCGTGCGGGATTCATCCGGCATGCCAGTCCCTCGCCACGAGTACTGCGCCCAGGCGCTGGGCATGACCACGTCGATCCCTACTTCGCACCCCGCTTCCAGGAGGGAGTGCGAAAGTGTATCCACGCAAGCAGGAAAAATCAGTGGGCCGACCGCCCCTCCCTCCAGGATCCCTCTTGAAGAATCTGCACGACCGAGATCCCGCTGAAGTTCACGTGGATCCTATCCTCCTCCAGGATGCTCGCGAGTCGCTGGAGCCCTGCCTGCTTTTCGCGAGGCTCACCGGCAGCGGCTCGCGCGGGCGAGGCGGCGCGGGGCCGGCGGGCGAGGCGGCGCTGGGCGGCGGCGCAGACGGGCTGCGGCGCGCGGCGCGGAGCTGCGTGGCGGCGCTGGGCCCGCGGCGGGCGACGCTGCCGGGGCCGGCTGGACGCGAGCTGCTGCGCGAGGCGCTGGGGCGCACTGGCGGGGCAGACCTGCAGGCCGCGCGAAGCTCCTGTGTCACGGAGGCGGAGGTTCAGTTCAAAGAGCCACCGGCGTGCGGCAGACGCGCGGCCGCCGGAGGAGGAGGAGGAGGAGGAGGAGGAGGAGGAGGAGGAGGAGGAGGAGGAGGAGGGCGAGGAGGAGGAGGAGGATAACGATAACGTATCGAATTAATGATGATGATGATGATGATGATGATGGATGATGGATGATGATGATGGATGATGATGATGAGGATGATGATGATGATGATGATGAAAAAAAATGATGATGATGATGATGATGATGAGGATGATGATGATGACATGCTGATGATGATGATGATGAGCTGATGATGATGATGATGAATGATGAAGATGATGATGATGATGAATGATGTGAGGATGATGATGATGATGATGATGATGATGATGAATGATAGATGCTGATATGATGATGAATGATGATGAAGGATGGTAGGATGATGAATGAGGCGGGTGTGGGGGGTGGTGATGAGGAGGATGAATGAATGATGATAGATGGTGGTGGTGGTGGAATGATGATGATGATGAATGATGATGAGGAGGAGGAGAGGAGGAAGGAGGAGGAGCAGGAGGAGCGGAGTGAGCAGGAGGAGCATGAGGAGCATAGGGAGGAGGATGAGGGATGAGGGAGGATGAGGGAGGAGGAAGGATGAGGGAGAGGATGAGGAGGATGATGATGATGATGATGATGATGATGAGATGATGATGATGATGATGATGATGATGATGATGATGATGATGATGATGATGATGATGATGATGATGAGGAGGAGGAGGAGGAGGAGGAGGAGGAGGAGGCTGATGCTGATGCTGATGCTGATGCAGATAATACTAACATTAATAATACTAAGAATAAGAAGAAGAAGAAGAAGAAGAAGAAGAGGAGGAGTTGAAGAAGGATTGGCCCCTCCTCCCCGATCCTGGATCCCTCGACCGCTGCACGAAAGCGCAAGCAGCTTCACAGACCAGCCTCGCCTGCAGCGCCGCATCGCACCACGCCATTGCAGGCCCCGCTGCTTGCAGAGGGCCGAAGACGACCAACAGCCTCCCGGCCCGCGCACCCTCCCCCCACTCTAGCAAATTCAGGGGGGGATCACTGGAGGGTTTCTCCGAAGGGCTTAGGCGACCCGTCCTCCTCCTCTCTCCCCCTCCTCCTCTTCCTCCTCTTCCTCCTCCTCCTCCTCTTCCTCCTCCTCCTCCATCTCCTCCTCCCCCTCCTCCACCTCCTCCTCCTCCTCCTCCTCCTTCTCCTCCTCCTCCTCCTCCTCCTCGTCGGGTCGCTTACGGCCCTGGGGGAAACCGTGCACCCCCATTCTAGCAAATTCAGGGGGGGGGGGTCACCAGCACTGGGGAGGTCGTCGGCTCCTCCTGAAGGTCGCGGTCCGAGGATCGAGGATCGAGAAGGTGCTGGGCGTCTTGAGGCGGGTTTGGGGGTGGTCTGGGGGGTTGTCAGGGCGCAGATTTCCGGCGCCGTGGGTTTTTTCCTCGCAACCGTCCCCCGACCGTCGTCGACTCTCTCTGGTGGCGACTCCCCTCGGCAGCGGCCTCCCCCCCCCCTTCCACGGGCCCAGCAGCGAGGTGGCTGCGAGGGTCCCAGACAGCAAACGTCTTGGTTTGCTCAAGACGGGGCCCCATCAAAGTTCCGTAGCAGTTTTAGCTCAATGCAGTACGGGAGCGTGAGAGGCAGTGTTCTGCTTCGGTGATCTCTTCAATCCAGGGCCTTCATGCCCATCAAAGGTGCTGCAGAGGTGTTGCGCCTCTCTGCCTGCCTCGCTGTCGCTGCTGCCACTGGCCTCGACCCTCTTCCACGACGCACCGCCAGTTTTCATGGCGCCAAGGGGGAAGGCAGGGTTGCGCAGACTGATTGCGGGGCTGTGGCGGGGGTGTGGGATCCGAAATTTCGAAGTTTCGCGTTCCGTGGCGTGCCCTATGCCATGCCCCCGCTCGGGCCGCGCCGGTGGCGCAGGAGCGAGCTGCTGAGCAGCGGCGGGGGCTGCTGGAATGGTACGCTCGACACACGGTCGCGCACAGACGAGCTCATGGATTCGCAGTGCTGCGCGCAGAACCCTTCTAAGAGCAGGCAGGGGATGAGATGGGACGGTGTCGAGGATTGCCTGACCCTTGACGTACGGAGCCCCATGGATACCAGCTCGGGCCTGCGTCCCGTGCTCGTTACCATTCACGGAGGGGGCTTGAGGAAGGGTACGCCCTACATCCCTTACGGGCTCAGGGACGAGGGTTTCGTTGTGGTGGGGGTCCGTTACCGCCTTCATCCGAAGAAGAGAAAATTGCAACAACGTGAACTTCGGAGCTCCGCGCAGGTTTCCTGGATCTGCGCTGGGCCCCCCTGGCAGCGCCTCCGGCGCTGCCGCTGGCGCGCTTCGCGCGCCAGGGAGGGGATCCAGCGCCGATCCGAGAAATCCTGGCAGGCCTCCGAAAGTCTATGTTTTACGCAGTTCTTTCTTTCTCCATCCATGTTTTAGGATTCCTGGCAGTGCGCGAATTGTCAGAGCATGATCCCTTGAGTGTGAGTGGGAACTACGGCTTCTCCGATCAGGTGACAGCATTGCAGTGGGTTCAGCGGAATGCGAAGGCTTTCGGTGGGGATCCAACTCGAGTGACTCTCATCGGTTGCTCCTCAGGTGGCTACAGCCTTTGGAATCTCCTCGCCAGCTCGTGGCTTATTCTCCCGAGCTATCCCTCTGAGCGCTGCCTCCAGGAACAACATGACACTGGACGAGGCGCAAAGGCAGAACTCTGTCTTCGTAGACTCAGTTTGTGGAAAATCGTCTGCAGGGATTTACTCGTGTCTCAAAGAGGCGAGCTTGGAACAAATCATGGTAGGGTTTATGAGCTTGTCCGCCGCCGTGAGCTTTGATCACCGATTTGATTTCGAATTGCCGAGCCCGTCAGAGTACCAAGCAGGCGTGGCCATTGTTGACGGTGTGGTCATGGAGCGTGATTTGCAGAAGGCGCTGAGCTCAAGTGATTCTCACAGCCACGTGTCCCTGTTGTCTGGAAGTTGCAGCCAGGAGGGGTATACGTCGTTGCTGAGCGCCGAGTCCACGGCGCACGACTATGCTCGTGTGGTTCAGAGTTTTGTCCACAACTTGACATCCGCACGTTGGCCCAAGGATGTGGTAAGCCGCATCCTTGAGCTCTATCCTCCGACATCGGCGGAGTTCTATGGCCAACCCAAGGCCGCCATGGACGCCATGATCGCAGACATTCGCGTGGTGTGCGGGACAATCTTCAACGCGGAGCGCTTCGTCCATGGCCGATTGCCTGGTGTGCCAGCGAGGGCCTTGGACCTCTGGCTGTACTACTCGGACATGCGCGCAACTGGCGACAGGGAGATGTTCCACTGCGACACCCTGGCAGCCCTCACCGACATGGAATGCGCATCATGCAATCGAGAGAAGAAGGCATTCTACGAAAACATGGTCAAGGTCCATAGCGAGTTCATCAGGACGGGAAGTCCGCCGCACGGCTCCCTGCGCCGCTTCGCCGACGTAGCTGCGGGTGCAGAGGAGGACGACTACGTCTTGAACGTCATCGCAGGAGACATCACGTCGGCCCAGTCCACCCTGAAAGACCGGTGCAGCTTCTGGCGGAGCGCCGGCATCTTGCAGTTCTACGCCTGGAACAACTAGACACGCTGCTGTAGATCGCCCGATGTGGCGCTCGCTTGATTTGGCGCTCACTTCCCAGACCCCCGACGTCATGACTTTTCCATGACGCGACCCCCAGAGGTCTGGACCCCTTCCCCAGGACCGGCCTCGCATCCCGAGCCGTTCTTTCACGGCCCCGAGGCCCGGCAAGGGCCCCCGGAGGCCGAAAGTAAAACCCCCCGTCGTGATTTCTTCACCGCGCGAGGGGGTCTGAGTCTGCCTGCGCATCCCTCCTGAAGTGGGCGCGCCAGCCCGCCCACCGCGGCGGAGGTGCTGCTCCTCCTCCCCCTCCCCCTCCTCCTCCTCCTCCTCCTCCTCCTCCTCCTCCTCCTCCTCGTCCTCCTCCTCCTCCTCCTCCTCCTCCTCCTCCTCCTCCTCCTCCTCCTCCCCTCTCCTCCTCCTCCTCTCCTCCTCCTCCTCCTCCTCCTCCTCCTCCTCCTCCTCCTCCTCCTCCTCCTCCTCCTCCTCCTCCTCCTCCCCCTCCCCCAGTGGCGTGGGCCGCCCGCACCGGCGAGTCGTCCTTCTGGGCGCCTCCGCCTCGCTGGCCGGGCCTCCCGTGCGTGCCGCCCGCGCGACCGCGCGGGCGTGCGGCGCCGCCCCGCCTGGCCGATCGTGCCAAAGCATGTTGCCGGCCAGGCGCGAGGGGAGCGAAGAGTGGCATAAGCACGAATCAGGCAGAGGAGCATGGAGTATTGGTATGGATAGTCTGTTCAAGATCTCCAGGTTGTCCTGTTCCTCCGCGCGGGCGACAGGGCTATAGGCAAGCCAGTCGGGCCTGTCCCCCTACAGGGGGATGTTCGACAAACAATAATAAAATACCCCAAAAATAGTCAAAAAATACTCCAAACATAGTCTGGGGACTATTTGTTGAGTAGTCTTGACCTTTTTGGGGTGTGTCTGGGGATTTTTTCATTTTTCGTCGAAAATCCCCCTGTAGGGGGACACGCCCGACATAAGCATAAACATGAATCAATTAGTGGCGAAGCGTCCTGGCTCGCCTATAGCCCCACCAGGCAATGTTCTAAGAACCTTCCTGGCGGTTTCCACGAAATGTTCGTAGAACACGTCTGGCGGAGCCTGTCTTGCTCTAGCACATCGGGTTTATGTTCTAAGAACATTGTTTTTGTTCTTAGAACATGTTTGGGGTTCTCAGAACATTTCCTGGTAGGACTATAGGAATGCCGGGTCGGTCGGTCCCTGCCCAAATGAAGGAAAACTGAACAGGGGCTACCTGCCCTCTACAAAGCAAAACGAACGAGGCTGTTTGAGGCCTGTTGCAGCAATCGCGGCCTAATATTGGCTCACGTGCGGAACGAGAAGCCGAAGAGGAAAGAAAGGACACCCTCAGCAGATGTTCAGTCTCAGGAGCATGAAATACAAGAGTGCAGAACTACTCGAAGTATGCAGCCGCCCAACATACAAACTCGGACGTCCGCGCGGACTTCTCGGATCGGCACTGTGCCCCACTCCCTGGCGCGCGGAGCGCGCCAGGGGCGGCGCCAGAGGCGCCGCCGCCAAGGTGGGTTCAGCGCGGATCCGAGAAATCCCCGCGGACCTTCGAGTTCTTATGCTGATGTCATGCTTCGTTCCCCTAATGCAGGCGGGTGCTTGCGTTGTTTTCGTCTCAGGGTACAGCGAAGCGCAGAAAAGGAGACACGAAAGGGTCCCCGGAAGCCCTGGCCCATTCCCAGGGCACACCCTCTCGTCCCTAGCCAGTGTGCGACGGCCCAGAGTCTGGAAGCAGCACCGCATCGATGGTTTGTCAATCTGGCGGACGTTTAGGCTTCTGTCCATAGCTCGGGCCTTGGCGGCCATTCGGAGAGATTCGGACCCCCTCCCCGATTCGGAACGGCGACTCGCAGCTGCTGGCAGGCATCCCGAGGCCAGAAAGCCTCCAACAGCCAACGAAAACCTGCGACAACCACCGAGAGCCTAGCCCTCCTCCTCCTTCTCCTCCTCCCCCTCCTCCTTTTCCCCTTCCTCCTTCTCCTCCTCCTCCTCCTCCTTCCTCCTCCTACTTCCTCCTCCTCATCCTTCCTCCTCCTCCTCCTCCTCCTCCTTCTCCTCCTCCTCCACTCGGTCTTTCGCTCAAGCCTCGTCCCGCTGGGTCGCGCCCGCGCCTCCCGCGTCGTTGCCGATGCCGCCGACGCAGCGAGCTCGCGCTGCCGCGCCGCTCGAGGCTGCCCCCGGGGCCCGCATCGCGGTGCATGCGGTCGCTGGGCTTTCGGGCGGCGCGGATCGTGAGGCAACCCGCCTCCTCCGCTCCGCCGATCGGGCCTCCTTCGCCCCGCCGCCGCCGCCCTGGCGGCGCCGCCCCCCGCCCGTGCCCCACGCCGCCCCGCCCGCGGCCCGCCCTCGGCGGCGCCCGCGGCGGCGGGGGCGCGGCGGCGCGCGCGGCCCCGGCTCTTTGGCGGCGACGACGCGCTGAGGCGGGCGGCGCCCCCGCTCCGCCGCCGCCCGTTGCCGGACCGACGACCTGCCCCCGCGGCGGACGGCGGCCACGGCGGCGACGGGCGGCGGGCGGCCTCCTGGCGGCGCGCGCGGCGCGGCACTGGCAGGCGCCGTGCCGGCTCAGCTCGGCGCGGCCCCCCGCGAGCTGGGCGCCCTCCTTCGCGGAGGGCCCGCCTGCGCTCCGGGGCCCCCTCTTGCAGCAGGGCCTGCTGCTCCGCGCCGCGGCCCTCCTGGCGGAGACCCCGGGGCGGACGGAGGTGGCAGCGAGGGGGTGGCAGGGGGGCTCGCCGCGCAGCGTGCAGGCGCGCCGCCCCTCCCCTCCGTCCGCCGCGCGGCGCTCGTCTTCGGCGTTTGCCACTCCATGCTGCCCTGGGCCTGCCCGTGTCCGTCCCGAGCGGACGCGGCCGCAGTCGGCGCCCACCTCCTGCTCCTCCTCCTCCTCCTCCTCCTCCTCCTCCTCCTCCTCCTCCTCCTCCTCCTCCTCCTCCTCCCCTTCTCCTCCTCCATTCCTTCTCCTTTCAGATAACTCCTCCCTGACGCATCCCGAGGCAAGTTTTTTTGGCGGGCCGGGCGTTTCGCCTGAGACGTCCTCACCACCTATGATTATGAAGCTTTAAACGTGGCAACAGCTTCACAGACAGATGGAGGGCGGGTGGTTTTCAAGATGTGGCTCACGCTTTAGCGCTGCGCGCATTCGTTATTAAATGTTGCAAGAGCTTCACGGATTGAGTGCGGGTGGTTTTCAAAATGTGGCTCTCGCCTCAGCGCCGCGCACATTCGTTTTTCAAAGTTGCAAGAGATTCGCGGATTGAGGGAGGGTGGTTTTCAACATGTGGTTCTCGCCTTAGCGCCGCGCACTTTCATTTTTTCTATTTCTTTTAAAAACATGTAAGAGCTTCACGGATTGAGGGCGGGCCGTTTTCAATCTGTGGCTCTCGCCTTAGCGCCGCGCATATTCGATTTAAACATTTGCAATCGTTTCACGGATTGAGGGCGGGCCGTTTTCAATATTTGGCTCTCGCCTTAGCGCCGCGCGCACTCGTTTGTACAAGTTGCACTAATTTTACGAATTTGTATGATCAATGTACCAGAAACGGTGTTTTGGAAAGGGTTCAGGATTATGCGGGCGCAACAGTTAAGTTGATTCGTTGTGTTGAAGTCCCACAAATGGTGTTCTGGCACGATTCTGGATCGTCAAGACGCAGCTGTCAGGTTGATACGTGGCGTTGAAATCCCGAGAACAATTTTCTGGTACGCTTCAGGATCTTCAAACTGCTGTCTTCCAGCGATGCAATTCCCTCAATGGAATTGAAGGGTTGTAGGGGACTATGAAGAGGGAGAGTGGAGGGAGGGTTAAGCCCGACATCGTTGATGACTCTTGGGTTTCCACTGATCCACCTCCTCCTCCTCCTCCTCCTCCTGCTCCTCCTCCTTTTGCTCCTCCTCCTCCTCCTCCTCCTCCTCCTCCTCCTCCTCCTCCTCCTCCTCCTCCTCCTCCTCCTCCTCCCGCGAAAAAGCTCGCGTGCCAGCCTGTGTGCCCCGACACACCTTGCGCTTCTCCAGCGACGCGACGACGAGGCAGTGCATCACAGCGTGCCGGAAGCCGCTCAGGTGGCCAGCTCCGCGGCCAGGGCGGCCCTGGCGCGTGCCCGCGCCGCCTCCGAGCCGAGCGCAGGAGGCGCAGGGCGGCGGGGCCGTGGCGGCCGCCGGTCTCAAGCTCCAGCGGCACCATCCGCTACATAGGGCCCGCGCCCGGCGGGATACTGGCGTTTGTCCGCTTCTGCGTCGCGGCAGACAGCGCCGCCCCGCGCAGCAGCGGCCCAGAGCTCCTCGACCTCGCCAGGTACGCCGTGGCGCGCCGTGACGTCGAGGAAGACCCGCGTGCAGTCAGCCCGCTGGATCTCGAGGTCGAGGATATCGCCTCCTCCTGCCTCGTTGTCAGCGCCGTGCCGCGACGGGCGCAGGCCTCCCTGGCCGCCGGGCGCTCGGCTCTCGCGCCGCCCGCTCCGCAGCCCGCGCAATTAGTGCCGGAGCCGGCGGTCCCAAGCCGGCACTGGCGTCTGCCGACCGACGCGGCAGCCGCAGTCTGCGTGGACCCGCCCCCGCGCGGTCTGCAGGTCGCCGCTGCGCGCCTTGAGCCCGCCCCTGCGCGAGCAGCGCCGAGCGTGGCGAGCCTGGGCGCCGAGGGGGTCCCCGCAGCGCTGGCCGGCGCGCTGCCCAGTGCGGGGCGCAGTGGTGGCAGGTGGCCCCAGCGGGGGCGGCGTCCCAGCAAGCAGCGCGCCGTGGAGCGGGAGTCGGGGCCCTGCATGCGCTGCCCGGGCGCGCCGGGCGAGGCGGTCTGCCAAGCTGCCGCGCGAGGGCCGCCGCAAGAGCAGAGCAGCGCCTGGTCGTCGTCAGAGTCCAGGGAGCCCGGCAAGGAAGCGTAGTCCTTTTGGTCAACCCTTGCAGTGAGCATCCGCTGCAGCTTCTCGTTCGGTGGCGAGCTCGGCCCAAGTTGGCAGTCTGTCGGGGCCGTCCGCGCCCCAGCGGCGCGGCGGCGGCGGGGGCGCAGCAAGCTCCGCGAGGCTGTTCCGGCAGGCGGCAGCGGGCGGCAGCGGGCTCGCGTCCAGGTCGCCCAGGAAGGCCAGGCCTGTCCGCAGGGCGCCCGCGCTCTGTGCCCAGGAAGTCGCCCAAGCCGCTGGGGCCAGCTCCTCCTAGGAGGGCTTCGGAGGCCGCGGCTGCCCAAGCGCAGCGGGAGCTTGCAGCGCAGCTCCTCCAGGGGCGCGAGCGGGCCGAGGTGAGCGAGATCGCAGGTGGCCAAGAGGGCTGCGTCGCAGGTCGCCGCCGTTGGCCGCGCCTGCGCACGGGGCGTCGTGCGCAGCGCGTGCGCAAGCCTGCCTGTCGCGCAGTGCCGCAGGAGCAGGGCCGCCGCCTGTGCCGCGGGCAAGTGGGGGCAGGCCAGCGAGGGCAGCTAGGCCACCTTCGAGAGCAGCCCGGCGGCCCGTCTCGCGGCGTCCTCGGCGCCCTCCGTCGCGCAGTCGGCCGCGCCCAACTCTGCCTGTTCGGAGAGCGAGGCCCCGACGAGCGTCAGCCTCGTGCTTGCCAGTGCGCTCCCAGGCCAGGCGGGCGCGCGGCCTGGGGCGACCACGCCTGCGCGTTGCCCGGTTCGCAGTTCCAGTCCCGACGGGGTCACGCGGGGCCTGCGCAGCCGGCTCCGCGGCGAGCCCCGTTGGCGCGAGGGTCACCACATCGCCCAAGTACACGTGAACCTCGCTCGGCGGGAGCCCCAGAGTCTCTGCCCGCCGGCGCAGGTACTCCTCCAGCACTCGCAGGCGGGGGCGAAGACCGCAGGCGAAGAGGAGGGGCGCGAGCGGGTCGCCCTGGTCATGCCCGCCAGTGGCGTGCATGGGCGGTGGCAGGTCCCCTTTTGTTGTCCCAGAGGAAGTGTTGCGAGCGGCACCCACAGAAGAGC
>CAUYUJ010021625.1:103954-136358 GCA_963575745.1 Prorocentrum cordatum
GTGCTCGGCTTGGTCTCCTCTTGATCATCTCTTACTTCGAGATTATGCTGAGGTCTGCTGGGCTACTTTTACTATCTCTCCCTGAACCCCGAACTTTATTATCCCCTAGTGATTATTCTCACGGGCATGAGGTTATATATATATATATATATACATATTTATATATATATATATGCTACGTATGAGGTTAGTTAGGTTGCCGTCGTAAGTCATTTCAGCGACAGCCGTACGTTACTTTCGAGTGTGTATATATATATAAATATATAAATAAATGAATATCCTCTCGCCGCCCTTCTGGCGCTCGACGCCGCTGGTCATGCACGTGGAGGCGGCCTCGCGCTGCCAGTCCGGCACCCGGGGGGTGAGGGAGGAGGCGAGTTGGGGCTCCGCGCCGCGCTCTCGCTCCTTCACACCTCTGTTGTTCCCAACCGTCCCGCGGTGTTGGGCCATCGTTCTGAGTAGACAGCGCCCCGCGTCTCCTTCCCGCCCGCTGCCCTGCTGCCCTGCCCTTCCTCCCTTTTCATCGTCGTCGTCGTCCTCCTCCTTCCCAACAATCCTGTGGTGTGGGATCCTCGTTTCGAAGAGACCGCGCCCCGCGTCCCTCCTCTCCTCCTCTCCGCATGCCGTCATCACAATGATCGAAGTGACCATCAACGTCATCACCGCCAGCATCGTCATCATCACAATCGCCATCACCATCATGGCCCCATAAGGATCCATAAGGAGCTCCACCGAAGGCTTCAGGGGCAGCGTCCATATGCGACACCGGCACCCATGTCGGCACACCCCCCACACGCCTCGTGGCCCGATACAGAGTTCCGCCGAAGGCCTCAGTGGCTTGGTCCGCATGAGTCCCCGCCACCCATGTCGGCGCACCTCTCACGAGGACTGTGGCCCCATAGTGGGCTCCACCGAAGGCCCCAGGGGCATGGTCCGCGCGCGTCTTCCTTCATTTCGGCACACCCCTCCCGAGGTTCGTGACCCCATAGGGAGCTCCACCGAAGGCCCCAGCGGCAAGGTCCACAACGTCACGCCACCAAGTTTGGCACACCTCTCATGCGATTCGTGGCCCCATAGGAGGCTCCACCAGAGGCCCCAGTGGCGGGGTCCGCATGCGCCCCCCGCCAATTTCGGTACACCCCTCACAAGGATCGCGGCGCCATGGGGAGCTCCACCGAAGGCCCGAGTGGCAGGGTCCGCACGCGCCCCCCCTCCGCCCATGTCGGCACACCCCACACGAGGACTATGGCCTCATAGGGAGCTTCACCGAAGGCCCCAGTGGCAAGGTCCGCATGCGCCCCCTCCATCTTGCACACCCCCCACACGGATCGTGACCCCATAGTGGGCTCCACCGAGGGCCCCAGTGGCATGGTCCGCATGCGCCCCCCCGCCCATTTCGGCATGCACCTCACGAGGGTCGTGGCCCCATAGGGAGCCCCACTGAAAGCGGTACCCACAACGCGGTACTCACAACTGTAATGGTTGGGTCCTTCATCAGGAGATTTGATCAGAGAGCGGAGCGGGGTTGCTTGATCAGGGAGCGGAGGTGGGAGGTAGCGATGGCGAGCGCTTGGGAGAGGAGGGGGAGGCGGAGTGGTAGCGATGGCGATCGCTTGGGGGAGGTAGCGATGGCGATCGCTCGTGGAAGGAAGGCGAGGGACAGTAGGGGTAGCGATGGCGATCGCGTAGGGGGGGGGGGGGTCGCGATGGCGATCGGGCAACAAAGGAGTACACTGATAACACACATATGCCATACATATCGCACTGTGGCAGTATATGAAAAGTCAACATGACATCCGTGTGTTATCATAGTGTTCCCGAGTTCGTCATGCTGGTATTCGTTTGCTACCCGCTGTTGACATGTCCTTTGTTCGGCTGGGGGACAGGGTATCAAAGGACCACAAACGGATGTCAAAGGGGTACCACAAGGGTACGAGTAAGACTTGCGTTCGTTAGGCCACTTAGCTGGGTAATTATCGCCTCCTCATGTTGCACCACTTCTTCCTCCTTCACCGTCTTCTCCTCCTCCTCCTCCTTCCCCTCCTCCTCCCTCTTCTCTTCTTCCTCTTCGTCCTCCTCCTCCTCCTCCTCCCCCTCCCTCCTTTTCCAGGCCCCCCCTCCCGAGCGATCCTGGCGAAGGGCCCAGACACATGCAGCAGTGAGTACCGAGTTGCGGGTGCCTCTTTCGGTGGGGCTCCTTGTATGGGGCCCCGACCATGGTGAGGGGTGTGCCGAAATGGGCGGGGGGGCACACGCGGACCGTGCCACTGGGGCCTTCGGTGGAGCTCTATCTGGGGCCGCGAACCGTGTGAGGGGAGTGCCGACATGGGTGGCGTTGACGCATATGGACCCTGCCCCTGGGGCCTTCGGTGGAGCTCCTCATGGGGCCACGAACCGTGTGAGGGGTGTGCCGAAGTTGGGTGGCGGTGACGCGTGTGGACCCTGCCCCTGGTGCTTTCGGTGGAGCTCTCTCTGGGGCCACGAACCGTGTGAGGGGAGTGCCGAAGTTGGGTGGCGGTGACGCGTGTGGACCCTGCCCCTGGTGCTTTCGGTGGAGCTCTCTCTGGGGCCACGAACCGTGTGAGGGGTGTGCCGAAGTTGGGTGGCGGTGACGCGTGTGGACCCTGCCCCTGGTGCTTTCGGTGGAGCTCTCTCTGGGGCCACGAACCGTGTGAGGGGAGTGCCGACATGGGTGGCGGTGACGCATGTGGACCTTGCCCCTCCTCTGGTGGAGCTCTTTGTGGAACCACGAACCGTGTGAAGGGTGTGCCGAAGTTGGTGGCGGTGACGAACGCGGACCCTGCCCCTGGGGCCTTCGGTGGAGCTCCTCATGGGGCCACGAACCGTGTGAGGGGTGTGCCGAAGTTGGGTGGCGGTGACGCGTGTGGACCCTGCCCCTGGTGCTTTCGGTGGAGCTCTCTCTGGGGCCACGAACCGTGTGAGGGGAGTGCCGAAGTTGGGTGGCGGTGACGCGTGTGGACCTTGCCCTTGGTGCTTTCGGTGGAGCTCTCTCTCTGGGGCCACGAACCGTGTGAGGGGTGTGCCGAAGTTGGGTGGCGGTGACGCGTGTGGACCCTGCCCCTGGTGCTTTCGGTGGAGCTCTCTCTGGGGCCACGAACCGTGTGAGGGGAGTGCCGACATGGGTGGCGGTGACGCATGTGAACCTTGCCCCTCCTCTGGTGGAGCTCCCTATGGAACCACGAACCGTGTGAAGGGTGTGCCGAAATTGGTGGCGGTGACGAACGCGGACCCTGCCCCTGGGGCCTTCGGTGGAGCTCTCTCTGGGGCCACGAACCTTGTGAGGGTAGTGCCGAACTGAGTGGCGGTGACGCATGTGAACCCTGCCCCTGGGACCGTCGGTGGAGTTCCCTATGGGGCCACGAAGAGAATGATGGGCGTGGCGTGCCGACATGGGTGGCGGTGACCCATGTGGACCAAGCACAGGGGGGGCCTTCGGTGGGGCCCCCTATGTGGCCACGAAGCGTGTGAGGGGTGTGCCGACATGGGTGGCGGTGACTCATGTGGACCCTGCCCCTGGGGCCTTCGGTGGAGCTCCCCATAGAGCTACGAGCCGTGTGAGCGGACTAAAACAGGAGGGTTGGGAGCATGATGGTGGTAGCGATGGTGACGATGATGGTAATGATGAAGTTGGTGGTGACGATACGCAGGTGATGACACGGCATGCGGAAAGGAGAAGAGAAGGGACGTGGAACGCTGCCTCTTCAAAAGGAGAACCCACCACCACAGGATGTTTGGGAATGAAAATGGTGACGATGACGATGCGGAGGGAGGAGGGGGAGGGCAGCGGGTGGCAAGGAGACGCGCGGCGATGCATCTTCAAAACGAGGACCCAACTCTACATGATGGTTGGAAATGGAATAGTGACGATGACGATAAGGAGGGAGGAGGGAGAGGGCAGTGGGAGGGAAGGAGACGCGGGGCGCTGTCTACTCAAAACGAGGACACAACACCACAGGATGGTTGGGAAGTAAACTCCCCCTCCTCCTCCTCTTTCTCCTCCTTCTCCTCCTCCTCCTCATTCTGGCGATCGCCATCGCTACCTCCCCCTTCTCGTCCTCCTCCCATCGCTGCCTGCCCCCCTCCTCGTCCTTTTCATCCGCGGCGGGGGGGTATGGAGGGATTGGGGAGGGAAAGAGGTAGCTTACAAACTGCACGTACACACAATCACACATATATATATATATACATATATGAGTATAGATGTGGAAATATAATGATTACTCATGGGTGCTGTTAAGTAATCGTGCGTAAATCAGGATAGGTGGCGTACCCATCCTTTTATGAAACCTATCCCGCTCGGCCAAGTCTGGACAACACCTGTAAGTAGCATAACTACACTTACACCAGAAGGGCAAACGAAAGCAATACCCAAGCAAATCCACAAATGCTTAGATCACGAACGACAGTTACGCCATGCTGTGAGTAGCTTCGACCCAGCTCTACGCTATAGGGCGCAAGTCGCATAAGAGGCTCCGGTAAGCGGGCGCCACTGGCGCGCCCTGTCTGGGCGCGCCGGCGGCGGCCGGCCGGGCCCGCAGCCGCGGGGGCGGCGCCGGCGGCGGGAGCGGCGCCAGCCGCGGGCAAGGCGGCGGCTGCATCCGTGGCGGCGGTCGCGCAGCCGCGGCAGAACAGCGCGTCGCAGGCGTCGCAGGCGTCGCAGTGCTGCAGCCAGCCGTCCCTGGACCCTCGCCGCGGGCGGCGCAGGCCTCCCCGGGAAGGGTCCGCGTTGCGCGGAGCGGGCTCGGCAGCCCGCCGGGCAAGCCAGCGGGGCCTCCGCTGCCGCCGGCCCCAGGTTGCTGGCCTCTCCGACCCGCGCGCGGGCCTAGCCGCAGCGCCGCCTCAGCGGCTGCGGCTGCGCCGCGCGGCCGGCGTGGCCTCCAGCCAGCGGCCTGCGGGCCCCCTGCAGGCGGCGGGCGGTCTTGACGAGGGCCTCGTCGTCCGCCTCCGCTCGGCCGAGCTCCCCAAGCAGAGCGGCCTCCTGGAGGTCCTCGTCGTCGTCCTCGTCGGCCTCGCCGGGGCCCGCTGCTTCGAGGGGGACGTCGTCCGCCCACGCCCTGCGGCCGCCCGCTGCCCCGCCCAGCGGTTTGTCGAGCCTCGGCGGCGCCTCGGCCTGCTCGGCCGCGGCCGCGATGGCGGCGCGCGCCGCGGCCATCGCCGCCAGCAGGAGCTCCGGCGCCTCGCCCCAGGCGTGCGCTCTGTTGTCGAGCCTCTCCCGCAGCCCCCGCGTGGCCGCCCGCGCGGGCGCCTCCGGCCGGGCCTCTCCCCCCATGCGGAGCGCCGCCCCGGCTTCTTCCGCCCGCGCCTGCGCTGACTCCGCCTGCTGCTCCGCCTGCGCCTGCGCAGCCTCGGCAGCCGCGCGCAGCCGCCGCCCGCGCCGCCTCCCAGCGGTTGCCGGCCCGCTGTTGCATGCGCCTGGCGCGCGCGGGCGGCCTGCTCTGCTCTCTCCAGCGCCAGCTCCTCCGCAAGAGGCGCGCCAGCCTTGCGCGCGCCGGCCGCGGCCTTCCGGTGCGGGCGTCCGCTCGGGCCCCCGGTCGCGGCTGTGCCCCCCGCGCGGCTGGGAGGGCTGGCCAGGCGGCTGCCCCGGCCGCGGCGTTGGCCCCAGCGGCGGCTCCGCGGCAGGCGCAGGCGGCGGCGGGCAGGCCGCGGGCAGGCCGCGGGCACGCTCCGGCGCACCTCCAGCAGTGCGCTGGGTCGTCGAAGTTGGTCGCGCCGCAGAGGCACCGCCGCTCCGACTTCCGCGGGCCGCCGCCGCCGCCGCGCCCGCCTGCAGCTCCGACGCGCCCGCTTGCCGCCGAAGAGGCTGCGCAGGGCCTCGGCGGCCAGCGCGGCGTCCTCCCGCACGCGTCCACCGCGGCGCCGGACCTCCATCCATGCCATGGCGCGTGAGGGAGGCTTAAGAGGAGTTGGGAAAGTGAGCGAGCAGCTCGAGGGCCCGGCCAGGCTGCCGGGGTCGGAAAAGCCTCGACACCCGCGGCTCTCGGATCTCCTCCTCCTCCTCCTCCTCCTCCTCCTCCTTCTTCTCCCCTTCCTCCTCCTCCTCCTCCTCCTTCTCCTCCTCCTCCTCCTCCTCCTCCTCCTCCTCCTCCTCTCCTGACGTTGGATGCCTGGGAGAGGCGAGGCATCCTGGACGCCGCGCCCAGGCTGACCCCGACAGTGTATGTAGCCCTGCGAGGGCCACTCAAGACCGAAAGTAGTAGAGATTGTGTCCGTCGTGATTGGCCCGCGACGCGAGCATGTCTTGATGGGCCGTTTCCCACTGCCACCGCCGCTGCCATGGGTAGGAGAGAGAGAGAGAGAGAGAGAGAGAAAAAAAAAAAGGATGAGGATGAGGATGAGGATGAGGATAAGGATGAGGATGAGGATGAGGATGATGATAATAGTGATGATGATGATGATGATGATGATGATGAGGAGGAGGAGGAGGAGGAGGAGGAGGAGGAGGAGGAGGAGGACGAGCAGGAGGAGGAGGAGGAGGAGCAGGAGGAGGAGGAGGAGGAGGAGGAAGAAGAGGAGGAGGAGCAGGAGCTGGAGCAGGAACAGCAGGAAGAGGAGGAACAGGACCTCCCATCTTTCCTTCTCCCTCGTCCTACGTGGCGGAAGATTGGCCCATCATGCCTGAGCCTTCCCATCTCCCGACCTGCTATATTTTGGTTGATTCTTCGATTCAAGTGCGTGTGTCGGAGAACACCCCAAACGCTCCGAAAAAGTAGGGCGCATTCTGCCGCGGAGAGTACGGCGGAAGCTTCCACCTCACGATTGTGGAACACTCAAGCAAATTTGTGGAATGTCCCACAACACTGACACAAAGTGAGGTGGAAACCAGCAGCAGTAGGATGGCATCGACGACGGAAGGTAGGGCGGAGCTCGGTGTCAGAGGAGCTGGCAAGTAGGGCGGACATCTCCGCCCTGCCTTCGAGTTGGCCCAGAGCAGGGCGGAAGCGGAGCCAGGCGAGGCCCCCCCGTGCCCCGCCCGACGCGAGCATGTCTGCAGCCAGGATCGCAGGGCCGGTCAGGGGGCGCGGCTGGGCCCAGGGCGCCAGCCCGGGGCGAGGCCGAGCAGTAGCAGAGCGCGTGCCCGCCGTTTTCTGGCAGTCGACACGCGGTGTTAGGGGCGGGCAACCTCTCCAAGGGTACCCAGAGGTCCAGCGTATTGAATGATCCCGGCAGAGCAACCTAAGAGCGATGTGCATAAGCATATCTGGAAGCATTCCCCTCAAGATTCAGGTGAGAATCCAGTTGTGGAGTTCTGCTGCTCTCGCAGTCGCAGTCGCATTCGCCATGACAGTCGCAGTGGCAACGGCCTTGGGATCCACTTGGATCCTGAGGAGATCCAGCGCATGGCAAAAATCAAGGCGGAGGTGTTTCGCAGTGGTCGGCCTCGGGAGGCCCTGGCTGGCCCTCGGGGACCGTCAAACAACGACTCTGGACGAAAGACTGGTCCCGGGGAGTGTGTCCGGACCCCGGGGGGTCGCGTCATGCAACAATCATGACGTCGGGGGTCTGGGTGTCTGGGTACCTTGGCGTCCTTCCCTCCGCGGTCCGTCCTTGGCCACTTTCGCTGGCCGCGCCCCGCTCGAGGAGCTCCGAGGTGGCCCTCCAAGCCCCTTAAGCACCTCCTGATCGTGCGCCCTTATATGGTATGGGTTGGCTGCGCCTCGCGACGCGAGCATGCTTGGCAGCCAGGCTCTCCAGACATCCGGCGCTCCAATTATTTCAGGAGGGAAAGAAACACACAGACACAATTAATCCTCGATTCCCCAGAAAATGTGGGAAAATACGGGAAGTGGGGGGGAAGCCAGAACCCCAGAAGATATATGAAAATATGGGGAATCTGTTTATTTGTGTGTATTTATTTGTGTGTCCTGGGGCCCCTCCAATTATTGCTCGAGGCGCGGGCTGGGCAACTTCCCTGACGGCCGGATTTCCACCCCGAGCCGTTCTCCGACGGCCCTTAAGGGCGCGTCGAGGGCCCGCGCAGGAGGCCGAGTCTCTCACAGCCAGCGGCCGCCCCGGCTTTGTTATCGGAGCCCTGGGTGCTTCTCTGGCTCTCGGGGCCCTGCTGCGGTGGATGGTGGCAAGCACTCTACCCAGACCCCCTCGAGTAATGAAAAAATCACGACGGGAGGTTTTTCCCTATTTTCGGCCTCCGGGGGCCCTCACCGGGCCTCGGGAGCGTCAAAAAACGACTCGGGATGCAGAGCCGGTCATGGGGGAAGGGTCCAGACCTCTGGGGGTCGACGTAATGAAAAAATCATGACGTCGGGGGTCTGGGTACGCGGCATGGGGCCAGGGCCCCTGCAGACAAGACTGTGCTTGGAACGTCTCACGCGAACCCAAGAACATGGATGGTGACATCTACTGGGTCTGGACACCACCGGCCGCAGGCCAAGAAAGCGGACACGCGAGGTTCTGATTTTTTTCAGTACGGCGCCCCCGGAAGTGCCGGCCTGTTCCCTGGGGCCGGGCTCCCATCCCGAGTCGCTCTTGGACGGCCCTGGGGCCCGGCGAGGGCCCCCAGAGGCCGAGAACGGTGAAAATCCTCCGTCCTCACGTTGTTACGACGCGACCATGCCTGGGTCGGCCGCAGGCCAAGAGGAGTGGTCGGGGGCGAGGAACCTTGAGATCCGACGTTGCTAAAAAATTGCAGCATCGCAAACATCACGCCCGGAGCCCCGGACCTCATCTTTCCGCGTCATTTTTCGAGCCCGATCGATCTGTGAGGGTCCTGGGGCCCGAAATCAAGCGAAAACGCCCGTTGCAAAAAAATTGCCACGCCAGGATCTCAGGGAAGAGACCCGCCAGGAATCGCCTAATTAAGATGCGCTCCCGGCCAGCGTCAAAGACGGGGGCCCCAGCGCGCCTCGCGGCCCGGCCCGAGGGGGCGACGGCGGGCGCACCTCCTGTGCCCTGCCTGCAGGGGCTAGGTTCGGCCAGACATAACGCACCTGCGCTGACATCTCTCTGTTCAGAGTCCTCGTGCCCAGAGGACGAGGCGGAGGACGAGGAGGAGGAAGAGGAACGAGGGGGAGGCAGAGGAGGAGGAAGAGGAGGCGGAGGACGAGGAGGAGGTAGCGGAACGAGGGGGAACAAAAGCGACGCTGCGGGCCCTCCAAGAGGGGCCCCCTGGGCCCCCAACACGCCGAATGCGAGGGGCGCGCGTGCCCAGGCCTCCAGCGCCTCGACCGCTGCTAGGGGCGCGCGTGCCCAGGCCTCCAGCGCCTCGACCGCTGCGAGGGGCGCGCGTGCCCAGGCCTCGCGACCACTTCCTCGGGGCCCAGGGCCGACGGCCCCGAGGCCCAGGGGCCCCCGCGAGGCCGAACACGACGGGCGCAGGTCTCTGGGCCTCGCTGCCCCGAGCACGAGCCCAGAGAGCCGAGGCTCCAAGAGACTGGAGCGGCGGGAGTTCGGCAGCTTTCGGCCTCGGGGGTCCCTCGCCGGGCCTCGGGAGCGTCAAGCAACGAGTCGGGACGAAGAGCCGGTCCTGGGGAGGTGGTCCGGACCTCTGGGGCCCACGCGTCCAAAAGAAAGTGGAGCAGCCAGATGTTTGGGAGAGTGAGGGCAGCGAGGCACCGAAGGCTTTGTCGCAACCGCGTGTGAGAGAGCTGCCGTCTGCTGCTGGCCTCGGGATCCCGCTCCGGCCGCCTGTGCACCCTCACGCCCATAGCAGACTCCTGGGCCCAAATGGCCTGCGGAAGGTGACAACCATGATATGCCACCCACAAAAACAAGCAGCAAACAAAGAGCAAACAAACACAGCAACACAAACAAACAACCGCAAACAGGCAGCACAAAACAAACAACAACAAAGGAAGCAGCACACAGACAATAACAACAACAAGCACACACACACACGCAAAAAACATGACCCCAGCCTAACTCCGCATGTCACGTGCTGCCCCCCCCCTTGGCTCCCTCGCCTCCCCCGGCCGCGGCCTCCTCCCCTGCTCTCCCGCGCCTGCGCGGCCTCTCTCGCCCCCCCCCCTGGGCTTCCTCGCCCCCCCCCCTGGGCTCCCTGGGCTCCCTCGCCTCCCCCGGCCGCGGCCTCCTCCCCCCCTCTCCCCGGGCCTCCTCTCGGGCTGCTCTCTCCGCGGCTGCTCCTCCTCGGCGCGCGGGCCCCCCCGGGGAGCCTGGGCCCCGGACACGACGTCGCGTCGCACCAAACAAAAAATCAGGTCGACGGCTTTGGCGCTGTGTGCGGCCTCCCCTCCCAGACCTCCTCGAGTCATGAAAGAATCACGACGGGAGGTTTTTCCCTATTTTCGGCCTCCGGGGGCCCTCACCGGGCCTCGGGAGCGTCAAAAAACGACTCGGGATGAAAAACCGGTCATGGGGAAAGGGTCCAGACCTCTGGGGGTCGACGTAATGAAAAAATCATTACGTCGGGGGTCTGGGTGCGGCCTCCCCTGAGATCCTGGCGTTGCATTTTTTCGATCGGGCTCGACAAATGGCGCAGAAAGATGGGACATGGTCGCGTCGTACAACAAAAATCCTGAGAGCCGACGTTGCAAAACAAATGCAACATCGCAAGAAATCGCGCCCGGAGCCCCGGACCCCATCTTTCTGCGTCATTTTTCGAGCCCGGTTGATCTGTGAGGGTCTTGGGGCTCGAAATCGAGCGAAAACTCTCGCTGCAAAAAAATTGCAACGCCAGGATCTCAGGGAATCAGGACGACGGCTTTTCGTTGTGTGCGGCCTCTGGACCCCAGACATGGTCGCGTCGTATCAAAAAATCAGGACGACGGCTTTTGCGCTGTGTGCGGCCTCCCCTGAGATCCTGGCGCTGCAATTTTTTTGCAGCGGGAGTTTCCGCTCGATTTCGAGCCCCGGGACCCTCACAGATCGATCGGGCTGGAAAACTGACGCAGAAAGATGGGGTCCGGGGCTCCGGGCGCGATTTCTTGCGATGTTGCATTTTTTTTACAATGTCGGATCTCAGGGTCTGGACCCCAGACGGTCGCGTTGCACAACAAAAATCAGAACGACGGCTTTTGCGCTGTGTGCGGCCTCTGGACCCCAGACATGGTCGCGTCGCACCAAAAAATCAGGACGACGGCTTTTGCGCTGTGTGCGGCCTCTGGAGGCCCTCGCCGGGCCCCAGGACCTTCCAAGAACGGCTCGCGCAAGGAAAAGCCGGCCCGGCGGGGAGGATCGGGACTTCCAGGCACCGCGCACCGAAAACATCAGGACGCGTCCTGATTTTTTCAGTGCGTGCGACGCGTCGCATGTTTGGGACCACCTCCCTCCTGGGCCGGTTCGCCCGCGTCGCTCTCCGACGGTCCCGAGGCCCGGCGAGGGCCCCCGGCGGCCGGCAGTGGCCGCAGAGTCTCAGGAGGGGAAAAAACACACAGACACAATTAATCGTCGATTCCCAGGAAAATATGGGAAAATATGGGAATTGGGCGGGAAGACAAAAACCCAGAAAACATGGGAAAATATGGGGAATATGTTTATTTGTGTGTATTTATTTGTGTGTCCCAGGGCCCCTGCAGAGTTGCGCGCCCAGCGCAGGCCGCGGCCCGGCGCGGAGCCGCGCGCGGCGCGCGCCCGAGGCGCGGCCCCACGGGCGCGGCCCGACGGGCGCGGCCCGACGGGCGCGGCCGACGGCGCAGGTCGCGAGCCGCGGCTGCTCGCTACCCGCGCCGCGGAAGGCGGGCGACGGCCCGACGGGCGCGGCCGACGGGCCCGGCCCAGGCGCGGAGCCACGCGGCCCGCGGCCGAGGCGCGGCCCGGCGGGCGCATAATGTATTCATAAATATATATATATATATATATATATATATATATATATATATAATGTATATATATATACATATATTATGTATATGTTATGTATGTAGTTATGTATGTAATGTAGGTAGGTAAGGTATGTATGTATGTATGTATGTATGTATGTATGTATGTATGTATGTATGTATGTATGTATGTATGGTATGTATGTATGTATGTAATGTATAATGTATGTAATGTATGTAATGTATGTAATGTATGTATGTATGTATGTATGTATGTATGTATGTATGTATGTATGCATGCATGCATGTATGTATGTATGTATGTAAATGTAATGCCGAGACGTTTGCGTCCTCCTACAGGCATGGAAATGCTATATCTATGAAAATACAACACTACTTTTTCACATAGCCCTCGGATAGCCCTCGGAAACATACTATTTTTTTAGTGTCGGTGTTTTGGGAATTGCATGTTTCACGCTACGTCGGCGACGTCTGTCTGGTTCCGTGGCACGAACGGCGGCCCCCGAGGCCGCGACGTCGCGTCTGCTCGCGCGACGCGGCGAAGTCTCGGGCAGACGATGGCCGCGCGGGGAACCTACATAAGGGAGAAGCGCGCGAGGAATGGCGATCGATGACGGCGCGGCTTAGCGGCGCGCTGGCACTTACGGGACAGCGAGCAAATACCTGCGCACTGGCGAGCGGCCACACTCGTGCGCCCGCGCGCCGTGGCAGCCCAGCGGCGCCGCGCCCCAGCCGACACCGCTCGCCGCGCGCCCCATGCGGAACGATGGTCCAGGGGCTGCGCGGCGTAGGCTGCGGGCTCGCAACGTGCGGCGCGCCCGCCGACATTGCCCGCGACGGCCTCGTATCATGGCGGCCCCGCGCGCCCTGGCTGCGGCGCGCCGCGCAGTGCGCTGGCCGACGGGCTCGCGCGGGAAACCCTGGCGGCAAGCAACGGGGCACAGATTTAAGTCCTTCGCCCAGGCGCGGCTGAACGGGGCCGCTGCCCCGACGGCGTCGCGCGCCGCGCGGGCGAACGACGCGCTGGCGCGCGCGGCTTGACAAGAGAGGGCAGCGCGCAAACGACTGGGCAACCCGTGCCCTGTCGGGCGACAACTGGCAACGGCTCTGCCCCGCGGCCAAACCCAGCCGCGCCGCCGCGGCCCATCGGCGCGCGCGCCCATCGACAACGCCGCAGAACTCGCTGGAGGCGGAGCGAGGAGCTGCGATTCGCAACTTCGGAAGCGCGCAGTTGCGCCGCGGCATTCCGCCCCTGGCCGCTCGGCGGCAAGGGTGGCATTTCGACCATGGCACCTGAGCGGTCGGCAAGATTAGAAGCATTATGCGTATATATCATGTGAACATGTACATGATATGCGTATGTATATCATGTAACGTATATAAACATACACGCTTATACGCAAATGTACGCGGGCGTGTTTACATTTATGTATTAATATGAGTGCGTGCGTGTACCTGCGCATATACACACACTACTTGCCTGCGCGGTTATATGCGCTTATGAGCCTTAGCAGAAGCAATCGGCCAACCAACCAACCAGCCAACCTGCGGCGCGAACCAGCCAACCAACCAACGCAACCAATCAGCCAACCGCGGTTGGAGACCACCCAGCCAGCCAGTCAGCCAAACGCGGCGCGCAGGCGGAGGGGGCAGGCGATATGTCACTGCCGAAAAGCATATATTCATCGGCGGCGGCGCCAGCGGCAAGGGCGCCGACTGCGGCGGCGAGCCAATCGGCGCATGAGAAGTGCGAGCGCACCCGCGCGCCCCCTGAACCCGAAAGCCCGTCCAGCCAACCAACCAGCAAACCAGCCAGCCAAGGGCCAGGGGCCACTGGGCGGCCGCCAAATGCGCAACCGTCGCCACTTTCTCTTGCGGGGGCGGGGCTTGCCGAGAGGCATATGGGAATAAAGCGGGCCGTGCGCTGGCTGCCAGCGAACCATTTCCACGAACCGATGGGCCCTATCGGCATGTGAAATGGAACTTCCCAAGCCCACGGGCCCCGAGAAACCCAGCGGAGTGCCCCGTGGTGGACCCGAAGGTCCGCCCAGACGGGCCCAAAGGGCGCCGTTAGGAGGAGGCCACGCGGGGACCAGACGCTGGGGCCGAGGAGGATTAGAGGAGGAGGAGGAGGTGGGCGATTTTTGGCCTCCAGGTCCCTCGTCGTCGCCGCGGCCGGACTCGCCTTCGAAATTCGGCCCGTCAGAACGCGCAACTTGCGTGCAGCAAAAAAAAAGAAAGGGAGGCGAGGCTCCCCCCAAAAGCAGCCCCCTCAGGCGCAGTGCCCGTAAAGGGAGGGGCCGCTCTCCTGGGGCCCGTCTTCCCCTCCGAACGGAAGGTGCGGAAGGGCGCCCCCCTCTGTCCACCCTCGCCCCAGCGAAGGTGGACAAAGGGAACGGAGTGGGGGGGTTGGTCCTGCTAGCAGCAGTATGCACCGCTGGTCACAGGCCATGGGGCGCTGCACCCCAATGGGAATGCAACGATGCAGTAAGGGCCCTTCCCATCCCTTGCGAGGGGGAAGAAGGGCCCATACCACGACCCCCATGGTCGCCATATGTGCACCTGCTACTGTACCCCCGACGGTGCCCGAGGAGGAGAAGTAGGGATACCTAGACGCCCGGAGGTCCCCATGCAGCCCCATGGAAACCCTCCAGAGCCAGATGGGGGCGGCGGCCCTGAGGAACCAGCGGGGCCCAATGGCCCGAGGCCACCTCCCCCACCCCCCGACCCCCGAGGCCTCTTGAGGCGTCTCCAGAGCCCAATGGGATCCATTGGAAACCATCGGTGCCCATCAGAAGCCATGGTCCATGTGAGGCTTCTGAAAACCCTGCGGCGCCACCAGCGGGCCCCGCTTGGGCTTATCCAAAACACCCCATTTGACCCCGCTGGGGCCGCGGAGGTGCCCCCAGACACCCTGAACCCCACCGGGCCCATAGGAGGGGAGCCAAGGAGCTCCGCCCAAATCGGCCCACCCTCACGCGGATCGTCGGCGTCGGTGCGGCGAAGGGCGGACGGCCTGATCCCGCGCGGCGCTTGGTTGCCGCTGCGCCTGCTGCTGCTGCTGCTGCTGATCCTCATCATCACCCTCCTCGTGACAATGCCGCTGGAGACAATTTCGCCAACGGTGCGCCACCTCAAACCCCGATAAGATCAAGCGACGCGGCAGACACGTCACAATCGAAAAATGGCGGCACGGTGCAATCGACTATGGCGTTCACCATCGCACAATTGAGATATCAACATCGCTCGATGTCACAACGGGCCTTTGAATCGGGCTCTCCGCGCCACGCACTGAGAGGGGGAATGGGGAGCTCAAGTTACCGTTCGCGCTAAGCGAGTGGATGACGGGGGGAAATAGGAATGTGGAAGGGGAGTGTGGAACGGCGAGCTCAAGCAATCTGAGCCCACATCGCCTGGGCACGGTCCCACCGCCAGCAAATCACGCGCAATTGCTCTCCTCGCAGTGCCGCTCCAGTGGCGTTCTGAAGACATCGGCGAATCGGATGCTAGATGCTCCTCGCCACTCGGCCCGTCGTCGTCGTCGTCGTCGTCGTCGTCGTCGTCGTCGTCGTCGTCGTCGTCGTCGTCGTCGTCGTCGTCGTCGTCGTCGGCGGCGGCGGCGTCGTCGTCGTCGTCGTCCTCGCCCCTCGTCGTCGTCGCCGCCATCGTCGCCGTCGTCGATCTTCGTCGTCGATCTTCGTCGTCGATCTTCGTCGTCGTCGATCTTCGTCGTCGTCGTCGTCGCCGTCGTCGTCGTCGCCGTCGTCGCCGTCGTCGTCGTCGTCGTCGTCGTCGGCTTCGTCGTCGTCGTCGTCGTCGTCGTCGTCGTCGGCGTCGGCGGTGGAAAAGGCGGGGCAAAGTCGGGAACGGGAATCACGTCCACAACTGGGTCTGAACCAGGGGAGGGCAAGGAACAGCACGAGTGGGGACGCGGCTCCAAGAGGTGATATGCAGCAGCCTGGCATAAAAGAGCAGCGATGCGCCCCGCCCCCCCACCGCCCAGCACGATCGACCCTCTGAGCCCGAAGCGGGCCCGAGCAAAGGCCCGAGACGCATTCGACGGGGATGTGGGCCAACCGCGTGCTCTTCCATGCCCGCCCCTGCTATCTCGCACGCTATTCCTGATCCTCCTCGTCATTCTCATCCACTGCCTCATCCTATGTCTCCCCTCCCCCATCCCACCCCTCCTCCAACCAATACATGTTGGCCACTCCTGGCCATCTCCTTTTCCAGCCACCAGCGCGGTGGCGCCAGTTCCCCGAGGCGACCCGCCTCCGCGGCGGCAGGGCGCGGAGGAGCCTCGACCTAGGCTCCCAGCTAGTGCTAGTCGAAGCTGATCGCCTTGACGCACCTCTCCTTCAGCGCGGGCTGGAACTTGTCGAAGCCGCCGTACTTCTTGACCTTCTTCTCCTCTGCGGCCACGGCCTGCTGCAGCCCCATCCTGCTGAGCTTGGGCTTCGCCGTCAAGGCCAGGCAGCACGCCTTCTCCGCCGTCGTGACGTGCCACAGCGCCGCGCACGACTCGGACTCGCTCAGCACCGCAGCGTTCGGGTCGAGGCCGAACGAGCCGCACAAGGCCTTGTACGCGCCCACGGCCTCGAATGCCACGCGATAGCGCATCAGCGCGACGACGACGACGGCGGCGGCGACGACGACGACGACCACGACGACGACGATGACCACGACGTCGACGACGACGGCAAAGGCCGAGGGCGACGACGACGGCGGTGGAGGGAGGGTTGGTCGAACGCTGAGGCTGGGCAGGGCCTTCTCCATCGCCTGCACCTTCGCCTTGCCCGCCTTCATGTCGAACGAGCACAGCGTGCTGCTGAAGTGCTTGAGGACCGCATCGATCTTCGCCGACGCCTGGAGCCCATCTGTCCAGCTCTTGCCCTCCAGGGCGCCGCCAGCACACTCTTGAACGGCGTCGATGGTCTTGTTCGTATTCAACTTGCAGTCATCTACCACCAGCCCGCTCAGCACCTTCGCCGTCTTCTTCCAGCCCTCAACCTTGATCGCCATCAGATTGAACTGCTCGGGGATCTTGTTGGGGTTGAAGCCCTTGTACTGGTCCCAAAACTTGTCGTACCCGTCGATGGCGCCGAAGATGTCCTTGCAACACTGCTCTGCGCCAGCGTGCTGCGAGCGCTCCACGTCGTCAGAGCCGAGCTTCATCACCGCGCCTGCTTTGGCCTGAGCGCTCTGGTAGTACCTGATGATGTTGTAGGTCGCATCGTGAATGTTCTTGTGGGGGGCCCCATGGCGGATGACGACAGGCTGCAACGACGTCATCGCCAGCATCCCCTCATTGATGAAGCGCTGCTGTGCCTCATCGGGGTCATCCTGCAGCAGATGGCCCGTCGCGCTGGCGGCGATGCTCATGTACACCAGTTCGGCCGCCTCGCGCACCAGCGGAGTAGGCTCCATGCCACTGAAGTTCTCGCACGCCACTTTCAAGGCCGCGCACTGCTCAGAAGTGACGTCGTCCGAAGCTTTGATAGAGCTCAGCGCGTTGTCCAAGGCGCTGAGCTTCTGATCGAAAATCTGCGTCTGCCCCCAGGAGTGGAGTTGGGCAAGCTTGGTCTGCAGGTCATCGTCCAAAGGGAAGCATGCAGCCGCCTGCTCAACGAGCTGCTTAATGTCGTCCGTACTGGCCGACGCGCACGTCTTCGAGGGGTGGGACCTGGACTGCTCGTAATCACAGAAGAGCTGCAAAGTAGTATTCGTCATCAGCTGCGCGACGGGCGTCATGTAGCCAGGTCGGAACGACACGTTCCACTTCGGAAACTCTTGGAACGCGTGTAGGAAGACGGGCTTTACCTCGCCAAAGCTCGCGAGCAGCACGTCGCCAGGGCGCGATGCAATATCCGCCAAGCTGGTGATGGTTTCGTTGGCGTCCTCGAGGTACTTGGATGCTGTCTTCTGGTAGCGCTTGAAGTCCTCCAGCTCCGAGGAATAGAATGCCGAATCGTAGATTGATGCATGGAGGACCTGTGCAATGTCATCCGAGTTAGCCTTGGAAGCTGCCATTTCGTCGAGCTCCGCGATGGACTCGCCGACGAAGCTCGACAAGATCTCGATGCCCTCGCGGTGGAGCGCGCAATGCATCACCTTCAGGGCCGTAAGCAGCGCGAAGACGTCATTGCTGTACCTCTCTGGAATAGCGGAGCTCCTCAGGTCGAGCTTGATGGTGATACTGACGTAGTTTACCATTACCTTCAGGCGCTGCTGATTGGAACCATCGTTGTCGAGAAGAGGGATGACGATGCCCTTCACGAAGAAGTCTTTGAAGAAAGCAAGGCGGCTGCAAGAGGAAAGCGAGGACACCGTCGGATCCAAGGGGTCGAACTCCGTCTTTTCGGCATGGCCGCACGGCTTGACAAGGTCGTAGATTTGCTTCGCATCATCAGTTGACATGCGCTCGATCGCGCCACTGAGCTTCCTGGTGAGACGCCTCTCGAGCACAACCATTTGCAGTTTGTTCGGGAAGACGGCCCTGGCGCCCTTCAGCCTTTCAAAGACCTTTGTCATTTTATCTTCGCTCGCCTCGCTGATGTTGGCAACGCTGACGTACTTCGCATCATCCACCAGCTGCATGTGCCGATTGAGCATCTTGTGCTCGTGCCCAAACTCCTTCTTGTTGCTGATCTTCCGCAGGAGCCTCTTGGCCTGGTTGTACTCCTTCCCCAGAGGCTTGTCCTCCAGCCACGCTGTGAGGTCGTTCATTTCCTTCCAGTACATAGCTTTGCCTTTTGTGTCCTTGGGGCACGCGTCGAAAGAGGTAGCAGTGGTACGGCCGTCGTCGTCCAGACCTGGCCCGTCATCGCCGCTGCCTTTCTCGCCATCGCCACTGTCGCCGTTGGAGGCCGCGTCGGCGTCTGCCAAGGCACCCTCGCCCTTCTCGCCGTCGTCGTCTGAGATCGCCTGGACAGCTGGGTCCGCGGTGGAGCCCGCGACTGACGAGCCGACGCCGCCCTGGGAAATGGACAAGCCAGGCCGTCGCACACCTGGCGTCGGGGACGGCGACGGCATCGGGGAGTTGTTGTAGCTGGTGCCCTTCGCGGCAGACCCTGGCGAAGCCTTCCGCGAGCGGAGCTCGCCCCTGCCCGAAGCCGCGGCCCTCGCAGAGCCGCCATGAAAGCCGCCTCGGCCTGGCCGCCGATCCGATGCGGCAGGGCCGTCAGCCTCGTCCTCGGCATCCATGTCAGTGTCGTCGGCGGGGGCCTCATCCTTGAAAGCTGGCGCCTTGGACAGCTTGGACACCCGCTGGAGCCAATCCATACCCTGCTCTGGATTTCTCTTCTTCCCAGACGGAGGTATCTTCACATCGTCGACCATCCCTCGAACCGCATGATCATGCAGTAGCTCACCATGTTTACTTATCGCGTGGTCCTCGTGGAAGAGCATCCCGAGGCGCCTCGAAACCATCCTGCCAACGCTGATGCGCGTGCGTCGGTACTGAGCGGTCCTGGGGCCGCCGATGTCGTCGATCATCAGGTACTGCGTCTCCTGATCGCCAACCTCGTTCGTGCCCTCGATCTCGTGGAGCTTCAGTTTCTTCGGCGTCGCCTTACACAGAGATTTGACCTCGCCTTCATTCAACTTCAAGAACTCGCGGTAATCCACCATCTCGAAGAAGTGCGTGTCGCTCACATCCTCGGGTGCAAAGCTTCGCTCGGCTGGGTTGAGCTTCGCCTCGTCATCGGACTCTTTGAAGCCACGCTTGAAGTCATCATCATTCTGCAGCATAGTGACAACCTGCGACATCGACATGCAGCTGGACAGGTGCGTATCTGCCTTCTTGTAGCATTTCCCGCACAGGAGCTGGGCCGATGCCTGATCTTCGGCGTCCGTGGGTGACCATTCGTGCTCCTGGGAAAGGAACGCAGAACAAACGCGTGACTCCTCCTCCTCCCCCCCTCGGCCGCGTCTACTTCCTACTCGCCCCTTGTCGTGGCCCTCCACCCTCCCCTTATCACCCTCCGCCTCCACCTCTCAGGTTGTTTCTTCTGCCTATCCTCCTCCTACCATATATCCTCTTTACCCCGCCACAGTTTTTACCCGTGCTCACAGTCACCCTTATAACTCCTCCTCCTCCCTATCCTCATTTCCGAGTACACCCTCCCCTACCAATCCTCCAATGCGGCTGAAGATGTTTAGGGGCGCCCGTGAGGGGGTTGGGTTGAAGCGTCCTCGCTGTTGCAATCGCAGCCTACGCAGATGATAACATGCTTCTGCCGCTTTGCCTTTCCCTTGGGGGCTGAATGGCTGCCGTCGCGCTTGGACATTTGGTCGGGCGGGGGAGGGGCTGACACGATTGCAACTCAAAACTGGGGAACAAACCTAACTACAAGTAGCCGCTCGACCCACAATTGCAGCATATACAAGTTGGCGTCAAGAGGATGAGGGGGGAGGATGGGGAGAAGGAGGGGGAAGGTATGGGAAGGGGGAAGGAGGGGTAGGAGGGGGGGGGGGGGCATGCAGAGGAGGATAAGAAAGGGAGGAAGACAGATGAAGACGCAGAGCGGACGAGGACGGAGTAGGATAAGGAGGGTTGAGGAAGCAGAGGACGCGAGAAAAGGACGGCGAGGGGGGGGCGTAGAGGACAGGGGGAGAGGGGGGGAAGAGGTGGCAGGATGGAGGGGTGGGGGGTGATGACGGTGGCGATGGTGGTGGCAATAGTGAAGATGACAGTGACGATGGCGATTATAATGACAATGGGGATGATGACGGATATGACGAGTATGAAGGTGACGGTGGTGATGATAATGGCGAGGTTGATGCTGATGGAGGCTATGAAGGCGATTATGAAGATGATGGCGATGGGGACTGAGATGACGATGATAATGGTGATAAGGGTGAGGGTGGTTATGATGACGACAATGCTGAGGAAGGGGAGGACGAGGAGGAACGGTGGAATCAGGAGGGGCTGCGTGGGCGGGGGGGGCAAGCGATGCCCAAATATACATCCCAGGGAGCGCCAAGATGGCTCCAAGAGCGCCTGAACGGCGCACCACGACTACCTCAAGCGGTTGTTGTAAAGGCCCAGTGCGTGGATGGGGGACACAGCTAACTGACCCCCTCCCCGTCCGAGCAAGGTCCTCTAAGATAGCCTCACGAGGGCTCCAGAAGACCCGAAGGGCCCAAGGAGGTTCGAATGCTTCCCCCCAGTGCGCCTCCGATAGAGTGCCGACAACGCGTTTCAGGATGGCCCCAAGATGCGTGCATGATGGCTCCAACATGCTTCCAGCGTGTCTGAAAACCATCTAAATCTAAGTCTTATTCATGCTCTGCTACGACTCTTAATATCACGCATACTACGCTGCTTACTCTTACTCTTACTCTTACTCTTATTCTTACTCCTACTCCTACTCCTACTCCTACTCTTACTCCTACGCGTACTCTTACAATGACTCTCACACCCTACCCCGATGAAAGCAACTCGGCTGAGCACCCTTCCAGGGGGGGCTGGCGGGGGTGCGCGGGGCGTCGAGAATGCCGCAGCCAAGTTAACATTATCCCTTCTCCTCCTCCTTCTCCTCTTCCGCCCTCCTCCTCCTCCTCCGTCCACCCCCTCCGTGGGCACCATTCGCAGGGCTCGAGGGTCCTCGTTAGCTACCCTCCACGGGGCCCTGCTCGCCGCCGCCTCCCTGGACGGGGGCGTTGATTCAAACTTCGCCGAACTCGTCGACGATGCGCTGCTCCACAAAGAGTGGAAGGCGCTAACTTTTGAGAAGGCCCACGCGCCGAGCAGAGCTCATGGGCTCATGCTCGGCGCGCGGGCCGCTAACGGGCTACATGGTGCAGGGCCGCCCCCGCCTGTTCCAAGTGCCATTGCCAGTGCTCGCGGTAATACTGGGAGCTCTGCTTCCAGGCATCCTCGTAGCCCGCGGCAGCCATTGCCTGGCCAAGTTCGCGCCAAGCTCGTCGCGCGCGTTCACACATCGCGAGCGTTTCCAAGGCCAACCGCTCCCACTCGAGGTGGAAAGGCCGCACCTCTTCGTACCACTCCATGCTGTTGTCTCCGCTGCTGGCGTGGGATGGAGCGTGGTTGGGCGGGCCCCCAAAACCCACAGTGAGCTCCTCCCCTGCAAGGCGCGGGCGCTTTGCAATAGGTTCGTCCACCGCCTCAGGGCGCCCGTCTGCGGCCTCAGCGGCTGCCTCGGTCGCTCCGGTGGCCGGAGGATTTGCGGGGTCGGGAGCCGCGCCTGGGGCTCTGGGCGGGGGACCTGATGGCGGGCGCGGCCCCCGCGCCACATTGGGGTGCGGGCACGAGGGCGGCGGAGGCTGCTGAGAAAAAATCAACAGTGATTTGCACAACAGGAGGGCGCTGCATACGAGGAGCGGCGCCATCGGGACCGCGGGGGCGACGGATAAGATTTGGCGGCGGCTCGAACGTTGGCGCGTTCATAAGGGAAAGCCACGGCGGGCAGGTCTGAACCCACGGGCCCCGCGGCTGCGGTAAAGCAAAAGCCTACCCTCCCTCCTCCTCCTCCTCCTCCCGACTCCGCCTCCCCCCACCCCCCCACTCCCGAGTCCCACTCGCCGCGGGCCTTCTGGCGCCCGCGGGGAGGGCGCCCCCGCATAACTTCTGGGGCCTACCGTAATAGCGGCTTCCGCCAGACACTTCATTCCAATTTACTACAGGAAACCACAGGCCCAAATTAATGGGCAATGGGCAATGGGCAATGGGCAATGGGCAATGGGCAATGTGCAATGGGCAATGGGCAATGGGCAATGGGCAATGGGCAATGGGCAATGGGCAATGGGCAATGGGCAATGGGCGATGGGCAATGGGCGATGGGCGATGGGCGATGGGCGATGGGCAATGGGCAATGGGCAATGGGCAATGGGCAATGGGCAATGGGCAATGGGCAATGGGCAATGGGCAATGGGCAATGAGCAGTGGGCAGTGGGCAGTGGGCAATGGGCAATGGGCAATGGGCGATGGGCGATGGGCGATGGGCGATGGGCAATGGGCCATGGGCCATGGGCCATGGGCCATGGGCCATGGGCCATGGGCCATGGGCCATGGGCCATGGGCCATGGGCCATGGGCTATGGGCTATGGGCAATGGGCAATGGGCAATGGGCAATGGGCAATGGGCAATGGGCAATGGGCAATGGGCAATGGGGGAGTGTGCACAATGTGCCACGTGTGCAAAGGGCAATGGGCAGATGGACATATGGGCAATGGGCACTGGGCACTGGGCATGAACACTGGGCACTGAGGCACTGGGCACTGGGCACGGGCACTGGGCAAACGTGCAATGGCACGGGCACTGGGCAACTGGGCATGGGCACTGGGGCACTGGGTCTCTCGGATCGAGGCACTGGGCACTGGGCACTGGGCACCTGGGCAATGCGGCAATGGGCAATGGGGCAATGGGCAATGGGCAATGGCAACGTGCCAGGGCAATGAGGCAATGGGGCAATGGGCAATGGGAAAGGGCAAGGGGCAATGGGCAACGGGCAATGGGCAATGGGCAATCGGGCAAGGGCAATGGGCAAAAGGGCAATGGGCAATGGGCAATGGGCAATGGGCAATGTGCAATTTGCACGGGCAGTGGGCAGTGGGCAGTGGGCAGGTGCAGGGGGAAAGGTGGCAGTGAGGCAAATCGGGGCATATGGGCCATGGGCCATGGGCCATGGGCCATGGGCCATGGGCCATGGGCCATGGGCCATGGGCCATGGGCAATGGGCAATGGGTAATGGGCAATGGGCAATGGGCAATGGGCAATGGGCAATGGGCAATGGGCAATGGGCAATGGGCAATGGGCAATGTGCAATGGGCAATGCGCAATGGGCAGTGGGCAGTGCGCAATGGGCAGTGGGCAGTTGGCAGTGGGCAGTGGGCAGTGGGCAATGGGCGATGGGCAGTGGGCAATGGGCGATGGGCAATGGGCAATGGGCAATGGGCAATGGGCAATGGGCAATGGGAGATGGGAGATGGGCGATGGGCAATGGGCAATGGGCAATGGGCAATGGGCAATGGGCAATGGGCAATGGGCAATGGGCAATGGGCAATGGGCAATGGGCAATGGGCAACGGGCAATGGGCAATGGGCAATGGGCAATGGGCAATGGGCAATGGGCAATGGGCGATGGGCAATGGGCAATGGGCAATGGGCAATGGGCAATGGGCAATGGGCAATGGGCAATGCGCAATGGGCAATGGGCAATGGGCAATGGGCAATGGGCACTGGGCGCTGGGCGCTGGGCGCTGGGCGCTGGGCACTGGGCACTGGGCACTGGGCACTGGGCACTGGGCACTGGGCACTGGGCACTGGGCACTGGGCACTGGGCACTGGGGACTGGGGACTGGGCAATGGGCAATGGGCAATGGGCAATGGGCAATGAGCAATGGGCAATGGGCAATGGGCAATGGGCAATGGGCAATGGGCAATGGGCAATGGGCAATGTGCAATGTGCAATGCGCAATGGGCAGTGGGCAGTGCGCAATGGGCAGTGGGCAGTGGGCAGTGGGCAGTGGGCAGTGGGCAATGGGCGATGGACAGTGGGCAATGGGCGATGGGCAATGGGCAATGGGCATCGGGGCAATGGGCAATCCGGGGGGTGGGCAATGGGCAATCGGGCAAGGGGCAATGGGCAATGGGCAATACCATGGGCAGATGGGCAATTGGCATAGGGCAATGGCAATGCGGCAATGGGCAATGGGCAATAGGGCACTGGGGGGGGGGGGCGGCGGCGAGGGGCACATGGCGATGGGCGATGGGAAATGGGCAATGGGCCATGGCCATTTGGGCCATTGGGCATGGGCCATGGGCATGGGCCATGGGCCATGGGCCATGGGCCAGGGGCAGAGCATGGCCATGGGCAAGGGCAATGGGCAGATGGGAATGGGCATTATTAATGGGCAATGGGGCAATGGGCAATGGGGGAGTGTGCAATGGGCAGTCGGGCAAAGGCCAATGGGCAATGGGCACGGGAAACTAGGGCACTGAACACTGGGCACTGGGCACTGGGCCCACTGGGCAATGGGCATGCGGCACTGGGCATAACGTGCACGGGCAACTGGGCCTGGGCAATTGGGCAACCGCAATGGGCCATGGGCACGGGCCATTTGGGGCCATGGGCAATGGGCAATGGGCAATGGGCAATGGGCAATGAGCAATGGGCAATGGGCAATGGGCAAGGGGCAATGAGCAATGGGCAATGGGCAATGGGCAATGGGCAATGGGCAATGGGCAATGGGCAATGGGCAATGGGCAATGGGCAATGGGCAATGGGCAATGGGCAATGGGCAATGGGCGATGGGCAATGGGAGATGGGCGATGGGCGATGGGCGATGGGCAATGGGCAATGGGCAATGGGCAATGGGCAATGGGCAATGGGCAATGGGCAATGGGCAATGGGCAATGGGCAATGGGCAATGGGCGATTGGCGATTGGCGATTGGCGATTGGCGATTGGCGATTGGCGATTGGCGATTGGCGATTGGCGATTGGCGATTGGCGATTGGCGATTGGCGATTGGCGATGGGCGATGGGCGATGGGCGATGGTCGATGGGCAATGGGCAATGGGCCATGGGCCATTGGAAACGCCCCGCGCGCGCTGGCGCGCCGCCGATCGACCCGCGAGCGGCAACGGCCCACCTCGGGGAAGGCCGCTGCGCCCCGCCATGGCAGACGAGCGCTGCGCGCGCCCGTCACACATCTCGCCGCATATCAGCGCGTTGAGATTTTAACGCAACGCGCGTGCGCAAATGTAAACAGCGGGCACCGCCGCGGACCTGGATGCGGCAGTACCCTTCGCAGGGCACATGGGATACCATACAGAATTTATACAGCATTATTCCGAAACCAGAAAAACGGTGGACGCCCCCCCCCCCCCCTGTAGATTGCGAAGATTCAGACGCATGTCAGCCCCGTGCTCTAGTACCCAATAGGCCCCGAACGTATTCAGGATGGTCCGAAAAGCGAGCAGCTGAACTCATAATTAGTGTGCATCGCCCTATCGGCGGGCCTCTGAGCATGCGAGTGCGCCAGGTTGCTAGGTCGCCTCGCGCGCTGCGAACTGAGCGCACAAATCGCGTGGATCGCCCGCGCGGCAGGCCGTCGCTAGCTGCTGAATACAAAACATGCGTAAGTATTTCGGTATTCGAGCTCGCGCGGCGAAGTATGTTTGAAGTATCTCGATGTTCGAGCTCGCGTGGCGAAGTATTTTTCAGGTATTTTGATGTTCGAGCTCCCGTGGCGAAGTATTTTTTAAGTATTTCGATTTTCGGGCTCGCGTGGCGAAGTATTTTTCAAGTATTTTGGTGTTCGAGCTCGCGTGGCGAAGTATTTTTTAAGTATTTCGATATTCGAGCTCGCGTGGCGAAGTATTTTTTAAGTATTTCAATGTTCGAGCTCGCGTGGCGAAGTATGTTTGAAGTATTTTCAAGTATTTTGGTAAGAAAAAATAATGATTTCATACTTTTTCGCGACGTCGAAATTCACTCCATTTTCGACATACTCAAAAAATAATCAAAAAATGATACCCCGAAAACGTGGTCACTGAAAAATAGTCGCGACGAGTATGTGTCGGGCTGCCGTAGCCCGACGCATACTCGCGATGTGTATTTTCGGCCGCCCTGCGGCCGACGCATACTCGCGATGAGTATGTTTCGGCCGCCCTGCGGTCGACGCGTACTCGCGATGGGTATGTTTCGGCCACCCCTCGGCCGACGTATACTCGTTTCGACCATCGCTCTGGCAGCCTTCGAATGCGCCGTAGTTGCGATGCGGGTGTTCTGGGTGGCCGTCGGCCGCGGCGTGCGCCGCGCGTGCAGCGGCCCGCGCGCGCGGGCGCGCTCGTCGGGCGGTCGCCGCGCGCCCGAGGAATGCGCCGCGCGCCAGACGCCCGCGCGCAGCGAGCTGAAGCTGCAGGCCCCAGGCCGTCGAACCTCAAACCCAAGCCCCAAGCGCGCCAGCCGCCCGCGCCCTTCAAGTGCTCTCGCCCCGCGCGTGCCCGCGTAAAGATGGCGCGCATCGGGCTGGGCTCGACGGCGCCCGAACCCCCGCTGGCGCACAGGGCGCACCTCGCGCTCGTCGCACAGCGCGCCGATGCAGCTTTGAAATCGCGCAGAAGTGACCATTACTCCCCTATACCTCAACCGCCGCCAATATCCACGACTGAAGAGAAGCTGCGGTGCACGTCGCCATGCAGTTCCAAAACCATACTCGCCAACTGCCCCGCGCTTGCACGCGGCGCGGGGCACGTCCCGCCCGCGCGGAGCCCGCTGGAAGGATGCGCGCGTCGGGCCGTCGCGCCACGCACGTCATAAGCAAATGTGATGCTGCCGCCCCAGGCCATGCAGAGGCGAGCCCGCGAGCCATCGCGGACCAAACTAGGGGAATCATTCTGGTGGGCCGCACCCGCGTGCGAAACTCACCCCTAAACTCAGATGGTCGTTCCCCTTAGGCTGCGGGTCACAGCCCATCCGCGCGGCGCACGCACGTGGAGAGCTCGCTGCGGGCGAGCCTCGACCCCCCCCCCCCTCCCCCCGCGCCCAGTCACCCGCGCGCGCCACCACCATACAGAACCACAAAGGCCGCCCTAGACACATCTCGCACGAGGTACGATGAAATCCGCAGAGAAGCGCCGCCCGAGATCCCCCATCGGGCTTCGCCATGGGGAACCACTGAGTGAACCCCTCGCGACGCAATCCCAATTCTGACATGGTGGTGGACACGTCGCCATGAGAAGCCCACTTCGGAAAAAAAAAAAAAAAAAAAAAAAAAAAAAAAAAAAAAAAAAAAAAAAAAAAAAAAAAAAAAAAAAAAAAAAACGAACGTACATGAGAAGCGCGCGCACATCCCCCGCCAGCGCGGCTAACCCGAAGCCCTCGCGACCCTTCGCGAAGAACCGCCATCGTCCCCGAAGGGGGTCTAAGCTCGACATGCATGCGCCATTCGGTGGAAAAGCTCGGCTCGCCCTACTTGGAAATTCAGACATGCCATGCGCGACGCTGAAATTGCCCCGCCCAGCGCAATGAAAATGTGGAGGGCGCGTGCACGCGAGGAGTAATTACTGCCGCGCGCGCCCCGCCTACTCAGTAAGGGGTCGTTCGCGCCTGCCACGACCCCGTCCTTTTGTGCGTCGGCGACGCGGCGGCGCTAGTTTTCATCAAAGGCTTCTCTGCGATACTCCACCGACGGCGCCCGACATGTGACAACAAAGCCATATCTTGATGATGGCGAACCCGCGTGTCCTCGCGCTATGAAGTGGGCGTTGGTTGGATTCGAAGTGAGCGCCGCGTCAGAGCGTAGCAGTTCTAATTCGTTGACATCCTCGTCATGTTCGACTGGTATGGAGGTTGGCGCGTCGCGACCAGGAGGGGGCGCGGCGCGGCGCGCGCGATCGGGCGCGCGGCGCGCCCAGACGCAGCCCTTAGTAACTATAGAACTCCAGGGCGGAGGTCCAAAGCTCGCGCCCTCCAACCAGAAGCCCGACGCAGACGCGGCTTTAGAAATGCCGCGCAAACACAACGCACGAAGCCACCCACATCGATGTAAACAAATGCCGCACAAATGCGAACAACGCCAGACAACGCCGAGCACCGCAGCGCAAAGCCAGACAACGCCGAGCAATGCGCAACAACGCCATGCACTGCAAGCCAATGCGGCACAACGCCGCGCAATTCCGAACAACGCAAGACAACGCGGTGCAACGCCAGTCAACGCAAAGCAGCGCCAAGTGAAACCCAATAGCTCCACGCATTGCAGTGATCTGCCTAGCATGGCCGATCAACGCCAGGCAACGCCAAGCATTGTGCACAGTGCAAGCCTATGCGAGGCAATGCAAAGCAATGCAAAGCCAAGCAACGCCAAACAACGCAATGCAATGCAGGAGGTTCTGGTGGTGTGGGGTCGGAATGCCGAAGGTCCGCGAAGCGCGGGGTGTGGCCTCGAGAGAGAGGGCCGCGTCGGCGAGGCGCGGGGTCCGACTTGCCGCCTGGCCGCGCCGCTTGGCGGCGCGGCCAGGCGGGCAACGCAGCCAGGTCGGATCTCGCCCCTCTGCCGCTGCCTTCTCACAGATTCCCCGAAAGGCGCGCGGAGCGCAAATTGTGCAACGAATGCAAGAGTCAGGGCATGGTGACCCGAAATGCTCAACCCCCTTCCGCATACCCGACCACGGCTAACCCAGAAACACATTTGAAAGGCCTGACTCCCAAGACACCCAAGAGGGCCATGACTGCATGGTTCGGGACCTCACGGCAGTCCATGCGCAACCCGCTGGCGCGCCGCGTGTGGCAACCAACTACCCTGAAGGCATCGCCCCTGGGGCCCGCTGGAGGGCGGTTCCTCTGAGGCCCAGTGAAGGGCGCGCGCATTAGGAACGGCACAGTGGCGGGCATGCCCAGGCTTCTGGCCGCACCCCAAAAGTCCTCAATATATCCACGGGTGCGTGTAGAACCCCCAGGTGAGCAGCCAATACTGCGTGAATTGTCCATGCCAGGCCCTGGGCTCCAGTCGTCTAGCAAACTCCTGGCAGACACCCCATTCGGCTTCGATCGCAATCGCGCGCAACTCACTAGTCACTTAGTCACGGGTGCGTTTACTGTTGGGGCGTCGATAAACGCAACGTTCAATCGACTGCCGATTGGGGGTGTCATGGGTTCCTGATCCCTACTGTCAAGGCGTCTGCGGACAATAACGTCAACGCGGGAATCCCGCACGGAGCGGCAGGTGTTCCCAAGAGCACGGAGGCCATCAGCGTAGCCGCCAACCTCGGGGAACCCTAATCAGAAGGCTGGGGTTGCTTCGAAGACAACGCGCACAAGTTCCAAACACATAAATACATCTAAACCCATGGGTTCCAAAGCAGGACCGAACATGTTTCGATCTGGCAGGGCAAATTCGCTTGACTTCCCTGGGCGACCGCTGAAATATGAAACACGGCCGCGTCGATATCATCACATGTATCTTGAGGGATGGACCGAGAAACCATCTGTTCATGCGTACCTCAGGCCATAACTACGACCCCTGTGACTCCTAGTCCTCATCCTCATGCTCAGCCGTATCATCCTTTGCTCTCTCCTAGCCCTAATCCTCGTATTTATCGCTACCCTCATCCTTTCATCATTCCTATCCTCATCCGTGCCACCATCCTCATCATCCTTTTTCCCATCAAGTTGTTCCCCTCCGCTCTCTCCCGCAAGCCCTCAGCAGTATCACCGTCGTCTCCCTGGTGATGCGTAGCGCACTTCTGGTGAACGACACAGCTCAACGAAACGCTGCGTTTTCTCTTCCAGCCAACGTGCACACATCCTTACACAAGCTGTTCAGTTCCTGAAAAGCAAGGCTTGCACTGCCTAATTGATGTCGGAAGGCTCGGACGCTTCGCCGTCCCTGCGATCTCGCTCCTTCTCCTCTAGCGCAGTGAAAAGGGCGCCGTACCGAGCCCTGAAACCCTGGCGCGCAATGTAACGCTGCTCTGCAGTCGGCCTATACGTCATGTGCGAGGCGTGATCTGGGTGGCCGCTATTCGAGAGCCACGCCGCACCGAGCCCCAGAGGCCGCCCTTGACCTCTGCGACCCCCCCTTGCTGCCTGCTTCGCCGTCCTAGTGAGAACGCACTTGCCGTGCCCAGGCGCATGGCATACAAATTCGAAGAAGGGTTTCTCTGCTGGGTAGTACCTAATCTGCGAACCGTCATCGCAAATCATATGGATCCGACCGTCGGGGGCCGTGCCGCCGCCGCCCCCCCCCTGGAGGTGGAGGTGGAGGCGGGGGAGGGGCATCGCTGTCCTCATCGTGTTGATCGTCATCACCTCCTTCGCCGTGTCCGCTGTCGTCTGAGCCCTCCTCATCAGGACGGGGCGCAAGCTTGACAATCATGGCGGCGCATCGCTGCATGGCCCCCGAGCGCCCCACCCCCAACGTCTCGCGAGGTCAGAGCTTCCCCCGTCATCGCCGCGGCCAGCCACGGAGACGACAAGAGGGCCGATCTAGCGATGCAGCGGGGGGGGGACCAGGCAGGGGCAATGCAGCAATGCGCTGCGTGGAGGGGGCATGGGATGGGTAAGACGTTGAAGCTGACATTCGCCGTAGTGTAGTGGGCCCCCCTGGCACGCCCCATAAACGATGCCCGTTTATATGCCCCCTCACCCCGCCCTCCAATAACGTGTACCCTGTGCGGTGTGTCGCTCAGTTGTCTTTGTGCGCGTCAGACTCCTAGGTCCTAGTGTTGTGTCGCTGGGTTCGCTCGTGCGGCCTACTCGTTGTGTGTTGTTACGGTCTGCCCGTAAATCGCGTCGCATCGTGGCCGTGCGTGCCCCGCCCGAAGTCTTTGCGCCCGAATAAAGTCTAGACAAGCTCCTCTTCACCCTCGCCCTGCTCATCCTCGCCAGCGCCCTCGGACGGCTCGGACTCATTGGGGTCGTCGTCGCCGTCGCCGTCCAGCAACGGCGGAGCAGGCCTACGTCGAGTGGGCTTCCACAGGAGTAACTCGTGCCCATCTGGCAACATCTTGGCCGACACGCACTGCGGGTCCAACTCGCCCACGCGCCGCTCCCGCTCCAGCAGCTGGAGAAACTGGCAATGATACGTCCTCTCGGTCCCCAGAAACTCCGCGACCTGGCGCTCGACCATGTACGTGCTCTCAGCCTTCGGGGAGGGGGGCGACGCAAAGGAAAACGCGTTTTTTTTCCCTTGGTGGGCGACCAAAACAAAAGAATTCCCCCGGCGAAAAGCCGCCGCGCGGCACCGGTTTAAACCAACCCGTGGCCCATCAATCACCCCTTCGCACGACGTCCACCCTGCCTCCCCGCTATATCGGATACGATATATACATATTTTTTTATATATATGTATAGATGTATATATATATATGTATATATATATATATATAGGTGTACTCATATATGAATGTAAAATTACATGTACGCACACAGACGAGGCATTCGTGGAGGGGGGATGGGACGGGGGGGGGGAATGCGCGCGCAGCATTGATTTGCTGGCTCGCCTAAAAGGTCGCATGGTGGTCGACGCAGAATAACGCGATTACATTAAATGCGCGGTGGCACGGTGCCCAAATTCTTTTAATTGCGGGCGAGATCTCACGACATCGGGGGAAATGCCGCCGCATGCCGCAGGAGCGTACTCTCGGAAATTGATGCGCCCCACTGAAAAATGCACAGCTTCCTCGCCACGGGCAATGGGCAATGCGCAATGGGCAATGGGCAATGGGCAATGGGCAATGGGCAATGGGCAATGGGCAATGGGCACTGGGCACTGGGCAATGGGCACTGGGCACTGGGCACTGGGCACTTGGCACTGGGCACTGGGCACTAGGCACTGGGCACTGGGCACTGGGCACTGGGCAATGTGCCATGGGCCATGGGCCATGGGCCATGGGCCATGGGCCATGGGCAATGGGCAACGGGCAACGTGCAACGGGCAACGGGCAATGGGCAACGGGCAATGGGCAATGGGCAATGGGCAATGGGCAATGGGCAATGGGCAATAGGCAATAGGCAATGGGCAATGGGCAATGGGCAATGGGCAATGGGCAATGGGCACTGAGCAATGGGCAATGGGCAATGGGCAATGGGCAATGGGCAATAGGCAATGGGCAATTGGCAATGGGCGATGGGCGATGGGCGATGGGCGATGTGCAATGGGCA
>CAUYUJ010021626.1:0-12512 GCA_963575745.1 Prorocentrum cordatum
CAGGGGCCCTTTCCGGGCCTCGGGACCGTGAAAAGACGACTCGGGTTGAAGAACCCGTCCCGGAGAATGGGTCCAGACCGCTGGGGGTCACCGTCATGGAAAATTCACGACGTCGGAGGTCTGGGTATGTCATTGCCTTCGACCTGCACCTTCTGCAGCGGCGGAGTCCGAGCCCTGCCCTCGCCGATCAGCGGTTCGGGCGACTCGATGGGCGCCAGGGGGTTCGGGCCCGGGGTCGGATGCCGCCACGTCACCTTCCGCACACCTTCCGCGGCGGCAGGTGCCGCGCCGCCGCGGCCGCAGCGGCGGCCACCGCCGAGGCCCCAGCAGCGGCCGCCGCAGGCGCAGCGCCGCGGCACCTGCCTCGCGGAAGGTGCAGAGGGTGCAGGTCGAGGGGCTTTTGAGGGCTTGACGACGCTGCTCCCATCGGCATGCCGGAGGAAGGTGAGGCGCTGCCACCTCGGCCAGGGGGGGGCTTCCAGCAAGGGGGGGCACTTGCCTCCTGAGCTGGGGATGGGGGATGTCTCGAGCTAGAGGGGGGGGGGGGGGGGGGCACAACACCAGGTGGGCCCTCCACGTCGCCTCCCGCCTGTGGTTCACCGAGCGCGTTCCACTACTCGCAGAGTGCCTACTCGCAAACGTCCGGAAAACACATGTCTGCTTCACTGTAATTTCTCGTAGATCCTTCCTGGCAGATCTAGGCCATTTGCGAGTAGTCACTTTGCGAGTAGTGGAACGCGCTCGTCTAGTGGTGGTGGTGATGATGGGCCTGTTTTTCACCACCACCACCACCACCACCACCATAAGTTGGAGGGGGGAAGGAAGTGGAGGACGAGGAGGAGGAGGAAAAGGAGGAGGAGGAGGAGGAGAAGGAGGAGGAGGAGGAGGGGGAGGATTTTGTTTTTTTGTTTTGTCTTTGGAGGAGGAGGAGGAGGAGGAGGAGGAGGATGGAGGAAGGAGAGGAGGAGAGGGGAGGAGGAGGAGGAGAGGAGGAGGAGGAGGAGGAGGAGGAGGCGGAGGAGGACCCCCTCCCCCTCCAACTTATGGTGGTGGTGGTGGTGAAAAACAGGGCCATCGGGATTACCCCCAGGGGCGCGAAGATTATCGCGCTTCGCGCATCGCGGCTTGAGTTGGAGGGGCGCCCTTCTCCTGCGTGGCTTCGCGAGGGCGCGACGAGAACCGCGCGTCGCGCATCCCGGGGCGCGACGCGCGAAGTGAAGTGACCCGGAGGATGTGTCGATGCAGTCCGACGGGGTTTGGTGCTGTTGCGCCCAGATGCATCAACCTGTGCTTTCGCCAGACGTGTCTGGGCCCACCCCTCGATCATGCGAGGAGCAAGCCCCGAGACTCGCCTGGACAAGCCTGGACATATCCCGGAAGACCCCACGCGAGCCGAGGGCGTGCGGACGTCGTCGAGCCCCCCAGCGGTGCAGCCGCGTCGGGCGCGCGCGCGCCGAGTGCGCCGGGGGTGCCGCGGCACGGCTGCCTCGGCGGGAGCCCCGCGCGTGACGTGGCGCCTGCGTGGCGACATGGCAGCAGCGCCTCTGCCCCTCCGCCGCCCCTCGCTCTAGGCCGCCTAGATAGGGTCCGAGCAGATGGGGTCGGAGGATCGTGCCGCATCGCCGATGCATCGCAGATGGGGCCCGCTGATTCTGTCTAACAGGAACACGTCGGAGGTCTGGGCTCCCCTGCGCCCCGCGAGGTACCAGGGACGGGCGGAAGCCTCCGCCGCTCGATCCCCTCGGCGTGCCCCGATCCCAGACCTCCTCCTCCTCCCTCCTCCTCCTCCTCCTCCTCCTTGTCCTCCTCCTCCTCCTCCTCCTCCTCCTCCTCGTTCTCCTCCTCCTCCTCCTCGTTCTCCTCCTCCTCCTCCTCCTCCTCATTTCCCCTCCTCCTCCATCCTCCTCCCTCCTCCTCCTCATCCTCCTCAATTCCTCCTCCTCCTCTCCTCTCCTCATCCTCCTCCTCCTCCTCCTCCTCCTCCCTCCTCCTCTGCCTGCCTTCCTTGTCCTCCTCCTCCTCCTCCTCCTCATTCCTCCTCTCCTCTCCCTCCTCCCTCCCTCTCCTCCTCCTCCTACTCATCCTCCTTCCTCCTCATCCTCCTCCTCCTCATCCTCGTCCTCCTCTTTGTCTCCTCATCCTCCTCCTCCTCCTCCTCCTCCCCGCTCATCCTCATCCTCCTCCCTCCTCCTCCTCCTCCTTCTCCTCCCCCCTCCCCTCTTCCCCCCCCCCCCCCCCCCCCCTCCACATCCTCCTCCTCCTCCTCCTCCTCCGTCGCTTCATCCGCGTTGCTCCGGGGTCCGTGCCCGCTCCTGTGGTGTGGCCCCTGCGTGAGGGCCTCAGAGGGCCCCAGATGTGCACGCAGCTCTGGGGGGATGTCGCCCGGAGTTTGTCAGAGCTGGTCTCGTAGGTGGACAGATCTCCTACCCTGACACGTCGATTAAGGACTTGGCCGTTTTCGCTCTGCGAGAGGGCGTCGCGGTCCAGGTCCGTCGGTTTCGGTCCCAGGCCGTTTTCACTAAGGGGAGGTTTACTCAAGGGAGGTTTGTCCACCGCCGAGGATGTCGCCTGGAGTTTGTCAGAGCTGGTCGACGTCTGGACGGCATCTGGGCGACATGCGGGTGAAACGTGGGCGAAGTCTGGGCGAGGGGGTGAAGAAGGGTGGTCGGAATCTGGACGAGATCCTGTCGCAATCATTGTTATGATTGTGCTGCGGAGGCCACAGAGGTTCCCACTAAGGCTCACCCAAACGCCCCGCAGGCAGTTATTCGTTCTAGGTTCATTTCAGATGACCTCGTGGGCCCCGTAATCGGACCCAGAGCGCCGCATCGCCGATGCAAAAGTGATTCCGCTCGATATGGAGCCCGATTTTCTCCACGCCGACGGCGCCGATGCATCGCCAACGTCGCCGATGCATCGCCATGGATCGCCGATGCATTGATGACGCGGCGCAATCATCCGACCTTATCTACTCGAATTCCATTTTGGAGACCCCCTGATCCATGCGCCATCCTCTTTTCCGTGCCGAAAATAAAAAGCTGTCCGCCCGAAGTCGTTGGCCTTCGGCTAAGGCAGGGGCAGGAGGAACGAGGAGCGAAGAGGACTGGATAACAAAGCTGCACAAATTCGCTGGCCCACCGGGCCAGAGGCGTGCTAAGATCTCCGGTATTTGGTCAACAATATTCTAGTTCGCGCACGCGGGGCGGCTTCTGGGATCTCCCTGACGAACAGTACCCCGAGCAGGTCCTGGCAAGGTCGGCTCAGAGATGGTTTTCCTCCTCGGCGCTGCCTTCCAGGCCTCCCAAAGCGCTCCAGGAACGCGCCAAGGAGGCTCCGAGACGCCCCCGAGACGGTCCAAGGGGCCCCGAGTCGCCGAAAGATTGTTCCAAGACGCCAAAATGATCTCCAGATAGCCCTAGACGCCGCCGAGAAGCTCCAAGAGAGCCTCAGGAGGCTCTCCCAGAGGGCACCAACAAGCAAACATCGCTTCATTTCCTGAGGGAAACGTGCATTTCTGGCATAAACGACGTTCGGAGGTTCACAGCGTCCAAGATTGCCCAAGAGCCCCCCAAGATCGCCCCAAGATGGCCCAACATACCCCCAAGATGCGCCCAAGAGGGCCCAAGAGGGCTCCAAGACGGCCCAAGAGGGCCCCGAGACGGCCCAAGATGGCCCCAAGACAGCCCAAGAGGCGCCCAAGACGGCCCAAGAGAGCCCCAAAACGGCCCCAAGAGGGGCCCAAGAAGGGGACCAGGAACCGAAAAGTCCAGCCTTTAGCCCCAAATGGCCCCCAGGAGGCCCCAAGAGGCCTCCAAGAGGCCCTGAGGGGCCCCCAAGAGGCACCCTAAGAAGCCCCAAGAAGCCCCCGAGAGGCCCCAACACGGCCCCCGAGAGGCCTCAAAACAAAATTGCCTCCCAAAAGCCCCTGAGAGGCCAACCACGAGAGCCCAACCAACATCGTGAGGCCTCTGACCCGCCACCCACCGTTTCCGAAAAAATGGCAGCCGCCCAACCGCACCGCATTGACAAAAACACCCCGACAAACGACAGGCAATGTGGGCCGGCGGAATGAGCGAAGCGATTACATAAGACAACACTGCATAAGCGTGCTCTGTCGGAGATCCCCGCGGATTTCTCTGTCGTGCCCACCTGGCAGCGCCTCCAGCGCCGCCCCTCCGGTGCTCCCCGCGCCAGGGAGAGGGGGGTCCAGCGCTGGTCCGGGAAGTCCGCGCGGATCTCGAAGAACATCAGATTGTGCCGTTGTTCTTCAGGAGGGGAAAACACACAGACACAATGAATCCTCGATTCCCCAGAACATATGGGAACACATGGGAAGTGGGGGGGGGAAGACAGAAACATAGAAAATATATGGAAAATTCAGGGAGTATTTTTATTTGTGTGTATTTACTTGTGTGTCCTGGGGCCCCTTCAGTTCTGTTCCTAGAGGAGGAGCGCGGAGGAAGAGCCCTGGACCCAATATTTGTGCAGCATTTTTCGGGCTGGATCGATCTGTGATGGTCTTGGAGCCCGAAAGAAGGTAAAATCGCCCGTCGTGAAAAATGCAATGCCAGGATCTCAGGGTTAGACAGGAGGATGAGGAAGAGGAACAGGACCAGTGTCAAGCCAAGACTCACCAACCATACTGAAATAAACCCTCCCTCCAAGTTGCCTTTTCATAGGCTCCTACACGGATTCATTTTCACTGGAGGAAGTGCCCTGTTGAAGACAACCTTTTGAAAACCCGGAACTGCGCCACAACGCCGCTCCTGGGATTTCAACGCCGCGAATCACCGCTACTGCTGAGTCTTGACGATCCTGAACAGTGCCAAAACAATTCCTCGGACTTCAACACCGCGAATCAACGTGACTGTTGCGCCATGACATTCTGACATCGTGCCCTAAACGCCATTCTTGGGACGTTGGCAATGAGAGTCCTTTGAAACTGCTGCAAACTCTGAAGACGAATGTGCGCTGCTCTAACGCGAGAGTCGAAGTTTGAAAAGGAACTGTCCTCCATCCGTGAAGCCCTTGCAAACTTGTGCGCGGCGCTAAGGCGAGGACCACATGTTGAAAAGGAACCGCCCTCCATCCGTAGGGCTCTTGCAAACTGTTAAGACGAATGCGCGCGCGGCGTCAAGGCGAGAGCCACATCTTGAAAGCAGGCGCTCTCAATCCGTGAATAGTTGCAACTTTTCAAGTTTCAGGATCATCAAGCGTGAGGAAGTCTAAGGCGAAACGCCCGACCCACCCTTTCGAAGCGCCTCGGGGTACGACAGGGAGGAGTTATGTATACGCAAGGGAAAGAATGGAGGAGCGAAGAATGGGAGCGAAGAGGAGGAGGACGAGCCAGGATGAGGATCGAGGAGGAGGAGGAGCGAGAAGGAGGAGCTGGAAACAAGGAGGAAACGGGGGATCGAGGAGGAGCGAGAGGAGGAGCGAGGAGGAGGAGCGAGGAGGAGGAGGAGGAGGAGGAGGAGGAGGAGGAGGAGGAGCGAGGAGGAACCCCGATCCTCTCGTCTTCACTCTTCACCCTGCTCTCCCGCGGTCGCCCGCCGGCGGCGGGCCCGGATCTGCAGGGCGTCAAGAGCGACGTGGAGAGGCTCACGGCGGGTCTGGAGATCATGCGCGAGGTGCAGCTGAAGGCGGGGGGTGGGGAGGGGTCAGGGGCAACGTTAGGGGGGGAGGGGAGGGGCTCAGGGGGATGCACCGGCTCCGAAGGGATCTTTTGGTTCCTCGCGGCCGGCATGTTTCCATGGTTTCGCCCATCGTCGAGCAGCGGCGAAGCGTCTTGGTTTGCCTATAGGCTCACCGAAGAATGTTCTAAGAACTTGTTTGCGGTCTGCACGACGTGTACTTAGAAGAGTGTTTTACCTTCGTTACCTTCTAAGAGCATTGCTTTACTATTGGCTGTACCTTCTGAGAGCATTGTTTTGCTATTCGAACGTTCTTGGTTCTGTCAACGTTTCGTGGTAGGCCTACAGGAATGCCGGGACGGCCGGTCCCTGCCCAACACCGGGCCCCGGGGCCATCCAACATGGACCTGGGGCGAAGCACCCACCCCGGGGGGGAGGGGGCCGGGACCTCGGGAGCCCCAGAGCAGGATGTCGAGGCTCGGAGGATCGAGGTTTTATTCGAGAGGCTTGGGAAAGTCCGCCGATCCCCAAGAGGAGGGATCATGATGAAGGTCCACAGGCGAGGCCGTTGGGGGCCTCTTGGGGGCCCTCTGGGGGCCTCTTTTGGGCCTCTCGGGGGCCTCCTCGGGCCTCGTGGGAGTCTCTTGGGCGCCTGCTGGTGGTGTCGGGTGTTGTCTTGTGTTTCAGCAGGTTTTCCAGCCGCGTTTCAGCACCTGCGACTCGCCGAGAGCGTTCTGGGGCTGGCGGTCACGCGCGAGGCTCAGCTCAAGGCGGGGGAGGAGGGAGTTCAGCGGAGGCAACCATACCGATACCGTCGCCTCGAAATTCTGGGCAGAATGCATCTTGGAAGAGGTCTCGGGGCGTGGTACGGTATCGCCCTTTTCGATACCCTCGGAGAGGAGGAAGGTCTTCGGGCGTTCTTGTCGGTCCGAGCGGGTTCTCCAGTCTCGGGACGTTTTCCAGCAGGCTGCGCCACGCCGAGGGCGCTCCCGGGCGTGCCAGGATCTCCCCGAACGGTCACCGGAGACCCGAGCTCTGGCCCGAAAGAACCGATGAGCCAGATCAGAGGCAAGGTTGCGGGGGTACAGGCTCAGGAGGGGATGCCTCGGCCCCCAATCGCCCATGGACCGCCGACAGGGGGCCTGATAGCCCACCCAGCCTAGGAGCGTGCGGAGTCGCTGTCGGGGGCCCATCGGCGATGTACTGCCGATCCCAGCTCGGTGTCCCCCCCCTGAGCTGGTCCCCTCCTAACGTTTCCCCTCAAGGGGGGCGGAGGAGTGCCCACACATCGGTCAGATTGGTTCCTTAAACAGCTTGTCTGCGCAGTGGAAACCCGTGCCAAGGAGCACCCTGCTGGCCTCCAGGGTGCCCTGGGTTTCTTGGGCTTGGATGGTTTTGCGATGGAAAGCTTGACGCTCCCACACCAAAAACCAATGGACGTCCTGGGATCTTAGGGTTGGGCTTCTTGTGGAAGGTTTCTTGTGGTCGAGCTCCTAGTGGAAGGGTTCGGCGTACTTGTTCCAACGCCCGGCTACGCCGGGTGAGGGAGCCCAGGCCCGCAAAGGCGGTGGCCCGTCGTGGCCCCCAGTCGTGACCAGTGTAGAGTTGTCCAGGGTCGTCTGCCATAAGGGTGCCAACGTTTGCTGTTCCCGCCCAGGGTTTTCCCTCCACTTGGGCCGCCAGGAGCTCTCCGGGCCCCAGGGCAACAAAGGGAAGCAACCAAACGGGCCCGCGGGGGTGTAGTCGGCGCGCGGATTGAAACACGCTTTCTACCATCGCGAAGGGGCCCAGCGGCAGCGCGGATGAAAAAACACAGTGTCCATCGGAAGTAAAGGGAGGCAATATCCAGTCGGGACAACTGATCTATTCGGAATGTGCGTCGGTCCGGGCCGCATCAGCACGGAGTCGAAATCGAATGGGACCGGACGCGCCAGGGAGGAGGAGGTAGGGGAAGGAGTTCCTCATCCGGGGGGAAGTTCGAGGATCGAGGCTCTTGCTGGAGGCCTGCGGGGACCTCCAGGTGCAGTGAGGCAGATGCATATACTTGATGAGGCGGGTAATCCCAAATCTCAGATTCGGGCTAACGGATCCCAAATCCCAAGGAGGTCTCAGACATGTACGCAATAGTTCATGCAATCGTTCGTGTTGGATCGTGCTGGGTGCTGGCAGAAACCTATGCATTTGGCATAGTTGGTCCGTGAGACAGGCCACGCGCAATGAGCCATAGGATGAACTATTGCATGCTTGCTGCGACGCCATTACGAAAGACACCCTTTTTTACCATAACCGAAAATCTCCAGCGCTATGACTCTTAGAGTCTGGGCGTTTTTCTCGATGTCGGCCTCGGCGGGGAAAAAGCACATCGTCGGATGTGTGGGTGGTAGTGGTGCACCGTGGGGCCTTCCGTGAGATCTGACGCCGCGAAAACATGCGCCCTCGCGAGCCCAAGACCCCATCTTTCAGCGCCACGTTGCCGGGCGAGCACGCCGGGTGTGAACAGATTAGAACACCCGGCCCTCAGGGATGCTGAGGCTCACGACGGGTCCGAGCGAAGGGAGCCGGTGGCGAGCCCCCACAGGCGGACTCGCGCGCGTTCGTTCACCTCGGGCCTAGCTCGGCAGCCTCCGTTGGATGCGCGCCTCGAGGCCGGCCGCGTGCGGGCACCTGCCCCCGCCCCGCCCTGGAGAGGCCGCGCAGGTGTCGCAAAGGGGGGCGCGCGTGAACGCAGCGGCCTCCCGCGTGGCGCCAGGCGATGCAGATTCTGCACTCGCTCCAGGCCACGGCCCACCCTGAGAGCCCGGCGTGGCAGTTTTCACAACTGGCGAGTTTGCGTCTCTTCGTTCGGGCTCCGATGCCATTACAGCTCGACCCGGCGCGATAGCAGCAGGATTACGTATGTCTTGGGCTCTGGTCGTGGTTTTCCCCGATGTCTGGAGCTTCTCGCAGCGGAGGATCTCCGGGTTGTGGCTTTGTCGTCGGCCTAGCACGCTGGAGATCGCCGGTTCTATCCTGGGTGTGCGCTGGTTGTGCGCCGGTGGTCCAGGTGGCCCAGAGACCCGCCAGAGGCCCGCCTGGAGCTGCGCGCCCTGCATGCCTCCCGCGAGCCTCGCAGGCCTCAGGAGAATCCCCTACCCAGGCCTCCCTCCTCCTCCTCCTCCTCCTCCTCCTCCTCCTCCTCCTCCTCCTCCTCCCTTCCTCCTCCCTTCCTCCTACCTGCCTCCTCCTTTTCCTCCGGCGAGGTCCGAGCAGGCGGGGTCGGAGGTCGCGCCGCACCGCCCGTACATCGGCGACGCGGCTCGACGTGGAGCCCGATCGGCTCCCAGCCGGCGGCGCCGATGCGTCGCCGACGCATCGGCGACGCATCGGCGATGCCGCGCGATCCTCTGACCCCAGAGATCCGATGTTGGTGTTTTTTCCATGCGGGGCCCCCAGAAGTCTCGACCCATCCCCCAGGACCGGCTTTTCATCCTGAGTCGCTGTTTTGACGGCCCCGGGGCCGGGCGAGGGCCGCCAGAGGCCAGAGGCCGAACATCGAGAAGCACTTCCGTCCTGATCTGTTCAACACGTTCGGGGTCTCCGACCCCGTCTTCTCGGGCCCCGCTCGGGAGGCCTTCGCCCTCCCCCTCCCCCCAGCAGGGGGCCGCCGGAGGCCTGCGGGCTCGGCAGTGCTTCTGCAGCCGGGGGCTGGTGTCAAGTCGGGCCTGTGCCTCTGCAGGAGGAGTACAGTGGGGGCGCGCAGCAAGGAACCATGTGCTGCGCGGTGACTTCCCGCAGCCGTTGAATGGGCTGCTGCGTTCAGGGTGCTCCGGGCTCCCCCTCGGGTGCACCCCGCGCGCGAGTTTTCAGGGCTGGGTTTCTTGCGAGGGTTTCTTGCGGCCGCGCACGCACTGTATTCGAACATAGTCCAAAAATAGGTGGTGGAGGATATATATATATATATATATATATACATATACATATACATATACATATAGATATGTATGTATGTATATATATATACATATATATGTATATATATATATATATATATATACATGCATATATATGTATATATCATTTGGGGGTATTGTTAAGCATCTGTTTCGTCCAGAGTCCCCCTGTAGGAGGACAGGTCCGACTTGAAGCTGGTGGAGGGAGCTCCTTGGACGCTCCTCCCGCGGAGGGGAGGTGGGGCGCTGCACCGCGGCACGACTGCGCGGGAGCCTCTCGGAGAGGCCCGCGCGGAGGCCTCCGGCTCGGCGCCGTGTCCCCGCGGCGAGCGGGGGGGCCCCCGCGGGCCTCCGAGAGGTCGTGTGCCTGTGCTGCTGGCGGTGCTCCTGCTAGGGGGCCACATGCGAACCCTCCCCCTCCCCCCCACGATGTCTGACGGGGAGCGTGGGGGTCCCTTCGCTCGGCAGCTCCCGAGCGAGCTCCTGTGCCTGTGCTGCTGGTGTCAGGAGGGACAAGAACACACGCAGACACAGTTAAAATCGTCCACTCCCAGGAGAGGATGGGAAGATGTGGGAAGTGGGGGGGAAGACAAAAAAGCCCAGAAGATGTAGGAAAATCAAGGGGGGGAACCGTTGCTATGTGTGCGTATTTGTTTGCGTGTGTGTCCCAGGGCCCTTTCATAGTGGTGCTCCTGCGCCCCCCATGCAGGGGGATGGAGACTCACGCCGACCCCGACAGCTCGCGGTTGCGAAACAGCTCCGCCCGCCCACGGAGAGCAGCGCTGCCCCGCTCGGCTCCTCCCTTGCGGGTGCGCTGGCGCAAGCGGCTCCGCCCGCCGAGGTGCCCCATTCTGCGGGCGGCCCTGCTGCCCTCCACCCCCAATTCGGGCCTGTCCCTCCTACACGGGGGATGCTCAAAACTGGTCCAACAATTTTCTGGGGACTACCCTTTGACTACTTTGCAAGATCTTTGTGTGTCTGTTCGGCTACTCTTGGTTTTCGTCCAGAGTGCCTGCAGGAGGACAGGCCCAACTGAACTCTACCCCCCCCCCTCGGACCGCGTACAGTCGAGCCGCCGAAATCGGGGCCGCGCTGGCTTCGGAACTGGCTCTGGTTCTCGGGGCGTTCCTTGGCACAGGCCGGAGAGCCTCTCCGTGGCCTCTCGCTCCTCATGCAGCGTTTCTTGTGTTGGCACGGTGACTTTACCCTCCCCCTCCGACGTCGACGTTTTACGTTTATGACGACGACGAGGGCGAGGACGAGGACGAGGACGAGGACGAGGACGTCGACGACGACGACGACGACGACGACGACGACGACGACGACGACGACGACGACGACGACGACGTGGCGGCGGCGGCGGCGGGGCGGCGGCGGTCGCGGCCGCGGGGGCTGCCGATGGGGCCGCGCAGGTGACCTCCCTCCGAGAGGACTTGCAGGCGACGCAGCAGCAGGTGGAGGGCAAGAAAGAGGCCCAGCCGCGGCCCCCGCCCCCCCACAGGGAAGGGGGAGGAGGGTCAAGCCGCCTTCATCCCCATCATGCCATGTTATCTTGTGCTTCCTGTACTTCCTGGTGGCCTGTGTTGTTGCACTGCGTTCCTTGCCTTCCCGCGGAGACCCGCAGGTGCCTGACGCTTCAGGCGCCAGTGTGGCGCCCCTGCAGCCTGCGCAAGAAGAAAAGTCAAGCCGCCATGAAACAAACCCATCTATCCGAGGATCTGATTGTCCCCAATCCCAGTCTCGTCGATGTCTGGGGCCCGGTATATCGGGCGGGGAGGAGGTGACCATGCAGCTCAGCCGCCAGGCTCGCTGCGAGTCAGAGGAGGGGGGGAGGACCGATCGAGTTCTACCACGTCGAGGTCCGAAGTGTCCTGACGCTTCTGCGCGCAGGTCTGCCATCCTCGCGAGGCGTTGCAGTGGCGCCTCGCTCAGAGCGTTTTTCCGGTGGTACCCGAGTCGTCCCGCGAGCGGCCACCGGCCGCTGGAGGCCCGGGCGATGTCGGCCACGCGCAGGGGGGGCAGGAGGAGGGGGGAAGGCTTCTCAGGAGCTGATGAGCGTGTGTTCCACCACCACCACCATAAGTTGGAGGGGGGAAGGAGGTGGAGGATGAGGAGGAGGACTAAAAGGAGGAGGAGGAGCAGGAGGAGGAGGAGGAGGAGGATGAGGAGGGGGAGGAGGACCCCCTCCCCCTCCTACTGATGGTGGTGGCGGTGGAAAACAAGCCCACCAGAAACACCCATGTTTTTTTTGAAGGCGCGGGCCGTATCTAGAGATGTGAGGCCCGCGCCCTCTAATGAGCAGCCTCCTTCCAAGAAGCCTTTCCCCCTCCCCCTGACCCCCTGTGCGCGCCGCCAGCGATGGCACGAAAGCCAGAGCAGACGCGTCTTGAGCGACACGTAGTCCAGACGAAAACCCATGGAGCGAAAAGGTCTTGAGGGACGCGGGTCCTTCACGTTTCGCGTAATGAACCGCTAAGGGCCTTAGATTTTGCTCCCACCTTCTTCTCCCCGCGGTGACTAGGACTGGTCCTAAAGCCTCGTCCCAAAGCCTGGTCGTGGGGCATGAGCTTCAACAAATCTTCCGAGGATGAAGCTTCTCAGGATAGACTTTCCGAGATTCGTTTCTGTTTGAGCTAAGAATTTCCGTGAGAACCCTCCCGAGGCAGAAGTAGTAGTAGTAGTAGTAGTAGTAGTAGTAGTAGTAGTAGTAGTGGTGGTAGGTAGTAGTAGTAGTAGTAGTAGTAGTCGTAGTAGTAGTCGTAGTAGTAGTAGTAGTAGTAGTAGTAGTAGTAGTAGTAGTAAGTAGTTAGTAGTAGTAGTATAAGTAGTAGTAGTAATAGTAGTAGTACTAGTAGTAGAGTAGTAATAGTAGTAATAGTAGTAGTAGTAGTAGTAGTAGTAGTAGTAGTAGTAGTCGTAGTCGTAGCCGAAGTAGTATTAGTAGTCGTAG
>CAUYUJ010021626.1:17612-30005 GCA_963575745.1 Prorocentrum cordatum
CGACTACTGCTACTACTACTACTACTACTACTACTACTCCTATTACTAGGACTACGACTTCTACTACTACGACTACTACCACAATCACTCCCATCACTGTTACTACGACGACGACTACGACTACGAGCACGAGTGTTTTTATGTTGCTATTCCTACTTGTTTTAGTATTCGTATGATTACTATTACTACTACTGCTACTACTACTGCTACGACTACTACCACTACTGCTTCCACTACTACTACTACTACCACTACTACTACTACTACTACTACTACTATTTCTACAACTACTACTACTACTACTGCTATTACTATCAGTATGATTATTATTACTACTACTTTCATTACTGCTGTTACTAGTACGTGTACTACTACTACTACTACTACTACTACTACTACTACTACTACTACTACTACTACTACGCCGCCTCCCCCGCAGCGACGTCGGGGAGGGGGCGTATCGGGGTCAAATCAAAGGGGGGGGGGGGGTAGTAGTAGTAAGTAGTAGTAGTAGTAGTAGTAGTAGTAGTAGTAGTAGTCGTAGTAGTAGTAGTAGTAGTAGTAGTAGTAGTAGTAGTAGTAGTAGTAGTCGTAGTCGTCCTAGTCGTCGTCGTCGTCGTCGTCGTCGTCGCAGTCGTAGGCGTATCTGTCGTCGTCGTGGTTGTGCGGCGGGCGCCGCGGAAGAAATTATTCATTTCCCCTTTGTTTGTTGGTGGGGCCCCAGTCCTTCAGTTAAGGCCGCCGAGCAAATGATTAGTTACCTTTTTTTTTGGGGGGGGGGGGCGGGGTCTAAAGACCGTTCAGGGTCAGTTTTTGGGCGGGCTACCCATGGCCCTCGACGGGCCGCGAGTTGGTCCCACGAGTGGAAAGAACACGACGACCCCCCATGACTCTTTTTCGCTACGGGTCGACGTGGGCGCTCGCCACGAGAGACCCTGCCCCGTCCGACTCATTCCTTGGGTGCGGTTCTATGAGGGGCCTCGCTCGGAGTTGGGTGCTTGCCGTGAGGGAGGCTCCTCTCCCTTCTACTGCAAGGAGGTTGGGGCCATCCCTACCTCTTGCGAAGGGGCAGGGCGACATGTGCAAAGTCTCGATGGTCCGTGCGGGTTCCTTGTCCTCCTCCTGCTCCGCCTCCTGCTCTTCCTGCTCTCTCTATCCCTCCCCCCCCTCGTTGAAAGTTCTCCTCGGATTGATGCCCCTGCCCCGTTTTCCTTCCATTCCCCCCTTGACTCTCCCCCCCCCTGGTGGGCAGTGAACCTCCTCCCCCCGTCCGTCGGGGACGCACGCACTGTGTTCACACACACCCTGCCCGCTTATCCGCTCTGACCACCGCCCCCCAGCTGCCGACCCGCCCGCCGCCCCGATGGGCCGCCCCAGTCGAGGGTTCATAGTGAGGAGGAGGGAGGAGGAGGAAGATGAGGGAGAAGCGAGGAGGAGGAGGAGGAGGAGGGCGAACGAGCGAGCGGAAGCCAAGAGGCAGCAGGAGGGAGGAGGCGGAGGAGGAAGGGGAGAGGAGAGGAGAGGAGAGGAGGGGAGGGGAGGGGAGGAGGAGGAGGAGGAGGAGGAGGAGGAGGAGCAGGCGGAGGGGTGAGGGTGAGAAGTGAGGAGTAGGAGGTAGGAGGACGATAAGAGGAGGAGGAGTTGGAGGAGAAGGAGGAGGACCACATAGGACGGGTTAGCCCCTGCTCGAGGCTTGCGTGTTTTCCTTTTCCAGGGACCGTGCAGGGCGATTTTCCCCTGGGTAGTCCCACCTCTGCGCCCTGAACCCCCACCTCTGCGACGCCCTACCCAGGCAACGGAAGATCTGATAAAGCAGGTCACCGCCGCCAAGGCCGTCGCCGCCAAGGACGGGCGCCGTCGACGCCGCCGGCGTCGGTACCGCTTGCGTCGGACCTCGCCGCCGTCGCCGTTGGACCGACGTCGTCGGACGTTGTCGCCGTCGTCGCCGCCGCCGTGGTCGTCGCAGTCGTTGTCGCTGTGGTCTTCGGACGTTGTGGCTGGTCGTCGTCGTCACCCCCGTCGTCGTTGTCAGACGTCGACGCGGGACGTCAGAACACAAGCTTGAGCTACAGCATCAGATCCTAACACAGGGGAGGAGGGGGAGGTGTCCGCATGCTTATGTTTTCACTGGCTTTCGGGCGCCTGCCCTGGCCATACTGTGGCCCTCGAGGAGGAGGAGGAGGCGAAGGAGGAGGAGGAGGAGCAGGAGAGGAGGATTGTTTTGGGGAGGAGTGGGGGGAGGATGCGGAGGATGAGTGGGCGGGGAGGGCCGGACACGCGGAAGCGCGGACTGCGGTCTCGACCGTGATCGGCGAGCGCGGGAATGCACACACAGCATGGGGTGCAGTGGCGGTTCAGGGCAGAATCAGGAGGGGACAAAACACACAGACACCATTAATCGTCGATTCCCAGGAAAATATGGGAACACATGAGAAGTAGGGGGGAAGACAAAAACCCAGAACATATGGGAAAATATGGGGGATCTTTTTATTTGTGTGTATTTATTTGTGTGTCCCAGGGCCCCTTCACAGAAGTGGGGGGGCCGCGAGTGCTTTGGCGGTTCGGGGCAGAGGTGTGTTGAGCAGGGGAATGAGGAGGAGGAGGAGCAGGAGGAGGAGGAGAGGAGAGGAGAGGAGAGGAGAGGAGAGGCGGAGGAGGAGGAGGAGGAGGAGGAGGAGGAGGAGGAGGATGAAGGCCAGTGTAAACCAACAACTCATCGACGATGTGGGAATACACAGTACCTCCAAGCTCCCTCTTCATAGGCCCCTACAAGCGTTCATTTCCATTGAGGGAATTGCACCGTTGAGCGACAACCGTGTGAACATCCTGAAGCATGCCCGAACACCGTTCTCGGAACTTCAACTCCAGGAGTTAATCTGGTTGTTGCGTCTTGACGACCCTGAATCGTGCCAGAATACCAATCCCAGGACTTCATCTTCGCGAATCAATGTAAGTGATTACTGCGCCCTGACAATCCTAAATCGTTCCATAACACCATTTGGGGAACCTCAACTAACAATGCGAATGGGTGAAACGTTGCGATTTAATCAGGAGTTTGCGCGGCGCTAAGGCGAGAGCCCCTTTTTTCAAAAAGAACCGCCCTCAATCCGTAAAACTCTTGCAACGGTTTTAAACGAATATGTGCGTTGCTAAGGCGAGAGCAACATGCTGAAAGCCACCCACCCTCAAACAGTCAAAACTCTTGCCTGTTTGTCAATCTCGACAGTGCGCGGCGCTGAGGCGAGAGCTACGTGTGTGAAAATCACCCGCCCTGAATCCGCGAAATTGTGGCACTTGTGTCAATGAATGCGCGCGGCGCTAAGGCGAGAACCACGCGTTGAAAACGAATCGCCCTCCACCCGTGAAGATCTTGCAATGCGACGCTAAGGCGAGAGCCACATTTTGAAGACGACCTGCCCTCAAATCGTGAAGCTCTTGCACATGTCCAGAACGAATGTGCGCGGTGCTGAGGCGAGAGCCACAGTTTTGGAAGTCACCCGCCCTCCATACGTGAAGCGGTTGTCAGCTTTTACGCTCCAGGCTCGTACATGGCAAGGACGTCTCAGGCGAAACGCGCGGCCCGCCCTTCCGACTGGCCTCGGGGTGCGGCCCGGGGGAGTTATCCATAAGGCAAAGGAATGGAGGAAGAGGAGGAGGGGGCTGAGCGGAGGAAGAAGCAGGCGAGCGGGCAGGCGACAGAAGGCGGTCAGGATGTCGCCCCAGCGTAGGGGAGGAAGCATCCCCTCCTCTGCCTCTGTCCCTCCTTATCTCACACATCTCCCCCCCCTAACCTCCCTCCTCTACCTCGCTCTGCCTCCTCCAAGCGAGTCCTCCTTTTCCTCCTCCTCCTCCTCCTCCTCCTCCTCCGCCTCTCTCCCCCCGCCAGACGACAGCGACGGCGACGGCGGGGACGGCACCGACGACTCTAGTGACAACGACGGCGCCTGTCCGATCCCGATGACGAAAGCAACGACGAGCCCCGATAAATTGTTCCTGTAAGGATGGGTACGCGTGGGAGTGGCCCTTCGCAAGAGTGACATTGGGTGCGAGACCTCCTTGGAGGCGGGCGGGGGGGGGGCAAGACCTACGCCTGCAAGCCGCGGTCGTCGCATCGAACGCGCTGACCAGCAAGCCGCACACCAGAGCTCATGCGCAAGCTCGGGATCTATCTCGCGGGCAGCCGCCGCGGTCGTCGGCGAGGGCGCGCGTGCCCCCCGCGCGCGCGCAGACCTCCGAGGGCCTGCGACGGCCCCCGTCGAGCCGCACCCTCCCCCCTCGCCGAACCTGCCAGAGCCCCTGAGAGCCTTCGAGGCCACCTGATGCCTCCTCCTCCTCCTCCTCCTCCTCCTCCTCCTCCTCCCCCTACCTCTTCTCGCTCCCCCCCCCTGCGGGCTCGCCGCCGAGAGGGCCCAGAGGAAGGCCCGGCGGGCGCACGCGGGCGGGGGCACGGGCCCCCTCGCCGAACCTGCCAGAGCCCCTGAAAAGCGCACGAGGGCCAGCTGATGCCTCCCCCCCCCTCCCAGGGCCCCCCCGGACCCAGACCCCCGACGGCATGATTTGTTCATGACGTCGACCCGCAGAGGTCTTGACCCGTTCGCCTGGACCGGTTCTTTCTCCTGAGCCGTTTCTTGACGGCCCCAACGGCCGATGAGGGCCCCCAGAGGCCGAAAATATAGATAAGACCCTGTCATGTTTTTTTTGATTATTCGAGGAAGTCTGCGGAGGGCGCCCCCCGAGGCCCGGCGCGCGCGCGCGGCGGCAAGGAGCAGGACGCGGCCAGGAGGGAGGAGGAGAAGTGCGCGCCCCTCGCCGCCGAGGCCCGGGGCCGCCGCCGCCGTCTCGTCGCTCTCCGCCCCCGTCGTCGTGGTAAGTAACTCGTCTCGCACCCCCGCTGGACACGACAAAGCCATGACGGGCAGCTTCTCCCTATGTTCGGCCTTTGGAGGCCTTCGCCGGGCCTCGGGACCGTCAAGGAACGGCTCGGGGCGAGAAACGGGTCCAGGGGAAGGGGTCCAGACCCTGAGGGGCAACGTCATGAACAATTCGTGACGTCGACGTCGGGGGTCTGGGGTCCTGCCGCTCCGCTGGCTTTGCCGGTCGTCGTCGTCGTCGTCGTCGTCGTCGTCGTCGTCGTCGTCGTCGTCGTCGTCGTCGTCGTTTTCCTTCCCCCCCTCGTCCTGGCCCCTGCTAGCTCTCTCCTCTTTGCTGTCGGTCGTTCTCGCCCCTGCCCTTGCCCCCTGTCGAGCGGATCCGCGGCGCGAGGGAGTCCAGGTCAAAAGGCCTTGAAACACAGGGTAGCACTTACAGAGAGGAGGGTGCGAGGATTCAATGCTCTCTCCATACAGGTTTCTTTGTCGTGATCACTTTGTGTTTCTCACTCTCTCTCTCTCTCTCTTGTTTTTCTTGCTTCTCTCTCTCTCTATATATATATATATATATATATATGTATTGCTTGGTACTCTCTCTCTCTCTCTTTCTCTGCCTCTTACTATCTCTCTCTCTATCTATATATCTCACTCTCTCTCTCTCTCTCGCTCTCTCCCGCTCTCTCGCTTCCCATTTCAGCTAAACGCAGCAGACGCTTTGATTGAGAGGTCCTGGCCGAGGGAAGCACGCTCGAAGCGTTCCCCCCGTTCTCGTTCACGCACCGCCTGCGAGCCCGCTGAGACTGCTGTGATCACTGCGGCGCCAGCGGGGAAGAGGAAGAAGAGGAGGAGAAGATCTCGTATCTCGGAAATGGAGGCACCGCTCATGCTGGAATATTTCTTTCTTGCTCATGGTGATTCTTCTACTCGTCCGTCTTGCGACTGGTCGGGCGGGTCTGCCCCGAGCCGGCCATCAGGTGCTAGCTTTGTCCTGGTTCCTGTTGTCTCTTCTGGACGCCCGAGATGGGCACGGAAAGAATGGGTACGATGCCCAACAGCAGTTCTTGTTCATTCTGAACAGGATTCGCTGTCCACGCCGCCGCGGCCTGTGTCCATTCGAGACAGAAGGCCGCCTGCCCAACAGCGGCCGCTGTTGGTTTGGGACACCATTTGTTGTTGGGCATTGTACCCATTCTTTCGGTACCCATTTCGGGTGTCCAAATCTCTGGCGGGCCTGCTTCCTTGGCGTGTTCTTCATGCCTTTGATGGCAGTGGTTTGAGAACGAGGATATGACCGGTGGACCGTCCTGTGCGCTTTCTTTCGAGGGCGTGTGATCTTTTGTTGTTGTTTCTGTTTCCCGCCTCGGTCGCGCATCGCGCCGAGCAGAGCCTCCTGCCAGGAGCCGCGGCGTCTTGGGTTTCCTCCTCCTCCTCCTCCTCCTCCTCCTCTTCCTCGTACCCCTGTGCCTCAACTCGCAACGGACGCGTCCCGCCGTTTGCTGTACCTGTTGTTGGACCAAAACGGGCCGCAGACCAAAAAAGTGCTCCGAGCTTCCCGGCCTGCATGTTCTTGGGCTGGTGCTTCCTGGTGCTTCGGTGGCAAGTTTGGCGTGCGGCCGCGACCATAGTCCAAGTTCAAGGGCTCGCTCTTGGGGCTGAAGGTGAGCACATGTGGCGGCGCGTCTGCACGGGCTCCGCGTCGCTGTGGCACTGCGGATCCCCTGCAAACCTGGAAACATGGACGCCACCAGTGTCTTATTAGACTGCTTCTCTGGGTGTACCCTGGGCGGGGGGGCTGCTTCTAGAATGGTCTCAGATCAGTTCAGGTGCCTACCAGGATTCCCCGATCTTGCACCCTGTGCTCCTCCTCCTCCTCCTCCTCCTCCTCCTCCTCCTCCTCCTCCTCCTCCTCCTCCTCCTCTTCCTCGCGAAGATCTGCGGCCAGGCCTCGACTGGTCTCGAGGATCTGTCCGCGACTGCCCTCGAGGATCTGCGATCAAGCTTCGATCCTCGAGGACCGCCAGGGGTCTAGCCGGGGTCTGGGGTCGAAGCCCCCCCGAGGATCGTCGGCGACGGCCCCCTCCTCTCCCCGTCCTCCTCTGCTCACCACGGGTCCTCTTACTACTCTTCGCGCGCGCGGGGAGGCGGCGCAGATCCAGGAGCAGGCCTCCAAGGAGCTGGAGGAGGCCATGCCCGCCATGAACGAGGCAAAGAACGCGGTGGACTGCCTGAAACAGAAGGAGCCCGCTCGCCGCCGCCGCCGCCGCCGTCGAGGAGCCCGGGCGGCCCGCGGGGGCGCGAGGAGAACCGCGCGTCCGACGCTCAGGAGGGGAAACAACACACAGACACAATTAATCATGGACCCCCAGAAAATATGTCAAACTATTGGGAATCCTGTTATTTGTGTGTATTTATTTGTGTGTCCCAGGGCCCCTTCAAACGTCGCGGTCTGGGCCAGAGCGGTTGCCCTTTTCCAAGGGTGGGGGGCGCCGCGAGGGCACGAAGAGCAGCGTGCACCGCAGCGCACGGTGCGCGAAGGTGGGCCCCAAGAGGCGCCCAGGAGGCCCCAGGAGGCCCCACCAGGCGCCCGAGAGGCCTCCGAGAGGCTCCCAGGAGACCCCCAAGAAGTCCCAAGAAGCTCTCGGAAGCACTCGAGACGATCTAAGAGGCGTCCAGGACCGCCAAGAGGCCCCCAAGACGCTCCAAGAGTTCTCCACTGGGGGCTCGAGGATCGCTCGACTAGGGATCCAGGGCACAAGCAACAGTTTTGTTACAGCCGGGCCGAGGCATCAGATCGAGGTCGGTTCGGGGAGGGTGCCCTAGTGCTCTTCGAGTTTGTGGGATGTTCTTTGTGCATCCTGGGGAGGGTACCCTTGGATGTTCTGTGTATTTTGGCAGATGGAGGGTATCATGCTCTTGAACGATGTTCTTCTGGCCTAGGTCCGACTGTACTGCCATCCCAGGCGGCCAGAGATGGCCCCAGAAGGCTGCACAAGGCCTACTCTGTGTCCCTCAATAGGTCTGGGTCCCCAGACTACAGGTACCCCCCGGACTACAGGTACCCCTCCTCGAACTACAGGTATCCCTCCCCCGGATTACAGGTGCCCGCCCCCCAGACTACAGGTATACCCCCCCCGACCACAGGACCCCCCCACAGGACTACATCCACGAGTGCGTTGACGTGTGAACACGCGTTTCGCCCCAGACTGAAGGCACCCCCCCAGACTACAGGTACGTTTCCCCCGGACTACAGGTACTCGACCCCGGACTACTGGTACCCCCCCTCCCGATTACAGGTAACCCTCCCCCGGACTACAGGCATCCTCCCCTGACTACGGGTACCCCCAGGACTATTGAGGGACACAGAGTACGAGCCCCCGAGGATCCCGCCAGGACGGGCCAAGAACGCCCACGATGGCCCAAAGACAGCCCAGGGGTGGTCAAAATCCTTCAGGGTCAAACGTTGGATTTGAAGTCGCCCCGGGGCTTCCCAAGGACGCTCACGATGGCTTCAAATAGTACAACACATTTTGTGTTTTCAGTGTTTGTGGCTCTCTTTCCTTTTCGGTTCCGATGGGGTCGTGGGGGCCTCCAGCTGTCCCCGAAATCGTCCAGCAAAGCTCCAGGAGAGGTCCGACACAGGCCCAAGACGCTCTCAGATGACTCCAAGATGGCCCGAGGACGTCTCGCAACACTCTCTAAGGGGCACCCACGACGCCCCAAGAGAGCGCGAGGAGGCTCCCAAGAGGCCCCCAGGATGCCCTGCAGCGCGGCATCGGAGGGCTCCCAGAGGGCTCAGATAGCAGTGCAAGTTAAGTCACGCAAGAGAGTGCCCACGTGACGATGACGGCGATGATTATATTGGTGATTATGACGGCGAAGATGGTGACGATGACGACGATGATGTTGATAATGATGATGACGGTGTTGATGCCGATGATGATGTTTATGTCGATTGCGACGAGGATGTGTAAGATTGGATGATGGAGATCTTGGTGATGATGAGGATCATGCTTTTCTGAATTTCGTCGGTGGTGATGGTGATAACTAGCGATCATGATGTTGACAGCCCTGACGGTTATGACTCACTCTGCTCTCCGATCCGGCGGCCGTACTTTCTTTTGGATGCACTTCCCGCATGCGCTAGAACTCGAGCGCCCGCGAAACGCGTGATGATTCGTGCACAGTATCTGTTCACACATGCGTGCTTATCCAACTATATGTTCATGCTGCCTTCGTATATGCTAGTATGTTCATGTGTTGACGCACGTGCTTTGTACCTACCAAAGCAGAAACAGATGCCTGTATATGTGCACTGGATCCATATACGTACCTGGATACACTGAGCTCGTCGTCGCGACGCAACGGCCAGAACCACCCCGAGACTCTGTCCAGAGAGCGCTGCGGGACTTGCAGGGGTTCGATTCTGAGGGTGGTGCTTCACGTCTCACCTGGCGTCGCGCTCCCCCGTCGCGGACCCATCTGGCTCCAGCAGGCTTGTATATTCGCAGAGCTCCGCTTGCGATTCCGTCGCGCTGCCGCGGCTTTGTACGACTTGTTCTTTTTGCAGCAGCGTCTTCGCCCTTTTCTCGCCATCCTCTCGGTATCGTTTAGCCGATCCCCATCCCCATCCCCATCCCCTTCGAGACCCCCACCACCTCAGTTGGGGATACACCCATCGAAACCAGGGGAACGACCTATATCCCCACCTAGGGGGGTAAATCGGCCAGTGGGGCCCAGGCCACGCCGTTGGGGATGGGGATCGATAAACGATACTCATCGTCTGCCCCCCCTCCCCACCATGCTGTGGCGCTGCGACTGGCGAGCTCTCGCCTTCCAGGGGCAGCTCGTCCTCGCCCTCGTCCCTTCTGGGGCGAACCCTCGCCCTCTATCAGGAGGGGAAAAAACATACACAATTCACAGTCCATGTCCCAGAAAATATGGGGAATCTGGGAAGTGCCTGCCCCCCTCAACTCCTCTTCGTCCTTCTCACCAGGCTCCCGATGTACAGTCAGACCTGAACCATGAGGGTGAGTATCACTCCGAGGGTACCCTTGCATCCTTGACTCTTTCGGCCCATCCTGGTCTTCAGCCATGGTCCATATCTCCCAGCTTGAGCCTCGATCTGGGCGTCCAAGCGCACTGTATCCTTACAAGCGCATCCTTATGATCCGGTAGCACTGTATGCGTATGTAAGCATACATATATATATGTATATATATATGTACACATCGAGCGCACGCGAAAGACACTGACAACCAGTTATACAGCGTGGACAAGAGAGAGAAAGGCAGACGAAGCAATGCGATGAAACATACAGATCAACGAACACATAAACCCCTCGAGGTATCGGGCCCTGCCCCAGGATCAGCTCTCCATGATGATTGGTCGTTTTACTGATGGGGCGTTGGACTCAGAGGCTCTGGACGGAAAGCGGCCAGACGGCTCGGCGCCACCGCCGAGCTTCTGTTCACGACGCGAGGGGAGTCTTGCTCGCTCGCATGCCAGCGTGCCTCGGGGAATGGAGAAGCGACACCACCAGGGAGGCCCACCTCCAGCGAGGGGGTCTACCGTACCTCCTCGAGCTGGGGATAGGGGAGGTGTCTCGAGCGAGAGAGAGGGGTGGGGGGGGGGCACGAGCAGGGAGACCCCTCCCTGGCGTCGCTTTTTCCTTGCGCCTGCACTGTGCCCCTGGGCCTCTCCTGGAATGCGTCTTGGCCCGAATCTTGATGGGGGGAATCCAGCCGTGGCGGCGAGAGGTCTCCAGGGTGCCCGACAGGAGCTACAAGAACGTGCAAACAAATGATATTTCAGCCCTCCTCAACTCAACTGTAGGATGATGATGCTGATGATGATGATGATGATGATGATGATGATGATGAGGATGAGGATGCTGATGCTGATGCTGATGCTGATGCTGATGCTGATTATGCTGCTGATGATGATGGTGATGGTGCTGCTGCTGGTGATGATGATGCTGATGACGATGCTGATGATGAGGATGGTGAGGATGTTAATGATGATAATTATGATGATGATGTGGATGATGATGATGGTGATGCTGATGACGATGATGATGCTGATGCAACAGCTGATGATGATGCTGATGATGATGCTGATGCTGATGCCGATGATGTTGATGATGATGCTGATGATGCTGATGATGATGCTGATGATGATGATGACGATGATGCTGATGATGGTGATGATCATGCTGATGCTGATGATGATGCTGCTGACGATGATGATGATGCTGATGATGAGGATGATGATTATGTTTTTGATAATGATCATGCTGATATTGATGCTGATGGTGATGATGATGCTGGTGATGATGATGATGATGATGATGGTGACGATGATGATGATGCTGATGATGAGGATGAGGATGAGGAAGAGGATGAGATTGAGGATGATGATGACGATGAGGATGATGATGATGCTGCTGATGATGATGATGATGCTGATAATGATGCTGATGATGCTGATGATGATGATGATGACGCTGATGATGATGGAGATGCTGATGCTGATGCTGATGATGATGATGATGCTGATGATGATGATGATGATGCTGATGGTGATGATGCTGATGCTGATGCTGATGCTGATGCTGATGATGATGCTGATGATGCTGATGATGATCATGATGGTGCTGATGGTGCTGATGATGATGATGATGATGCTGGTGATGCTGGTGATGCTGGTGATGGTGATGGCGATGATGATGATGCTGATGCTGCTGCTGCTGATGATGATGGTTATGATGATGATGATGGTGGTGATGATGATGATGCTGCTGATGATGATGATGATGATACTGATGATGATGCTGATGATGATGATGCTGTTTTTGATGATGATGATGATGATGAGGTTGATGATGATGATGATGACGATGACGATGACGATGACGATGGCGATGATGATGGCGATGATGATGATGATGATGGTGGTGCTGGTGGTGATGATGCTGATGCTGATGATGATGATGCTGCTGATGATGATGATGATGGTGGTGGTTATGATGATGATGCTGATGATGATGAAGATGAAGATGATGATGATGATGCTGATGATGATGATGCTGATGATGATGATGATGCTGATGATGATGATGGTGATGATGATTATGATGATGATGCGGATGGTGGTGATGATTGTGATGGTGATGATGATGACGGTAAGGATGATGATGCTGATGATGATGTTGATGATGATGTTGATGATGATGTTGATGATGATGATGATGCTGGTGATGGTGATGATGATGGTGAGGGTGATGGTGATGATGATGATGCTGATGATGATGATGATGATGATGATGATGATGCTGAGGATGAGGATGAGGACGAGGATGAGGATGAGGATGAGGATGAGGATGCTGATGCTGATGCTGATGACGATGATGGTGATGATGATGATGATGATGATGGTGATGGTGATGGTGATGATGGTGATGAGGATGATGATGATGATGCTGATGATGCTGATGATGCTGATGATGATGATGATGGTGGTGGTGGTG
>CAUYUJ010021626.1:30105-37605 GCA_963575745.1 Prorocentrum cordatum
GGGAACGTGGACGGGGAAGGGGCACGGGGAGGGGGAGGGGGAGGAGGAGGAGGAGGAGGAGGTGGAGGAGGAGGAGGAGGAGGAGGAGGAAGAACAGGAGGAGGAGGAGGAAGACGAATACGAACACTAATGTAAAGAAGCAGCGTTATCCCAGCGCGACCCTACCTAGGAGTGGGAACCCCTAGGAAAACAGCATTAGCAGTATCGGTAACGCTAAGCTAAAGCTAAGGTATAACTAATGTAAAGCTAAGCTAAAGCTAAGCTGCAGCTAAGCTACAGCTAAGCTGGCGCTACGCTAAAGCTAAGGTAAAGCTAAGCTAAACATACACTAAAACTAAGCTGGCGCTAAGCTAACGCTAAGCTACCGCTAAGCTAAAGCTAAGCTAACGCTAAGCTAAAACTAAGCTAAATTTAAGATAAAGTTAATGCTAAAGCTAAAGTTAAAGCTATGGGGGTGCGCAACTGGGAGAACCGGGGGGCGGATACTGGGGGAACCGCCCGGGGCGCTTTCCATTGCCCGGCCCCTTTAAGCCCAGAGAGTAAGAACCCTTCTAGGCAGAGCCTAGGTAGGGAACACTAGGAACACGAATACTACGAATACGAGTGATACGAAGAAGAATACTAACACAACGGCGAACACTAATAAGAGTTCTAAGAATACTACGTAATGCCAATACTACTTATACTAGGAAGACTAAGGACGATACTGCTGGACTTTTAGTAGCACTAATAGTACGAACAAGCATACTACGGATAATGATGGTACTTCTAAGAGTTATAATAAGACGAATACTAATAACAAGACGAATAATAGTAGTAGCAAGACGAAGAACAAGACGGACACTAATAAGACTAATAATAATAATACTACTAATACTAATACTAATACTAGTACTAATGATAGTAATACTGATAATATATAATAATAATAATAATAATTAATAATACTAATAATAATAATAATACTAATAATCATAATAATAATACGAGGAGGAGGAGGGAGAGGAGAAGGAAGAGGAGGAGGAGGTGAGGAGGAGGAGGAGGAGGGAGGCGGAGGCGGAGGGGAGGAGGAGGAGGAGGGAGGAGGAGGAGGAGGAGGAGGAGGAGGAGGAGCAGGAGGAGGAGAGTAGGAGGAGGAGGAGAAGGGGAGGAGGAGGAGGGGGAGGAGGAGGAGGAGGAGGAGGAGGAGGGAGGGGGAGGGGGAGGGGGAGGGGGAGGGGGAGGGGGAGGGGGAGGGGGAGGGGAAAGGGGAGGGGGGAGGGGGAGGGGGAGAGGGGGGGAGGGGGAGGGGGAGGGGAAGGGAGGAAGGGGGAAGGGGAAGGGGGAGGGGGAGGGGAAGGGGGAGGAGGAGAAGGAGGAGGAGGGAGGAGGAGGAGGAGGAGAAAAGGAGAAGCGGCACCACAACCAGCAGGCCAGCTCCATCGAGGCGGCCCACGATGCCCCATCTAGACGGAGATTGGAGATGCTTCGGGCTGGACGCGGACTCCGCAAGGCAGGGGGGGCACAGGTGGTGCCGATTCTTTTAGAAATTCTCCTTCGCCCCCCCCCCCGCCGCCGAGGACGACAACGACGGCGGCGCGGACGGCGGCGACGAGGACGATGGACAAGACGATGAAGGTGAAGACGGCGACGGCGACGGCGACGACGGCGGCGGCGGTGGCGGCGGTGGCGGCGGTGACGGCGTCGTGCTGGCCGCAAGGAGATCCAGGAGCTGAAGAGCATGCAGAAGCCGCCGGTCGAGTGCACCGATGTGTGCGCCGCCTGTGCCTTCCTGATAAAGGCACCCTTGGGGGGAAGAGGGGAGGGGGAGGAGGACGGGTGAAGCCGATGTCGTCTGCACCGTCGTCTTGGCGTCTTCGGCAAAGGGGGCGAGGGGGGCGGAGGAGGGAGGAGGAGGAGGATGAGGAGGGGGATAAGAAGGAGCATGAGGAGGAGCAGGAGGAGGAGGACGAGGAGGAGGAGGACGAGGAGGAGGAGGAGGAGGAGGAGGAGGAGGAGGAGGAGAGTGGGGGGGGATGAAGAGATGGTTCTCCTCCTCCTTACCCTCCCCCTCCCTCGTATTTCCTCATTTGCTGCGCCTCCTCCCTCTCCGATCCTTCTCACCCTGCTCCTCATCATCCTCAACCTTCTCGATGATTATCCTCATCGTTAGCAGGAGGATGAGAGTGGGGGAGGGTCGAGGATCGAGGTCTAATGAATAACATAGCACTCCGCAATTGCGGTTAAGAGTGAGGGGGCGGGCGCGGGCTACGCGGGCGCGGGAGTGGAAAGAATTCAAAAACAGCCCGCCGCAGGCGCCGAAGTTTGGCTTGTTCAGTGAACGTAGTTTGGGTCGCGGGTGGGTCGCGGGCTCTCTGCTCTCCACCTCCACCCGGAAGGAATTCAAAAACAGCCCGCCGCAGGCGCCGAAATTTTTATTCATACACTGAACGCGGTTTGGGTCGCGGGTGGGACGCAGGTTCTCCACTTGGAACGAATGCAAACGAAGCCCGCCGCAGGCGCCGAAAATTTTGGGGTGGTCGCGGGGTGGGTCGCGGGTGGATCGCCGGGGGGGTCGCGGGTGGGTCGCGGGTGGGTCGCCGGGGGGGTCTCGGGGTCTCGGGGTGGGTCGCGGGTGGGTCGCGGGGTGGGTCGCGGGGTGGGTCGCTCGCGGGTGGGTCGCGGGGGGTCGGGGTGGGTCGCGGGTGGGTCGCGGGGGGTCGCGGGGTGGTCGCGGGGGGTCGCGGGGTGGGTCGCGGTCGGGGTGGGTCGCGTCGGGGTGGGTCGCGGGGTGGGTCGCGGGGTGGGTCGCGGGTGGGTCGCGGGTGGGTCGCGGGGTGGGTCGCGGGTGGGTCGCGGGGCGAATCGCGGGTGGGACGACGACAACAACAACAACAAACAACAAACAACAATAAACAACAACAACAACAACAACAACAGCAGCAACAACAACAGCAACATTCACATTAACAACAACAACAACAACAACAACAACAACAACAACAACAACACCAACACCACCACCAACAACAACAACAACAACAGCAACAACAACAACAACAGCAACAACAACAACAGCAACGCCAACACCAATTTTAATATCGTTCGCCCTTAGATGCTCGAGATTCCAATAACGCGTATGTCCCAAACCCTCGATACCCGCCTTCTTCGTCTTCGATCGAACCCTTTTCGGGGGGTATACCTTTCTTCCCTGCAGGCAAGGCCCCGGCAGGCGGCGGGGCGGACGCGGACCGTCGGCCTGACCAGCGGCAGCGCTGATCGGCGGGGCGGCCGCGGACCGTCGACCCGACCCCAAGAGGGACTGAAAGGGGACCGACCACGACGACGACGACGACGACGGCGACGACGAGCGAAAGCGAGAGCGAGAGAGAACGACAGCAGGGCCACGAAGGGCACGAAGTAGGCCACGAAGGGCGACAGCGGGGACACGAAGGGAATGCGTATGGGGCCACGAGGAGCGCGAACGAGCGGGGGCCACGAAGTGCAAATAATGCGGGGCCACAGAATGCAATTATGGGGCCACTGAGGGTAGCAACTGGGCCACGTAGGACAGTGAGGGGGACACACATGGCGACAGCGGGGCCACGAAGGGCAGGCACATGGGGCCACAACGGGCGCGACTCCTGGGTGCCTGGGTGTCGGGAGCGCGGCGCTTGGGCAAATTGCAAGAAATCCCAACGCAAGGCCATTCTTCAGAAAGTTGCAAGCAAGTCTCCAGCGCGAGCGCGACTCCAGAGCGCCGGGAGAGCGATTCCTGAATAAATTGTACGGAAATCCCAAGCGAGAGCGCGATTCCTGAATCAAATGCGAGGAAGTTTCGGGCGGGAGCGGGGGTCCTGGCTAAATTGTAAGGAAGTCTCAGGCGGGAGCCGTTGTTGTTGTAACCCGGGGGCCAGGGGGCCATTTTGAGCAGGAAGACTTCCCCTGTCAAAAAACAGGGTGCGAGCGTCGAGGGGCACATTGTGATGGAGAAAATACAAAATGCACTGGCGGGGGGGAGCAGCAATAATTATTCTTCATAATTGAGACTTCAACAATAACCACAACAACAACAATAATCATAGTAATATGAAGAAGAAGAAGAAGAAGAAGGAAAAAAAAAAATAACAACAACAACAACAATAATCCGCATCGCAGAATTCCACTTCAGCCACGCACCCAGGGACAGTGAATGACCGTTCGGTTCAGCCCCTTCACTCTGACTATCAAAAAGTTTCGGAGGAATTCATCGGAAGTTTCTGTCTCTGGAGGACCGTTTCGTGCCCCGTGACAGCGAGAAAGCTGCTGGGCCACGAAAGATTTGCCAGCGTGGACCCCAGGTGTGGTCTGGGGAGCGATCTTGATCCGATCTGGGGTTGCATGTGCGTCTTCTCCGTGACTTCTAGCGGGACGGGGCTCGTCCTCGCACTGGGCCCGCTCTGGGGCTTCGCTGCGATGCAGTAAGCTACGCGCTGAGTTCCGAGTTCGCTTCTTTCGCCAAGTCACCACGCTTTTGCGACGCAGCATGCGCACCGGCTTTCGTGCTCGCCGGGCACCCCTCGCATCCAGAAGGAGTCCTCGTCTTCCGCCTGGTCCCCCTCCTCCCTCCTCCTCCTCCTCCTCCTCCTCCTCCTCCTCCTCCTCTTCCTCCTCCTCCTCCCCCTACTCCTCCTCCTCCGCCTCCGCCTATTCCTCCTCCTTTTCCTGTTCTCCTCTTGTTCCTCCTCCTCCTCCTCCTCCTCCTCCCCTTCCTCATTCTTCCTCTTCCTCCTCCTCCTTTTCCTCCTTCCTCCTTCCTCCTCCTCCTCCTCCTCCTCCTCCTCCTTTTCCCTTTGCAGCGGTGTGCAGAGGAGGGCGCCCATGCCGCGCCCCGCGACCGTCCACGGACTCGACTCGGGACGGAAAGCAGGCAGGGGGCCGAGGAGAGGGGTTGAGACCACCAGGGGCTCTCGCCTGCGAAGAGGTCGCGGCGTCGGGGGATCGGGTCTAGAGGGAGGTCAGGCTTGTCCCCCTACATGGGGATTTTCGACGAAAAATGAAAAATACCCCCAAAAAATACCCCCAGAAGGTCAAACAATAGTTCTAAAAAATAGTTCCCAGACCATCTCTGTATCATTTTTGCATTATTTTTTGGGTATTTTTGTTTTTCGTCGAAAATCACCCTGTAGGGGGACAGGCCCGACTTAAGTCCAGAGGGAGGACGAGCAGCATGGGGGATGAGGCCAACGTTGCGAGGCAGTGACGATGTCGGGGGTCTTGTGGAGAGGGAGGAGGAGGAGCAGGAGGAGGACGAGGAGGAGGAGGAGGAGGAGGAGGAGGAGACGGAGGCCGGCACGGCGGCTCCGGGGCCTATTGTCGGGTATAGCCAGGACCCCAGGTAAGGGGACCCGGTTAGTGGTAGGGCCCTGGGGCCCCTCAATTGGTCAGATTCACTAAACCAGGTTTGCCGTAACAGGTGTTTTTCGGGTGACGGCGGTTCCGGTTAGTGGAAATGGGACGGGGGAACGCCTCCGGTACCAATCACTAAACCAGGTTCCACTAAACCCAGTTCTGCCAACGCCCGATATTGCATTGGCGCAACGTCGTCAAAAAGGAGGATGCAGAGGAGCACAAGGACAGAGGAGGAGGAGGAGGAGGAGGAGGAGGACAAGTGCTACAGTATGACGCATCAGCGATGTTGCAATGCACCCTCCCTCCAAGTTCTCTCTTAGTAGGTCCCAAATCTACTGTATTGTCATTGCGGGAAGTGGCCCATTGGAAGGTAACCGTCTGAGAATTTTCAATCGTGCCAAAAGGCCGTTTTTCAGGCTTCAACGCCGACGATCAACATGTCTGTGGCGTTCAGACCAGTCCAAATCGTGCCATAACACCACTTCGAACTAGCGTGACTGCTACACTGTTGCGCCCTGACATGTTTTAGTTGCGCCAGGACATAACATCATGGGACTTCGACCGTACGAATCCTTGCAACTGTTGTATGCGTAGCGCTAAAGCGAGAGCCATATTTCGACAAGGATCCGACCTCCACCCGTGAAACTGCTGCGAGCTCCCAAAACGAATTCGCGCGGCGCTGCGGCGCGAGAGCCTCATGTTGCGAAGCACCCGCCTTGCACCCGCGAAGTTGCTGCAAACTTGAGAGTCGAACGCGGGCGGTGCTACAGTCGGGGCCCTGAAGAAGGAACCCTTTTCGTTGGGGAGGGGCTCCGTGTTCCTTAATTGTTTCGCAGCTTGCCTTGGATTTCCCTTAGGTTTTCGACGCGAAATCGAAGTTCAACTTATGGAAAATAGGGGCCTCGTTCCTTATTTAGGGTTCCTTAGGTCAACGCCTCGACTGTAGGGCAAGGGCCACACTTCGAAAAAGACCCGCCGTCCAGCTGTGAAGCTGTTGCACATGCCACGCCGCGCCCCATGGTGGTACATCGCGAGGGCAACTCGGGCGAAAAGCGCCCCGGCCCGCCCTGAGGGCACCGTCAGGGGCTGCGGCAGGGAGGAGTAGCTCCTCCTCCTCCTCCTCCTCCTCCTCCTCCTCCTCCTCCTCCTCCTCCCCCTCCTCCCCCTCCTCCTCATCCACCACCTCCCCCTCCTCCTTCTCCTCCTTCTCCTGCTCCTCCTCCTCCTCCACCTCCTCCTCCTCCTCCTCCTCCTAGTCACCGCCTTCCCCTGCCTTTTGGAGTCGCCGATATGGCCGAGCGCTGTGGCAAGAGCTCTGTCAAGCTATCGGGCCATTTGTTACCGCAGCCGTTGTGGAAACCCTTCGGGGAACACTTGGGGGAGGATGGCGGGGAAGATCAGGAGGAGGAGGCGGAGGGAGCATCTTGGGAGCCTCTGGGGGCACTCTTGGGGCCTCCTGGGACCGTCCTGGGAGCCTATTGGAGGCATCTCGGGGGCCTCATTGGGCCTTATGGGGGCCTTCTCGGGGGCCTCTTTCGCCGTCTTGTCGTCAAAACCTATAGGCAATCAATGATGTTGGCCTCTTCAGGCCGTCAGGAGGCCCTCTTGGGGGCCTCTTGGGCCGTCTTGAGGACCTCTTGGAGGCCTCTTGGGCCATCTTAGAGCCATCTTGAGCCGTCTTGATGGCATCTGACGCCTTCTTGAGCCATCTAGAGCCAGATTGAGCCTCCTGGCCCATCTGACGCCGTCGGAAGCCGTCTTGGGGACATCTCTGGTCCGACTTGGAGCCCTCTTGGGGCGCTCCAGGGCCGTCTTGGAGGCCATCTTGGGCGTCTTGGAGGCCTCTTAGGCCGTCTTGGGGCACTCTTGGGGCCCTCTTGGGGCAGTCTTGGGCCTCTTGGGCGATCGTGGAGCGAACCTTTGGGGCTCTTAGGCCGTCTCGGGCCGTCGGAAGGCCGAACCGAAGCAAATGCCACAATCTTGCAAACCAATGTGACTGTATGAGTTTGGCCTCTTGAGGCCTTCTGCAGGCTCTCTTGGGGGCCTCTTGGGCCGTCTTGGAGACCTCTTGGGCCGTCCTGGGCCATCTTAGAGCCATCTTGAGCCGTCTTGATGGCATCTGACGCCTTC
>CAUYUJ010021626.1:42605-68087 GCA_963575745.1 Prorocentrum cordatum
GGAGGAGGAGGCGAGAAGGGAGGAGGAGGAGGAGGAGGAGGAGGAGGACGAGGAGGAGGAGGAGGAAGAAGAGATGGAGGAGGAGGAGGAGGAGAGGAGGAGGAGGAGGAGGAGGAGCAGGAGGAGGTGGAGGTGGAGGTGGAGGGGGAAGAGGCGAGAGAGGAGGAGGAGGAGGAGGAGGAGGAGGAGGAGGAGGAGGAGGAAGAGGAGGAGGAGGAGGTGGAGGAGGAGGAGGATGAGACGAGGGAGGAGGAGGAGGACGAGGAGGAGGGGAGGCGGAGGAGTAGTTGGATGTTGGAGGCAAGGATGAGGAGTCGAACAAACAACACAATCACAAGTATCACCTTTCGGAGCTCCGCGCGGGTTTCTTGGATCCGCGCTGGGGGACCTAGCGCGCTCCGCGCGCAAGGGGGTTCCAACGCGAGTCCAATAAACGCGCGCAGACTTCGAAAGTTTATGTTTATGCCGTTTCTTGTTTCTCTATGGGAGGGAGGAAGGGGATTGAGAGGACATGGCATCAGGAGGACGTGGAGTCGGGGAAGGAGGAGAGCGAGCAGGAGGGAGAGGTCGAGGACGCGGCTGTGGCCTGCACCGCGTCGTAGTCGTCGTCGTTTTCGAGTTCGTCGCCGCCGCCGTGGTCGGCGTGCATCGTCATCGAGGCGTCGTCTTCGAGTCATCGTCGTCAGGTCGTCAATCTTGTCGTCGTCGTGCGTTGCCGATTTTTCTTTGTCGGCTGGCACCTCGTTGTCGAGCAGTCGGCTCGTCTTCGTCGCCGTCGTAGTCGTCGCCGAGGTCGTCGTTCTCGTCGTCGCACCCCTGGACGGCCAAAGCATCTTGTTCAGGTGGCCCCGGTACGCCACAATTGAAGACTCCGCGATCTCGCACGCATGCAGTTCCGACACGTGCAAGACCTAATATCCTTGGACCACGATCCTCGCGGAGTCCACTTCGATCCGGTATCGCTGTCGATTCTGGCCGGCCCCGCCCGATCGGTTCAGCTATGCTCCGGCGGCCCGATGCCTGCACGGCGTTGCCGTGCAGCCTGGCGCAACCGCTCCGATTCGACTCCCGCTCAGTGCCGATGTGGCCCGATCCGACGCACGCTCCGACGCAGTTCAAGGCCCCCTCGCTGGCTCTCGGGGGCTAGCTCTGGCCTCCAGCGTCTCTGGCGGGCGTTCGGGGCCGTGTCGGGTATCCCAGGAGCGCCCTCGGCGAGGCGCAGCTGCTGGAAAGCGTGCCGAGGCCGGAAGCCCCCCGGGAGCTCATTGAGCTGTGAGAGAAACCGTAACCTCGCACCTGCCTCGAACTTCGATCCAACGCCCATTCCGATGCGATCCGTTTTGCTGATTCGATGCGTGCCGATCTTGCCTCGAGCCCTCCCCCACCCGCAGGAGGTCAAGGACCTCGACGCGGACCACATCCCCGAGCATGTGCTCACGTCGGTGAAGCCCTTCCTCCAGAAGGCGAACAATGCCCCCTGGAAGAGGAGGAGGAGAAGCAGCAGCAGCAGCAGCAGCATGAGGAGGGACGAGTCAGACGAGGAAAAGGAGCCGATATTGCTACCCGTCCCTTGTTTTCGCAGTGTTGGTTCTCCTTGGAGGCCCTCGTCGCCACGGCTGGATTCGCTTCGAACTTCTGGTCAGAACGCACCTGGGGAGAGGTCTTGAGTCACAGTATCGGTATCGTTTGGTGTTCCCAGCGAGGGTATTCGAAATGTTTCAAAGGCTTCCGAACACTTTACCTGAGTCTGGGGTTGGGATTCCAGGGGCTCCAGGGGGCGTTCGGTAGGTGCAGGGCGGCAGGAGAGGATTTGTGGGGGTGGGGGAGGAGGGGAGAGTTGAGACGAACAGGAGGGGGAGGGGTGGAGTGGAGTGGAGTGGAGTGGAGTGGAACCCGTTGCGCAAGCAAGTTCATCCCTCTTCTAACCCATTAAAGTGTGCTCGACTTCCTGGCCTTCTTCTCGGCCCGGCTTAGGACCTTTGGCTTTAGTTAACCCAGCCGCAAGTCTGTCGAGGTATTCTCTCTGAGTATTATTCATCTGCTCACGACACGGGCGGCTCAAGAGGCGAATTTGCTTCTCGGCTATAGCCCCACAACACGTGCAGAACCAGATTCGAAGAGTAGGGTGCACATTGAGGGTATGCGTGGGGTGAGCCCACGACCCCATGATGTGGATACGATCACCCGTCTTAGGAGACGTTATAACACCATCTACATTATATAATTGGACACTGTGTGGGCCATCAGGCCTTCATACAATCCTTGGTGGCAGAACAGAAGCATGGGGCGAGAGGAGGGAGGCGACCGCAGCAGCGGAGGGAGGGGAGGAGGGAGAGGAACAGCAGCAGCATAGCGCTCCTTTTTCCTCGATCCCTCGGCCTTCTCCGTGGCCGCCATGCTGTCGATCGCCGCACGGAGGAGGCTGTGCCGTACCAGGAAGGCCCGTCTCTCGTGCAGGTAGATCCGATGTCGATCTCCTCCTGCCGCTGTCGCCTCTGTCGCTGCGTGTCCCGCCACGTCGTCGGCCACAGCGTTGCCTATGACCAAACCCTGCACGCCCTTGCCGTCGCACAGCTCCTGAGCCGACAGGAAGGGGAGGGTGATGATGAGGGACGCAAGGAGGAGGGCGGACGAGATGGGAGGAAGAAGGGAAGAGGGAGCATGGAGTTGGGAGGGGAGGGATGGAATGGAGGCGGGGAGGGGGGGGGGGGCAGGATGATGAGGAGGGGGGGGGGGGAGGGCGAGGGGGACGAGGCGGAGAGGCGGGCACGGGCGACGAGGATGAGCAGCGGCAGGACGAGGGAGGAGGAGGAGCAGGAGGAGGAGGAGGAGGAGGAGGAGGAGGAGGAGGAGGAGGAGGAGGAGGAGGAGGAGGAGGAGGGGGGCTGCACTGACCCGGGCTCTGGGTGCAGGATCCGGCAGGACCTGCAGGGTCTTGCAAGAGCCTGCAAGGCCGGACTGTCCCCGGTCTGGATGGACCCGGGTCGGAAGTACGAGAACGAACAACGACATAACTGCACGTACAGATTGGGGGGTCCGCGCGGATTTCTCGGGTCGGCGCTCGACCTCCCTCCCTGGCGCGCGGAGCGCGCCAGGGGCGGCGCCGGAGGCGCCGCCAGGGGGCCCCAGCGCCGATCCGAGAGATCCGCGCGGACCTCCGAGTTGTTATGATTTATGCATGGTTCGTTCCCCTCAGAAGATCCCTCAAGGGTGCCGGCTCGCAGTGCCTGTCTTCTGTGTGGGCCTCGGCCGAGAGGAGGACAGGACAGCGGCGCAGAGCGCGGGCGTTTTTTGGGGCGTGCGCGCGGGCGCCTCGGGTGTGCCCCTCGGTCGCTGGAAGTAGGTGTTCTGGGATTCCCAGTGCCCCATCTATTTTAGCCGCCTTCTTAGGGGAACAGAAAGTGACATAAGCATAAAAACTCGGAGGTCCGCGCGGATTTCGCGGATCGGCGCTGGGGTCCCCCCTCGGCGCCTCCGGCGCCGCCCTTGGTGCGCTCCGCGCGCCAGGGAGGGGGGTCCAGCGCCGATCCGCGAAATCCGCACGGACCTCCGAGTTTTTATGTTTATGTCATCTACTTCTACTTCAGGAGTCGAGTGGGCTTCCCTCTTCCCTCCTCTACAGGAGGCGGGCGGGAGCCCAATCTGCTTCAACGCCTTCCCACTTCGTGGCTCCACCTACGGTTCTTCCGACCGATGTGTATCGGCGCGGCGCCTTGCTCCACGGGAGTGCACCCCCTCTGGGCATGGCCGCTGGCAGGCCGCCTCCACGCGCGACTTGCCAGAGGTCGGGCGTCAGCAGAGTCGGGAAAACGTAAGACTCCAGTACGCCAGAACTCGGGTTTGCCGACGGTTTTTCGACGAGCGCGCCCTGGGTTTTGGCGGGCCAGTTTTCGTGTGGTCCTCGCAGCGGGAGGTCGCGTCAAGTCGCAGACTGGGTCTCGTCACTGTCATGATGACCCCGCCAGGCCAACCAGAGTCCCCCCCGCACACGAGTCTTAAGTCTCCCGACAGAGGGAGGGGGCTGGAGAACGAGTCCGCCCGGACGCTCGGAGCTCCATACGGGGGTTCTCTGGATCTGCGCCGGGACACCTTCTGTGGGGGTCAAGCGCCGATCCAAGAGATCCGAGCGGACTTCCGCAGGTTCATGTTTACGTCGTAGTGTTTCGCTCCTCTGGTGGGACCCCCGCCCTGCGGTAAGGAGGAGGAGGGGGGGTGGAGCTGGGCTCTGACGACGGCGAAAGAAAAATGGGGGCGAGGGTTAAGAGGGACAGAAGGATTAGGAGCCAAGAATTGAGGGTGAGGCGGGAATACGATGGATGGAAGGATGAGGGGCAGCAAAGGAGGGATTGTAGAGAGTGAGGGATGGAGAGAGGGAGGAATTGAGCGACGGAGTGGACGAGGGAGGATGACGAGGAGACGGTGAAGGAGGAGGTGGAGAATGACAAGGGAGAGATATGGAAAGCATGACATGGTGGTGGCGATGCACTTTGTGGCGCTCTGCTCGGCTCACCCTACTGGCCCGAAGGAGTACTTCTCGTTTGAGGGGATGAAGACGAAGAGCATGGCGTGCGCGTACTTGGCCGCGTGGGTGGTCAACATCGTCAGGTACAATAGTATATACCAGCGCGTGGCGCCGCTGAGGCAGCTCCCCCAGCCCTACAGATGGAGAGAGTGGAGGAGGAGGAGGAGGAGGAGGAGGAGGAGGAGGAGGAGGAAGAGGAGGAGGAGGAGGAGAAGGGTGAGGAGGAGGGCGCAAACTGTCCAGATCCAGTTGAGGATGAGGAGGGAGGAGCAGGACGAAGAAGCAGCAGGAAGAGGAGCCGCATGGATCCGCCACCCTGCTCGGGGGGAGTGTGCGCGCCTGGGAGAGAGGATGGGGCTTGGGGGGGCGTTGGGTGGGTGGGTGGTGGGTGAGTGGATGGGTGGTGGGGAGGGTCGGAAACTGTAATACATTCATTACCCGTGGCAGGCTGTTTTTCAATCCCAGGCTCTTTTTGAGGGTCGGGGACGACGTCGGGGTGGTGTGCTGTATACTTCTGTCGTCCGTGTCCCGGGGGAACAGCGAAACATGTATATACACCATGATCCCGTATACACCAGGATCCGTTTGCCTATGCAATTGTCAGTGCAGGGTTGGACAAAGCGTCGGCGAATGTATATATATATACATATATATATATATACACATATATATATGTATATACATACATACATACATACATACATACATACATACATACATACATACATACATACATACATACATACATATATACATATATACATATATACATCCCTCTTCTTATATGTTTACAAGCTGGGTGGTGGGAAAACCCCGTCCCCCCCCAACAAAAAAAAACTTCCCCCCAGGATCGGGGGTTTCCGGCCCCCCCGGACATTTTTGCCGGAGGTCCCCTGGCTCGTCCCGGACCTCCCAGGGCGCTTAGCCGGGTCCTGCCAGCAGGCCCCAAGCCATCAGAGCGGTGACCAGAGAAAGGCCGAAGAGAGAACCCAAGACAGCACAAGAGCGCTCCAAGAAGGACCCCGATGGCATCTAGAGGCCCCCAAGACGGCCCAGGAGGCCCTCAACAGGACTCCCAGAACGCAAACATCGCTTCACGGCCTTTGGAGAACGTACATGTTCAGCACATTCGCTGCTCGGGTCTTAGCAGCGTCCAAAACCAGCCAAAAAAAGGCTTCCGTTATCGCCCCCAGAAAGCCTAAAAGACCCCCAATAGAGCCTTTAGCCGGCCTGGATGGCCCCAAGACTGTGCAAGGAAGCCCCAACTGGGACAAACAGATGCCCAACAGGCCTTTACAAGGCCCCCAAGCGATCAGAGCGGTGGTCAGAGAGGCCGAATAATGACCCAAGACGGCACAAGAGCGCTCCAAGAAGGACCCAGATGGCCTCCAGAGACCTCCCAGACGGCCCATGAGGTCCTCAACAGGACTCCCAGAACGCAAACATCGCTTCATGCCCTTTGGAGAACGTACATGTTCAGCACATTCGCTGTCCGGGTCTTAGCAGCGTCCAAAACCAGCCAAAAAGGCTTCCGTTATCGCCCCAAGAAGGCCCAAGAGACCCGCAAGAGAGCCTCTAGACGGCCTGGGCGGCCCCAAGACTGCCCAAGAAAATCCCAAATGAGTTCTAATGAGGCCCAACAGGCCTTCACAAGGCCTCCACGAGAAGGCCAAGAAGGCCATGGGAGGCCCTCCAAAAAGCCATGGGAGGCCACCAGGAGGGCCTACGTAGCCCCCGTAAGTTCCCTAGAGGGCCCAAGCTCCCCAACACAGCGCAAGATGGCCCCAAGACGGCTCGAGACGGCCCCAAGCCGGCCCACCGGGGTTCCAACAAGGGCCCACACGGCGTGTTCCACCAAACTGACCCTAATCCTGGGCTCGCAACCGCAAATCCCGGAAATCTCTTGCGAACCTGGGATCGGGTGCATTCCCTGAATTATTTACGTTCGCGTGCCCCGCTGCAACCAGCTGCAACATTCTTTGCCGTCCCCCGGGGCGCGCGCGAATCGAGGCCAGGCCAGAGCGCCGACGCCAGCTCCGCCCCCGCTCGCAAGCGGGCGGAACAGCGGGGCGGGAAGGCGTCTGCCGACGCCCCCGGCCTCCAAGCGACCGCGGCCGGGCAATTCGGCCAAGAGTGGCTTCGAGCGCGACTTTATCTGGCAGGCTCGGGCCGGGTCACATGAATTAGAGATGTCAGCCACATCGGCGCCCGACGCCTCGGACGCGGCACGCTGGATCGGCGAGCGCGCGCCCGGCGCGGTCCGGAGAGCGCGCGAAGAAGCCGCGTGGCGTATTGAGACGCGGGCCCGCCAGCTCGAGCAGCGCGGCGCCGTCGAGGCAGGGCATCGCGGCGCCGACGCGGGCGTCCGCGAGGTCGCCGGGCATGTCAACGGGCCGTTGCTCGAAGAATTGGCGGTCAGAGTCGGGCGCGTCGATCGCGAATGCGTTTTTTTTTTGTGTTGTCCGGCGTGCCCGCGCGCAGCCGCTGTCGGCCGTCGCGCCCCCGTCGCGCGCGAGGGGGCGCCCCTGCTGGGCGACGTACCGGTCTCGGGCATCGGCGCGCCGGCCACGCTCCCGCATGCGAGGCCCGTCGAGGACCTTACACAAGACACCGCGGCGGCGAACAAGCGCTTGATCGCGCGGTTGCGGTCCGACCCCAGCGCGCAAGAGTTGCGGGGCCTTGCGAATGAGGATTTCCGACTTTGGCGCATGCGGGCGCTCGAGCGCCTGACCGATGTCGACCCGGGCGGAATCGTTCTCGCGCCCCGGTTCGGGGCGGAACAGGGCGCCGGGAGCGACGGCGCCCGCGAGACGCGCGCGCCCGCGCGAGTGCATCGATCCGTGCGAAGAGAACGCGCGCGTTCTGTGGGAAGGTTCGCGCCGTGGACGATTGCTCCATTGCAGGCGCCAGCGCCGCAACGCGTCCGCGTGAGCGCATGCGGCACGAGACGGTCGACCACTTGCTCGAGCTCTGCAAACTGTTCACTGGCGAGGTGGCCGCTGCGCCGCGAGTGCTCAAGAGGAGCGCGCGCCGGGGTTGCAGGCATCCGAAGTGCCGCGCTTGTTTGAGCTCGACATCGACGCCTCTTTCCGGAGGGCCCAGTTGCGACAGGAGCATCGAGATACGATTCGTGTCATTTTCCGATACGAGGATGAGGTCACGGCGCATGCTCACTGCGCGTGCCCATTCGGGGCAGGCGCGCCAACCGCTCCCGGGACACGCTGTGCCGCGCCTAACTCCCGCGCAGTCGCAAGCGTGCATACTTGGGAACGCATTGGCGCCCTCATCTGCGCGTCCACGCGGCGTTACTTCGTTACGTGGGCGATATGTTCGGCGCCGTAAGATGGGCCGAGGCGCGAGGCGGCCCGCGGGCCGGATGACCGGCTGCATTTATTCGCCGCGCGGTAGGTCGAGCACCTGATTGCATCATGCGCATCGTGAGATGTTTACCGGGCCAGTCCGCACTGGTGGACGAAAAGGTATCCTGCATTGTCCCGCTCGGTATCCTGGGGCGCTGCGTTGACCTCTCATCGGAGTGGATGACGTGCGTGCCGCTGCCCGAGAAGATCGCCAAGTGGACAACCCGCATGCAGGCGGCGCCCGACTCGGGCACTCTGCGCGCAGGCGTGGACCTCGGTCCTCCCCACATCACGCGACGTCGTGGCTGGCGCAACCAGGTGATGCGGGCAAGTTGGCGGGCGCGCTGGCATGGGCCTCAAGAGATATGATCAATCGCGCGGGGCAAGCCATGCTCAGGCGTGCGATCAACATTGACTTCCGCTGACGCACCCACTCGCCACGTTCCCACCACGGCAGGTCGATCTTCGCCCGGGCGCGTCGTAGTTTCCCCGACATGCGGCAAGAGCTGCGACTTGTGCTGCGGTCGTGGCTGATCGTACTCGGCGGCGAGCTGGCGCAGTCGCGAAAATGGCTCGGTGAAGCGTCTGGCCCCGTGGCGCGCCTTCTGCGACGCGGCCAGTCGCCCGCCCGCGGCGGCCGCCGTGTTTTTCATTGACGACAAATGCTTCTGGACGTGCTTGTCACCAGCCGCCAGGAACGGCTGAGCAGGACAGCGACAGTTGCTCGCGCCGCGCGAACAAGCGTTGGCCAGGATCTTAGGGGCGTTACAGCCCAGAGGGGATAATGAGATCATGGGCCTGGAGATGCTGAGCGTCGCGCTGGGCCCGCGTTCGTTCGAACACCTGCTTCGCCGTCGGCGCGTCGTGATCTGGTCAGACAATGCAGGCGCGCAGGCCGCCGCCGGCAACGGCGCCGCGCGCGCGTTCGACCGCGCGCGTCTCGCGCACGGCCTCTGGGTTAAGATCGCGCACCTGCGGTGCCTCGTCCGCGCGGAGCGGGAACGGACCGACGAAAGCATTGCCGACGACCCGTCCCCGGGTGAACTTGGGCTGTTGCGGCAGCTCGGCGCAGTGCGATTTGATCCGCGCCTTGACGAGGCCTTCTGCACGCCCGCGTCGTGGGAATCGATGCTCATCCCGGCAAGGTGAGCCAGCGCTCGCGGCGCGCGCCATCGGCTGACTCGCGAGGCCCGGCGAGGGAGCATCTCGTAAGTGTCATGCTTGCAAGTTTTGCTTCGTTATGTCTCGCGAAGAATTCGATGCTCAGTTGAGCAGCATCTTGCGCAATGTGCTGCGTGTGGATATCGACGCGATCTGCTCTTGCCCGTGGCCAAACGGGATGAAGGCGCTGCGGCACTTCGAGGGCGCGCAGTTCGATGATTCTCTGGGTTGTGATTGCCTCTCTGACGCCGCAGCGGCTGCAGTGAGAGAGCTGCTTGCGCGGCCGCTCGGCGGCGAGCACGGCGGGCGCGCGGGTCGCGCGCGAGCGCCGTGCTGGATCGACTGGGCGCACTGTGGGCGCCGCGCCAACCCGCGGCAAGGCGGCGCGGGCACGCCCGTCGCGGGCAAGCTCTGCAAGCTCGGTATCATCGCCATCTGCTTCATCGAGCGTGAGGATATGAGCACCCCGCGCGGTCTGTCGCAGACCGCGTTCTCCTTTCGGCGGTCACGCGGCGCCCCAGCGTCGCGGCCGCGCGCGCAGGGATGCCCGAGGCCTGTGCCGCCGCTGGGCCCGCCGCCCGCGGGGCGGAGGGCCCGTCGGCGGCGTGGCCGCAGCTCGGCGGCTGATTCCGTGACAGTGGCGCTCCGAGCGATACGTGCGGCGCTGGAAGGTTTCGAGCTCCAGTTTGGCGACCCGCGCTGCGAGATCGCGAGAGCGGCCGAAGCCGTTAGGTCGCCGAAGGCGGGGCGGGCACGGGCGCAGGTTGCCCGGAACAGCACCCTGCTCGCGTCGCGCCCACGGTCGCTGCCGCAAGTGCGCAGCGGCGCTGGGTGCTGGGTGAAGTTCGCGCGCGACGTTTTGCAGCGCAAAGGCAGCGAGCTCCCGCCGTCGGTCGACGTCCTCTTGCTCTGGTCAACGCCGTTCAGGTGTCGCGCGACTTTCTTCAATCCTCTCGCATGCGAAGAAAGCTTGCCGCGTCGCGCGGGTGGCAGACGCCGCGTTCGCGCGCGCGTCGCTGACGGGGGCCAAGCTGGCCATCGAGAAGCGTTCGGGCTGGTCGGCGCGGCCTCGCATGGCGGTCCGCATGCGATTGCTAGAACAGTTCCTGGAACGCCCAGGCGCGTTACTAGAAACTGGCAGTCTGGGCTTCTTTTTCGCGACCGCGCACGCGTTTCTCTTTCGCCCCCCGTCAGAGGCGCTGGTCATCCAGCGCGCCGCTTCGCTCAACGACGCGTCGCAGTTGCGCGCTGGCCGATTCATGGACGAACAGGCCCCGTCTTGTTTCTCGCCAGACGTAAACGTCGTGAAAGACGGACAGCGATTGTGCGCAAGTGCTGGTGCAAGCGCTCACGCGTCGCGCGCCCCGTGCACGCCCTCGGCACTTGGTTTAATGTTCGTCCTGAAGGCGACGCCCCGCGGGCTGGCCGGCGCGCCGCGAGCGCGCGCAGCGCTGCGCCGCGCGGAATTTAGGCCAAGCAGGTGCCTATGGCACCCGCTCGTTCCGACGGGGCCATGGTCAAGAGATTGTGGAGTTCGGCGGTCGCGCCGCCGACATCCTGAGGGCGGGTGACTGGCAGATGCCAGCTTAGATGCGTTACTTAGACGTCGAAAAGACGAAGCGCTCAGCCATCGCCGAAGCGCACTTCGGCGCGTCGTCCAGTGACGATTATACGCGCAGCGAACTCCCTGGCGCCCAGCGACACCAATGCGCGCACGGTTGGTGCTAATGCGGCTGCGCCTGGCCCATCGCACGCTCGTTCACTCTCGACTGGCCCGTCGGTCGCTCTTTCGCGGGCTGCGGGTCTGAGGCCGCTTCTCTGCCTGGCACTGGGAGTCAGCGGGCCTGCGGGCGCCGCAGGCTCGCTGGGGCAACGCTCGACCTCATCAGCCTTTGGGTCCGTGGCAGTGGGCATGGCGCCCATGCGCTTCGGTCTTCGCCCTGGCGCGCCAGCCGCCAGTGTCGTTCGACGCGGCGGGCTGGCGTATCAGCTGGAGGCGCGTGGCCGCGGCCTCACCCGGCCCTGATTGGGTGCCGCCCTCCTTTCTCGGGTGGCATCGCGGTCGAGCGTCGCCGCGAAGGAGACTTATGGGGCGGTGAGAACTTGTTATTGCAAGTCATAAGTCGAGTCCCCAGGCGGGAGTGCCCCGCCGTCGGCGACCCGCGCGATGGCGGGCGGTTGCGTGGCCACCTGCCGCGGGCCGCCGCTCCGTCGGGCGGCGCGCCGCGCGGTCGCGCGTCGGAGTCCTTCCTCCCTCTGTCCCTCCGCGCACGATCGAGATGTTTCCTTTCTGCCGCTTGGCTGGGGGGCGGGATATCAAGTGCCCGGCCATGTCTGCAGCGCCCCACTTGCCTAGTGCGCACTCTGAGGTGGAGCGGCTGGCCAGGGTGTGGTACTCTGCCTGCCAGAGCGCCGCTTTGGACCACCCCTGGGGCGACGCGCGGCGCGTCCGTTCGCCAGGGTGCGCCGGGCGCGACCGCGGTCGCTGCTCGTTTTCTCCCACCCACCACCCTCGATGGGGGGACATGGCACCCGTGTGCTTCGGCCTTCGCCCAGGCGCGCCAGCCGCCAGTGTCGTCTGACGCGGCGGGCTGGCGTATTAGCTGGAGGCGTGCGGCCGCGGCCTCACCCGGCGCTGATTGGTTGCCGTCCTCTTCTCTCGGGTGGCATCCTGGTCGAACGTCGCCGCGAAGGAGACTTCTGCCAAGGTCGCTGCCTGATTTCGCGGGCAGCGTCAGCGGGGGGGATCCGCTCAGCAGGGGCGGCATCGCCCACTGATCGCCTGTGACCTGATGCCCCACCCCGCCCAGGAGCGGGCGGATGCAGATTCGCCATCGGTGGCCTGTCGACGATGTATCGACGTTGCGTCGCCGATTCCAGGTCGACGTCCCCCCCCTGATCCAGTCCACTCGAACGTTCCCCCTCCTTGACAGGGCGCCCGCGCCCCCGCGGACGCTGGGAATCTTAATTTTCCCACGCGTTCAGCGAGCCCGCTGCGCCTGCTGAGGCACAGGGCGCGCGCCCCCCCCCGCGCGCGCAAACGCGCAACGCGCTTGCGGCAGTCCCCGGGGTTTGGGGGTGACTCCGCACGCGAAAAATCGTGCGCCGTTGCCCCTGATGTTAGCTCGAAGCTGCTCCAGGCACACGGAACCACGCTGACGGCACCCGAACGATGTTCCAGGGCGTTCCCCATCGCGAGCGAGGCCACCGCCGATGCGACGCAGTTGCATCTCCTCACACGTCGCGACGCGCCATCTCGATCCCGACTTCCCCGCGCCCTCGCGGTGCTAAGCCAAAAGGCTTCTTTCGCGGATCCCGCGCCCGTTCTCGTCCGCGCTCTCGTTCCAGCGCCCAGGCCCCTTTTGGCGCCGTGAGCGGAGATCACGGCGGAAAGGGTTTGCTGTTCTCTCAGCGGTTCGGGGGGGCCCTTGCAGTCAAGACGCTGAAAGGCACAGAGTCGGCCCCGGTTCGCAGGTCGACCCTGCCAAGTCAAGGGCACCCTTGGCGTCCTTTGTCTCGCGACCCGTTCCTCCTGCACTCCCGTGGCAGCGTGGCCCTTCGGAAGGGTCCTGTGCCCTCGCGCGTGCCCTGTCCAGCGAGTCCGACAGTGCGTGACTCCATGCGCCCCGCACCCCGCACGTGCGGGCTGCTGCGCGAGGGCCGCCGTGGGCGCAGCACGGGGCTCTGACGCCCGGGGCGCTCCTCGGAGCTGCCTGCTTCGAGGGCGGGGGGGCGTGCTCTGTCGCCGAGGCTCGCCGTGGCCAGCCAAGGCCCCTTCCTCCCCGAGCGGGCGCTTGGCTGCGCTCGGACGTGTGCATTGTTTCCTGGCGAGGGCCATCGAGGAGCATCCTGGGACATCGTGCGAAGCAAACCGCACGCACGAGACCGACACATGCACGGGGAGCGGACGTCCGAGCGACGGCGAGAGCATTCCTTGACAGATCACGATGGCTGCACAGCCGGACCGAGGTGGAGGATCGAGGCTGCGTCGGGGACGGTGCCCTGGGGTTCTCCGTGGTTGTCGGATGTTTTTGTGCATCCTGGGGATGGTGCGTTTGGATGTCTTGTTGTGTTTTGGCCGGCGGAGGGCCTCATGCTCTTGAAGGATGGATGCTCTTTGGGCCCAGGTCAGACTGTGCTTCGTCCGGGGACTGCCGCAGAGGAGCAAGCAGGATGAGAGGCCAGTCCGAGAGAAGGGGTCGAGGCCTCGGGGGGTCACGCTGCAAGGGAAAGCGCGGCGTCTGCGCTCAGCGTTCATGGCGTGTTGGTCGGGTTTTCGTTGGTACTTACTGAATATCGGATTATTGCGAAGGCCTTATGGCCGGTGCCGCCGACCTTGAAGACGACGAAGATGAAAGGGATGGGGGGGGTGCAGGGGGGAGGAGGAGGAGTGTCAGGAGGAGGAGGAAGGGGTGCAGGAGGTGGTGGATGAGAGAGGAGGAGGGGGGAGAAGGAGGAGGAGGAGGAGGAGGATGTTGAGGAGGAGGAGGAGGAGGAGGAGGAAAAGCGGAAGGACGCGATCAGGAGAAGGGGGTGAGCAGGAGATCTTTGGAGGTGTCCAGAGGCTCCCTCCGGGCCCAGATGACGCGCAGCAGGCTCGGAGACAGAAGTCACAGAACAACAGTACCTCGTCCTCGTCCGCGTCGACCGTCCAGCCGGAGTGCCCTCCGAGCACACCCCGCACCAGGTCGACTTGTCAAACATTGGCCAATTTCTGCGCCCCGCACCCCTCCTGGCCAGTTTTTCACGCTTGGATCATCCTGGCCAGCAGGCCCCGTGGGAGGGGGTCCAGGGACGGGGATCAGTCGCTCCAGAGCGTGCTGGAGCGCTTCGAGATGGCTGCGGCGTCCAGTGCGTCCTCCAAGCCCGCCGGCCCTCCGAGAACCCCGACTTTCCGCATTCTTGAAAAAATCGCGGGAGGCTCGCTTCAAAGGGAGGCGTGGTGTACCAGGATACGTTTCTGCGTCCCACACCTGTCCTGCCTCAATCGATTGCCGCAAGTTGACCGTTCATCTGTATCCTTCTCCTCCGCCCCACGAGAGACGCGCGGGCGCGGGCCTCTCGTGGGGTCGGATGGGGGACACGGGGCCGAGGAGGCCGGGGGCCAGGGGTCGCCCAGTTGCCCCCCCCCTCCGCAAAGAAGCAAGAGCAGCCGAGAGGTTCCACCCGGGCCGCAGCAGACCCTGGACAGCATGACGGGAGAGTAGAGAGAGCTTTGTGCTGCATATCTAGGTCTCTCAGATGGGGTCGGGGTAGATGGGGTCGGAGGATCGTGCCGCATCGCTAATACATCGGCGATGCGGCTCGATGTGGAGCCCGATTTCCTTCGCGCCGACGTCGCTGATGCATCGCCCGCGTCGACGATGCATCGCCAGTGCATCGCCGATGTATCGGCGATGCATCGCCGATGTATCGGCGATGCGGCGCGATCCTCCGACCCCATCTACTCCGACCCCATCTAGGAGGCCTCTAGCATGGCACCTGCGATTACGTACGAGAGACCCTACGTGAAACCACTGGCCACCGATTCGGGACCAGGCTGACTGGGGAAGCGCGAGTCCTCGCCGCCGCCGCCGCCGCGGCCCGCCGCCGCCGCGCTCGTCGGTGGCGGCGGGGCTGGCGGCGTCGTCTCGTCGTCGGCGTCGTCGGCCTCGCCGTCGCTGCCCCGAGCGGCGCGCTCCCAGGGCGAGGGCCGAGGAGGCCCAGGCCAGGAAGGAGAAGGCCGAGGGCGAGCTCCAGCAGGCCCCCTCCGCCCGCCCGGCGGGGGCAACGCCCGCGGGTCCCGGGCGCCGGGCGCGGGGTGTTGCCGCCGACGATCACGACGCCGTCACCAGATTCGAGCACTGGTGAAGCGTCCCGGCTTGCCCGTGTGGCGCACCAGATAATGTTCTGAGAGCCTTTTGGTGGTTTGCGCGAAATGTTCTCAGAGCACTTCTGACTGAGACTGCCACGTTCGATTCCATCGGCTTTATGCTCTTAGGATTGCTTTTGGTATTCGAATCGAGTCGGACATGTCCCCTACAGCAGGAATATTCAAGAACAGCTAAACATAGTCAGGTGATGATTTTCATGTTTTTGTTGTGTCTATGTTAGATTATGTGTTGGAAACTGCTTGTTCTTCTAATCTCCGCCTGAAGAGGACATACCCGACCTAAAACATTATTCTGTTCTAAGCAGATGTCGTGGTAGGCCTATATGAACGCCAGGGCGGTAGGACCCTGCTCAACAGGTCTCCGAGGGAGGTCTCGCAGAGATTATCTTCTCTGTGGCGCAGGCCGCCTGCGAGCCCCCCACCCGTCGACTCTCGACGGTCTGGCTTTGTCCTCCTCCCTTCTCCGCGGTCGCTCTCTGCTTTTCCACCTGTCTCGAAGAAAAAAATGAAGGCCATAAACATAAACTGTCGAAGCTCCGCGCGGAATTCTTGGATCTACGCTGAGCCCCGCTGGCGGCGCCTCTGGCGCCGCCCCTGGCGCGCTCCGCGCGCCCCAGGGAGGGGGGTCCAGCGCAGATCCAAGAAATCCGCGTGGAGCACCAACAGTTTATGCTTATGCAGTTGTTTCTATTCTATTGCCTCTGCGCCCCGCACACGGCGCGCCCCGCCTGTCTTGACCCACGCGCTTGCGTACGCCAGCGCCGCAGATGTTTGTTGCTTCTTGTGTTGCATCGTCTGGTGCGTAGCTTTAAGTCGGACCTGTCCCTCCACATGGGGAATATTCAAAAATAGTCACATTGTAGCCTGGAAGCGATTTTTCGATTATTTGTTGGCCATGTTAGTGTATTGTTTTGACTACTTTTCATTTTTCGCCCAACACCTACCTGTAGGAGGACAGGCCCGACTTGAGCGTAACTCGAAGGAGAAGCAGCGGCACGGACATAGTTTTTCTGAATTCCGCGCGGGGTTCTTGGATCGGAGTTGCGCCCCCTGGCGGCGCCTCCAGCGCCGCCCCCGACGCGCCCCGCGGGCCAGTGGGGGGCTCAGTGCAGATCTGAGAAATCCGCGCGGACCTCCGAAAGTTAGTGTGTGCCCAGGCCGCCCCCCTCCGTCCCCCTCGCGTAATGGTAATGATCGTTTGGGGGGGGGGGCTTGGATCCCCCTTCACATGCTGGTGCTTGTGTGCACACATTTGCGATCGCAGCGCACCCCCGCTTCGACGTGCCCCTCCCCGCCCACGCGTTCTCGTTACCGTGGTCCTCAAACCTCCCGCCCCCGCCCCCACCTATGTAACGACAGTGATTGGGATCAGTGAGTTTGTAGATTCCCGAGTTCGCCTTCAGGAGGACCCTTCGTCGCCACGGCTGGACGCAGCAGCTCGGACAATCGATGCGTTCGGACCTCAGGAGAGGTCTAGAGATTGCTTTTGACCTACTGCTGTCTCATCTCACCCTGCTCCGACAGACTTCTGTCCGACCGAGGTTTTGGAGGTCTCGTAGGTTTTCGGCGGTTCCCGCTGGTTCCTGGGAGTTGTCTCGCCCTGGGATGTTTTTTCCAGCGGCCGCGCCTCCCCGAAGGGGCGCCTCGAAGGGCCGCCGTTGGTGCGAGCTGTGGCTTGACAGCCAGATCTGCCACGGTATGATCTGCTGTTCGGTCCCCGCGCTTTTCGCCTCGAGCTCGGCCTCCGGGGGCCGCCGCCTGGCCCCCAGGCCTCAGGCCACCAGAAACCTGCCCCGGACGAAGACCTTCAGGAGGGGAAGAAACACACAGACACAACTAATCATCGATCCCCAGGAAGATATAGGAAAATATGGGAAGTGGGGGGGAAGACAAAAACCCAGAAAATATTGGAGAATATGGGGAATCTTTTTATTTGTGTGTATTTATTTGTGTGTCTGTGGGCCCCTTCAGACCTGCGCCCCCGGGGACCTGCTCGCGGGCCCTGGGGCCGCGCCGTCGTCGCCCCGCAGCCGACGGCGGCCGACGACGCTGGCGACGGCGCCGTCGGCCGCGACCGCGGCGACGTCGGCGGCGGCGGCGGCCTCCTCCTCCTCCTCCTCCTCCTCCTCCTCCTCCTCCTCCGTCTCCTCCTCCTCCTCCTCATTCCCCTCCCCCTCCTCCTCCTCCTCCTCCTCCTCCTCCTCCTCCTCCTCCATCAGAGCTGGGGTCGGGGTCGTCGTCCGGGCCGTCGTCGTCGGCGTGGATGTCCTCGGCGGCGGCGCTGCCGTCGTCGCCGTGGTCGATCGATCGAGCATCGAGGGTCGAGGATCGGAGTCATGAGCATGGTCGTCCCTCTCCTGGACCTGCGGAGGCCTCCAGGAGGTCATCGCCACCGCCGTCGTGGGGCAAGTTGGGGGTAGGAGTGGGGCGGGGGAGGTCGCAGAGCACTGACCGGCACACTTACAGGTCACCGAGCACCAATTGACGTGCTTTCATCTGGAAGGCCCTGAGAACGAGCACGATTGAGGATGAGGGATAAACGAAAGGGGGGATGGAGTCGAAGAGAAGAGGAGGAGGAGGAGGAGGAGGAGGAGGAGGAGGAGGAGGAGGAGGAGGAGGAGGAGGAGGAGGAGGAGGAGGAGGGGGCCTGGCCTCCAAGGTGGGGGAGGCGCGGACGATGAACTCCTTTCGATCGAGAATGGGGTCTGAGGTATAAGATGCTTGCAGGGGTGGGAGGGTAGAGAGCGGAGCGGGAGCGGGGGGGGAGAAGGAGGGGGAGCAATGGAGAGGAGATGGAGCCGGGGAGAGGAAATGGACGAAGATGAAAAAGGAGTCTCCGCAGTTCCAGCAGAAAGCCAGAGAGTCTGAGAGCCTCTGTCCTCGCTCCTCTCAGTCCTCCCTGGCGGGCGGGCGGGACGCACATCACTGTCCACGACCTCGAGGTCCGGACTCCTCGGTCCCGACCGGGCGGCGTTGCACGCACGCCCCGCGCGCGGAACGGATCCATGAGATCGCGCATCCATGGGATCGCGCTTAGAACGCACTGTTGTCGCTTGAGTGGGGGGTGTGGATATCCTGGATGTCTGGAAACCGGGGGGATTATCTCCCACCTGAAAAGGAGGGCGGCCCAACTTGTCCTGTCGGTGCCAGCAAGCGACGAGAGCGAGAACGAAGACGACGACGACCGGCGCAAAGGGCGGAGGCCTGTGTGAAGGGGCGGTTTCGACATAGGAGGAGTGCCACGCACCCAAGGCGCCCGTGAAACGCGCCCTTTCTTATGTGGATCTGCTCACCTGTTCGTCTCTCGTGACAACGGAGGAGGGGCGAAGGGAGCCAGGGCACCCTGGCAAGGGCGCCGGCGGCAGGTCCAGAAGCGCGTCGCGGACGAGGAGGCGAAGTGCGCTGCGCTCGACAAGAAGTTCCAGGACCCGAGGGTGGGTGGGCGCGCCCTGGCTCGGCGTGGGAGGAGGAGAAGGAGGAGGAGGAGGAGGTGGAGGAGGAGGAGGAAGTCGAAGTCGAGGGTCAGGTTTGGGGGGGCATCTCTTCGCGGGCGAGAAGCACACACCTGTACCCCTGGCCTCGCGAGCTGGGCCCCTGCTCCGCCGCGACCCCGCGGATGCGGGGGGGCGCTCTCTCGCAGGCGCCCCGCCAGGAGCGTATCCTCAGGAGGGAAAAAAACACACAGACACAATTAATCCTCGATTCCCAGGAAAATATGGGAAAATATGGGAATTGGGGTGGAAGACAAAAACCCAGAAAATATGAGAAAATATGGGGACGTATCCGTGCGACCGCGTGCAAACAGATCGAAGGTCGCTCGAGGATCCGGGCCACTGGAGGTGAGCGGCCCGTGAGTCAGGGGCCTGCGGGGGCTCGCCCTGGCAGGGGCCCTCTGGGTGCACCTCCGGCGACCGCCACGAGGCCTCCAGAGCGGGAGGGTGGCGAGGAGGAGTGCAGGGAGAAGACGGTCCCGAAATCTTGGCCCGGATGTCACGGGGCGTGCGCCCCACGGGCTGAGCTCGGCTTTGGTCCGACGCCTCCACCTCATGCATTTCAGCCTCCTCCCGTGAGTCGCTGCTCCTCTCCCTTGCCATCCATCCTCCTCCGTCCCTGCTCCCCTGCGTCCTGGCTGGAGGAGGCGCGAGGAGAGAGGCATCGGCAGGGGAAGTTTTGGAGCAGGGAGGAGGCGGCAAGAGGCCAAGCGACCATCGCCGCGACGCACCTGATGTCCAGTGCATCGAGCGGGCTTCCAGGTCTTTCTCTTCCTCCTCAGAGGGAGGTCCTCATCAGGCTCTCCTCCCCCTCCTCCCTCATCCCCCCCTTCACCCTCTCCTCCCGCTCCGCCCTCACACTCGCCCTGCATTCCTCTCCTCTCCTCTGCGTCGTTTCTCCATTTCTCCTCTCCTCTCCTCCTTTCCTCATCTCTCCAAAGTCCTCATCTTTCCTCCTCCTCCTCCTTCTCCTCCTTCTCCCTCGGCTCCCATGGGCAACGCCTCTAACCGAGTCCGAAGGACACGCTCCTCCCTGTCCTATCAGATCGGCCACCCTCGCGACGCGAAGGTTACCAAATTATCCTGGCGAAGGGCCCAGCCATCTGCCAGTGTGAGCACCGCAAGGCAGGTGGGACGAGGGAGGGGATCTCCCCACGGGGCCACGTCTGGGGTGCGCTCTGTCCTCTCAGATCGACCACCCCTGCGACTCGGGGAACAAACCATGGCATAAACAGCAAAACGCGGAGGCCAGCACAGAACTATTGGATCGTCGCTGGACCCCCCTCCCTGGCGCGCGCCAGCGCGACGTGCGGCGCCGGAGGCGCCGCCAGGGGGCCCCAGCGCCGGTCCGAGGAATCCGCGCGCACCTCAGAGTTTTTAGGTTTCTGTCATTGTTTGTTCCCCCAGCGACGCGGAGCTAAGAGACCACAACTCACCGAGCGCGTTCCACTACTCGCAAAGTGTCTACTCGCAGACGTCCGAGAAACACACGTTCACTTCGATGGAATGGATCGTAAATCCCCCGTGGCGGGTCCAGGCCATTCGCGAGTGGGTACCCTGCGAGTAGTGGACCGCGCTTGTCCAAGGGCGCTTTGCAGTGCTCGTAAAGTGCCTGCTCGTAAGCGTCCGCACAAAGAACAAACACTTGCCTCGATGTCACCCGCAGCCGTTTGGCCGAGGCCGCCCGTCGCCCGGCGTGCGCCCGCGCGCGCTCGCCGCGGGGAGGCCGCGGCTCCCGCCTCGCCCTCCGCCGTCGGGGCCTCCGCCGGCCCGGCCCTGCCGGCGCCGGCCAGGGGCAGCGGCACGTCGAAGAGGAGATCCGCGCGGCGCGCCGGAGGTTCCCAGCCATCCCGTGGTGTTGGGTCCTCGCTTCGGAGAGAAAGCGCCCCGCGTCACTCCTCTCCTCCTCCGCCTCCCTGATCATCATCGTCATCGTCGTCGTCGTCATCATCACCACCAGCAGCATCATCATCATCCATCAGCAACATTGCCATTTTGGCTCAAGCAGCCAGGTTTGAGCGGGCAGCTTACCACAGTAGGCTCTCCTGCGTGTCAAGCGCAGGCGGACACCACTGGAAACGCAATATCTTCTCTGTTGCCGCGCGCGCGGTGCATGCTTTGCTGCTGCAGCGGCTTTCTCGTCTTTCTCGCACGTGTACTGCTGGGTCTGAGCCAGGAGATTTCGCCATGGGTGATTGCAAAGAGCGTGCTGCCCATGCTGACAAGCGTCCACGCATCCAGGACAGTGCTGACAAGTCGGGCTTCGCCACTCCTGCCGGCGACGAGGAGCTCGAGCCCCAGGTTGATGAACGGTTCCTCTCCTTGGTCCGCGACGCCCTCTCCAAGGACATCCAGCAGACCGCCATGGATGCCATCCGTGACGTCGCCACTGCGGCCGCCACGGCTGCCGTCACCGAGCAGTTCTCGAAGGTGGAGCTCAGCATGGCCCGAGCTATTTCCAAACAGGACGAGGTCTACCAGGCGCAATTCGCGTCGCAGGCGGCTCAGGTCGCCACTGTATCCCGGCTCGAGCAGCAGCAGGCAGAGCTCCAGCAGCAGGTCGCCGACCTTTCCCAGCGCATGGGCCTCGCAGAGCAGCCTACGGCCACCACACGGGCAGAGATCCAATCAGCCCTCAAACACACTCCTGCGACGGAATGCGACCCCACCATCATCAGGCTCAACACCGAGGACTTCGTTTCACACGCAGCGGCCCTCGCCCTCGTCACCGAGCTGGCCAAAGCCGCCAAAGTCGCTGAGCACCTGATCTCCCTCATGGGCGGCGCCGTGGAGAAGAATTTCACCATCCGCGTGGCTGGCACACCTGTTGCTGCCGCCGCGGCCGTCCAGGCGATTCTCAACCAGTGCCGCGACGGCAATGGCAAGTGGAAGGTCACTACTATCAAAAATCCAGGCGGCCCAGTCAAAGCCTACTTATCTCCGGATGTTCCTCTTGCGGTCCGTGCACCTCGACTGCTCTCCAAACGGCTTCACAAAGATCTTCAAGTACGTCTTCCCCAACATGCTGACCAACTTCTCTACGTCAAAAAATCATCCTCTATCTTCTTCAACACGGTATGTATCGCTCAGGGGCGATGGGACGACACCAACGACAAAGCCACGATCTGGGTCAATGACTTGGAGCTGGAGCGGACGGGCATTCCCCGAGGCAGCCTGGACTCTGCTATTGCTGCCTGCCGGTCTATGGCTGCTTCCTCCGGGAGCGGCAGCGCGTCTCGTCCCCAGGCTGGCTGGACGATGCGTTCTATTTAGCCTTTTTTGGCTATGGGCCGCCCTCCTGGTACTCAGCACGCTTGCTTTCAACATGTCTCTTGGAACGTACAAACCCTTGCGAATGCTTCCTTGCGACGGGTACGACAGAAATTGTCTTCCTTGGCCAGCCAACCCAAAGACGTGGATGTCTTCCTCCTTCAAGAAGTTCACGGTGATGATCAATACGTCGTCGACCTCATGCGGCCACTGGCTGACAAGTTCTCTTTCGAGTATTCCGCCACGGCCAATGAGATCTCTGGAGGCGTGCTCACTGCTTGGTCCTAGTCTTGGGTTGGCGCGGCTACCGTGCAGCATGCGAATATCGTTCCTGGACGTGTTCTTGCCACAACTTTTCGTTACCAAGATTTGGAACTTCGCTTTGTCAACGTGCACAACTACGACCTCACGAATGCACAGTCCCAGGATATCCACAATCGCATGGCCGCCGATTGGGACTGGATGAGCGCACGCCCCGAGCATCGAGCTGCTCTCTGGTCCGGTGACTGGAACATGGGCCCCCCTGGTTTGGACCGCCACTATTTGGAACGCCCGGAGCTTCCTCGTCCCAGCTTACCCCGGAACCTTTCCCGAGCTGACCACTACCTCTCGTAAGACATGGACAAATTGATTGAGATCCGCTCCCCCGACTTCACCCACTACCACAGGGCCTCGGACTCGCTCTTTACTCTTGACCGCTCCTTCCTGGTTGTCCCGACAACTTGCCTTCTCAGCATCCTTGTGGAGCCTTCGGTCCCACTAAGCCCGATGGAATGTTCTCGCCTCGACATATCAGACCATGCCCCCTTCAAGATCGAGATTCGTCCTCCTGATCCTATTCCCGTCCTTCAACTACGTATCCCTTGGGATGTTGCTCGGAGTCCTGAGTTCCATCGTATTGCTAAGGAGTGGATGGAGTACGCCAATGTCGAGCACTTCCGCGGCGCAGACAAGCTCATCGCGGCGAAGTCCGTTCTCAAGGTGGCTTCTATTAAGGCCCGCAACGCTCTGATCCAAAAAGGGGGCTCTACTTGGACGGCCCTGATGCTTCTTACCACGATCTCTCGATGTGCATGGCGGAATAATATTCACTTGTATGACAAGCTCGCTCTTCACCGGCCTGACGCTCTTCAATATATGGAAGTGCTTCAAGGCAACGTCCGCCTCCGGGACCCCATGCTGTTCGAGGTTACCATGGCCGCGGCTAAGAACAAGCAGTTCGCGAAGGAGGAGTCGGAAGAGCTGGACGAGCTGGGCCGTCCTATGAACGCCACGCGTCCGACCTCCGTGTCTTCCGCGCGTCGCGGGAAAAAACAAAAAACACGCAATTTGCGCTACCGTAACTCGCGGGCTTCCTCTGCGAAGTTCGTCCACGCCTCGGGCGTGCAAGTCGCTGAGCACGTTGAACGCGACCCCGGAAAAAAGCAGGAGATCATACACGAGTGTTGGGCGAAACAGTTTTTGGCCACGGAGGTCTCCCCTGACGCCCAGGATGAATTCCTTGAACGGTTCGGGCGCCGTTGGGATGTGAGTGGGCTACGCCCGCCTGACACAGCAGTGTTTTCCTCCTACCTCAAGTGCCGCAGTCGATCTTCTCCTGGTCCCGATGGGATTCCATGCCCTGCTCTCCAGAACTCCACCGTCATCGAAGCTATTGCCGAGGTAGCTGGATTGTGCTATCGCGGCATCTTGCCGTACCGTGCCATGGCCTACTCCACTCTCTCCACGCCCCCAAAAGGACAATACGAGCATGACGCGGTTGAAGTCGTACGATCTCCTGACAACATTCGCCCTTTCAGTGGCCGGAATGCGGACGCAAAAACAATAGCTGGAGGCCTTGCCCTTATGCTGAACCCTTACCTCTCCGAGCAGGCGCCGCTCGAGCAGCGCGGCTTCGTGAAGCACCGGCACTTCGCGGATAACATCGTTGAGCTCGACGCCCACATGGTGCAGGCGTCATTCCGGCCGCCCGGTAGTTTTCTCCCAGTTGGTCTGGCGATGGACTATGGCACGGCTTTCGTTTCGATTGCCCACAGCTGGCTCTTGAAAATACTTCGTTTCCAGGGCTGGCCCGAGTTTGTCATCGGTTTTTTCCATTCTATGTACGACTTCGCGGCCACGGTCATTTTAGTTGATGGCGTCTGGGCCCCGAGCTTCATCATTCATACGGGTGTGCTGCAGGGGGGCCCGCTGAGCTCAATCTTCTTTGTCCTCTGCACCGACCCCCTGGTCTTCGGCCTCCGCGCTGCTGTTTCCGACATGGGTATCTTCTGAATGTGCGCTGATGACGTTGGAATTTCTTTATGGGATATCCGTACAATTGCCCCCATCCACGACCTCTACACCTTGGTTGATCGAGCCACCGGCCTCCGTGAAAAGCTGAAGAAATGTGTAATGTCCCCCGCCGGAGCTCGCTTTAAAGCGTCTCTGGTTGACTTACTCAGGGATTGCATGAATCTCTACGTAGCTAAATGGGCCAAGATACGCATTGACCCATGCTTCGAGTACTTGGGCCTGATGTTGGGGCAAGGAGCGGGGGCTCAGCAATGGACGAAACCGGCAAACAAATTCCTGCACCGATTATCGCAGACTGGCTCGTCGCACGAATCCATGACCCAGAACATTCTCGAGTACAACCTCCGCGTTCAAACAGTTTTGGATTACAAGATGCAGTTTGTGGAGCCGCCGAATGTGCTTGTGAACCGTATAGACACCATCATTGCCAAGCTTTTTCGATTCCCACGCGCAGCTGGGCCTGCTTGGGCTGGTTTCCATATCGATCAACTTGGTTTTCCGAGGTGCACGCCGATCGAGTGTTACGGGCTTTCCATGATGACGCGTTTCGCCCTGACCACCTGCTCCGTTTGGCGCGGGGTTCTTGCCGCCACAAGGGCCCTGGCGGAGAACCGGTTGAGCGTCGTGCGCGTCGTCGGCCCCCTCACGCACGACTGGTGGAAGGCGCCACTCTTGGCCCTCAATCTCGAGCGCGCTGCGGATTTTCATCCCTCGTGGCAGCGCCAGGGGATAGGCCACCTTGCAGCTGTTTGCCGTGAGTGCCGAGCCTTATCCTGCAGCGCTGGCATAGCTTTACGAAAGATGACACATTGTCGATCGCTGATGCTGCTGCTGGTGTCCAGAGCCTCTTGTCTGTACCCAGACCACAACGTACCTTGATCCTGAGGACCTGGTGTCATGGATGGTTTACCACACGACGTATGCACGAGCCTTTACGTCACCCTTGCTACCTGTGCGGGTCCCCCGACGCGGACCAACATCATTACTTCGAGTGTGACGTTTTCTGGAACCTGTTCGACAACTGGCCGGGATTGTATCCTTCGTCAGTCCGGGAGCGACTCGGCTTGACTTCGCGGCTTGGGCTTCTGCGTACTGCCACTGCACACAAGCTTTTCCACACGATGAACGACCACTACAGTAGGGGCGGTCGGCCGGCAGCTGTGCGTCACAGCGCCGTCTGTGCCTCGCGCCGCGCTCGCGCGGAGCTTCATCTCTGATTGACTCTTTCCCCTGCTGATCCGTGATCATCAGCATCAGCATCATCATCATCATCATCATCATCTCATCATCACATCATCCGGCATCATCATCATCATCATTACTAGCGGCCGCTTGTTGATTGGGAGTTTCTGTATATAGAAGAAGGTGCGTGCGCTTGTTGGCGAGGGTGAGGATGAGGTTCCTCCTCCTCCTCCTCCTCCTCCTCCTCCTCCATCCTTCTCTTGCCTCCGTCTGTCCTCCTCCGCCCCACAGCTCCATCATCTTCTCCTCCTCCTCCTCCTCCTCCTCCTC
>CAUYUJ010021626.1:68187-133187 GCA_963575745.1 Prorocentrum cordatum
AGGGAAGCCAAGAGGAGGACCAGGGCGAGGAGGAGGAGGAAGGAGGAGGAGGAGGAGATGGGCGAAGGTGCGTGGGCTGGTTTGGGCGAGGTGTGCAATTCTTGTTGCCGCGGTGAAGCATGGGCTCGTAACGCAGAAGATAAGATAGAGACATTTGGTTTCTTTCCAACATGGGCTTGCAGGGGGCGTGAAACCTGCGGCGGCATCGGTGGCCAGGCCGGTAGTGGGACAACGGGTGAGAGAAGCTACCCGTTCCGTATCGTCGCTTCGCATCGTGCCGTGTGTGGTTGTTTGGGATCCAATCAGTCGAAGGATGGGCAGGGGGAGGGCAGGGACGCCAAGAGGAGGACCAGGGCGAGGAGGAGGAGGAAGGAGGGGGCGGATGAGGAGCAGAAGTAGGAGGAGGGGGAGGGGGAGGAGGAGGCAGAACGTCAGAGGAGGCGGAGGACGAGGAGGAGGGGAGGTACGCTCGAAGTTCTAAATTTGACGGTGCTTGTTTCGAAGAGGAAGGCTCTTCGAGGTACGAGGTTGTATGACGTTTTTCCGTACGTTTTTGGAGGTTTTGCAGCCTCGGGGTGTGTTTCATCAGCATTTGGGAGGATCAGCTCATGGGAGGATGCATCGACCCCCAATCGCCAAGAGATTGCCAATCGGGGCCTGTGGCCCACCCCGAACGTGCAGAGCCGCTGTCTGCGACGCAGACCTTCTACAGGCTCCCCAAATGATGTTCGCACACGCCGTTAGCACGACAAGTTCTGAGAACATATCTGGTTGAGGCAGCCTCAGTTTCAGACACACGCCTTGTGTTATAAGAACAGCGCTTCTTGTTAGAACAGTATCTGGTTCCAAGAAAATTCGACACCCCTTGGGAAATATTGGGGCCCTTGGGGGTGCCTCTTGGGACGCTTGGGCAGTCGGAAGGCTGTTTTGATGAAGTGATTTCCAACTCTTTCTTCTCCGTCTGGGAGGTCAGGTTATCTTGGTCGTCTTGGAGGCCTTTTTGAAGCAATCAGGAGGTCATCTTGGCTGTCTACGGGGACCGCGCGCTGGTGTGCCCCTTCCGCGGGGACCGCGTGAAGCGGCGCAACGCACTCCGCGACGAGGCCTTCCTCGCCGCGAGGGCAGCGGGCTTCCCGAGCTCGAGCGGCCTGGTTTGCTGCAGCCCGTCGAGCGAGGGGAGGGCCCGCCAGGGACGGAGGCCAACAGTGCCGAGCTTGACGAGACCGGCCAGCGCCCAGCAGACATGTACATCCCCCACTGGCGCAACGGCGCCCCGGCTGCCCTTGGACCTCGCGGTCATGTCCGGACTGCGGGGCGACCTCCTTGCAGCCTCGGCAGCCGCGCTGGGCGCCGCCGCCGAGCGCTTCAAGGAGCAGAAGCGCCAGTGCCTCGACAAGGCGCGCAGCTGCAGCGCGTCAGGCGTCACTTCCATTCCCACGTCGATGGAGGCGCACGGCGGCGCCTGGGGCAAGGAGGCCCGCCGCGCGCTTGCCGTCCTGGCGAAGCGCGTGGCTGACGCCACAGGTGAGGCACCCGCCCTCGTGGCGGCGCAGCACGCCCAGCGACTCACGCTACTCCTACACAAGGAGATGCGCGGGCCGTGTTCCGCTGGGTGCAGGACACAGGGCGCCCGCGGCCCGGCTCGCCGCGGCGACGGTGGCGAACGCGGCAGACGCCGCGTGAGCGGCCGCCCTGCTACCCCCGACGCCCCCCGCCCCCCTCGCCGTCGCCCCCGCCCCCGCCGACGGCCTCGCCCGCCGCGCCCGACGCCCGGCGAACCCTTTTGCGACGGCCCTCACACCGACGACCCCCGCCCGCCCACGACCCACAACGACCTCCCGACTGCCGCCGACGCCCTTTGCCCCCTCCCTTTTCCTCCTGCGCGTTGGCGTCTGCTGGCCGCGCTTGCCTCTGCCCCCTCGCTCCTCCCCCCTCCTCCTCCTCCTCCTCCTCCTCCTCCTCCTCCTCCTCCTCCTCCTCCTCCTCCTCTTCCTCCTAGGTGGCTCCGCAGCGGGCCGCGCGACGCCGCAGCATTTTGCCCCGCGGCCGCCGCGGCCCGTACCATTGCAGAGCCCCCAGCGCCGACGGCGCGCTGCCCGAGCGGACCCACGAGGTCACGCTCCCCCGCCTGGCACAGGCGCCTCCGCAGGCGCAGGAGCCAGGCCCGTCAGGATCTCCAGTTGGTGAACGCTCGCCTCCTCCTGAACCTCCACCACGGCAGTATGGCACCGACCCAGTGGACGACGTGCAAACATTGCAAAATGTGGTGGTGGATATCGCAGATGGAGTCGCGCGACTACTGGTGCTCCTGCGGATGCCGAGTTGCTAGGCCCAAAGGAGACATGACGAAGGGCGACAGCAACGCGGGCAAGGGCAAGGGCAAAGACAAGGACAAGGACAAGGACAAGCAGTACAAGCAGTACCGTTCGGACGGTGCCACGGGCTCCGACCAGCAGGGCTTCGCGCAGATCGCCACGGCCTTGCAGACGATGACGAGCTCCCTGGACACCCTCCAGATCGAGAACAAAGACGGCATCGCCAAGCAGCTTACGAGTGTGGCCACGGCACTTCAAGCAGCGGCGAGTTCCCCAGCACAGGTTCCTAAGTCCCGAGCACTTCGGTTGGCAGAAGCAGCAAGGAAACTCGAGAACGCGAACAAAAAGTACAAATGGGCGTTCGATGCAAAGCAGTCAGCGGACGAGAAGGCGAAGAAGGCAACAGAGCTGCTCACGGCCAGAGCGGACGACGTCCTGAATGCGGAGAAGGAAATAGAGATGATACAGCAGGAGGGCAAGGAGAAGCCGAAGAGCATCTTCGACCAGCTGCTGAACGCGGACACGGAGCTGATCCAGCCATCGGAGATCGAGATCGCCGAGGTTGAGGCTCACTTCCAGTACGACGAGGACATGGACGAAGAGGGAAAGCGGCAAGTGGAATTAGCGAAGAAGCAAGTCCTGGAGCATCTTCGGCAGACGGCATCAACCTTCAGGGGCCAGCTGAAAGACCACTTGCAGCAGGCGAAAGAGAAAGCACAGCAGGAGCGCGCCACGATCACCCAGGCCTACAAGAAGCGGAAGGCGAGCTCAAATGAAACGGCGAAGGAGGCGCAGGCAGCTCCAGCAGCGGCCCCAGCACCAGCAGCAGCATCCACACCTGCAGGCGAGCCCGACGACATCCCCGTCGACGGAGCAGACGCCTACCTGGAGCAGCGCAGGAGGGCGGAGGCGGCAGCTGGCGGCAGCGGTGGGGCAAGCGCTGGCTCAGGCCAGCACTAGGGCCCACCGCGGAGGGGCAGGCGACCCGCTGGCGACGCCGAGCCCCTGGACCGCACGATCTTTTTCGCCAACGTATCAACGTGGGGACCTACGGCCAAGAGTTGGATCCGACGCGACGGGCTTCGACAACCTTATGATGCTTATGCGCTTCAGGAAACACACTTGGCACAGGCACAACTCAATGACGTGGAATACGAGCTGCAGAAATATGGGTTCTCAGCAGTTTTCACGGCAGCCAGGCAGAGCGAGAAGAGCCAGAAGGGGACCCACGGTGGCACAGCTGTCATCACCAAGGGCCACCTGAAGGCTACCTCTTTCCGCCACAAGGCACGGGCAGGCACGACCTCGAGTGTGACTACTAACCAAGGGCCGTGTGACATAGACATGATTGACTGGACGCCAGTCACGCTCCATTTGAAGGGCACCTCGCTCCTCATCATCTCCCTCTACTTGGACCCGAACGCCTCCCTCGTCGACGGGGTAAACGCCAGGAAGTTGACCTCGCTCGCGGCATTCCTCCACACTACCCCCATGCCGTGGATCATCTGCGGCGACTTCAATTGCGAGTTCGACGCGCTTGAGAAGACAGGGTGGCCGACGGCACTGGGCGCAACGGGTGTGGTCCAAGTGCCAGAGGGCCAGAACACGTGCTTCCTAGGCGACGCGACCCCCTCGAACATAGACTACGCCCTGGTCAACCCTGGAGGCCAGAGACTTGTTCGAGGTATACACGCTGTTCACGATGTTCCTTTGGAAACCACACGTGGGGCTGGTTATTGCAATAAAGGCAGCAGCGCAGGTGAACGAATGCAGAAGATCGTGCATGCCGAAAGCTTTTCCCCACCCCAAGCTGCCGAAGAAGACCAACCCCAACAGCAAAACAGCAAAGAAGAAGAAGAAAGCAGCGCTACCAGTTCTGGACGAATCAGACATCCCCTCCGACGACGTACCCGCCGAGACCGACACGATGAGATGGGAAGCCCTTGGGCCAGACGGATGGAAGCGACACCAGACTGGAGCGATAGAAGACGTTGAGACCAGTGGACCCGTCCCAAGACAAGTCGCACACATGGACATCGAGGACATAGACCCCTTCGACGACCTGGATGCGAACCTTATCAGCTCGGACAGCGACATGCTCATGCCAGAGGATGTCGAAGGGGCTTGGGACACACCAGTGGCGATGGATACTACACAAAAGGCGGCGAACACGAATGAGACCATGAACGACCAAAATGCAGCCGCGACCAATTCGTCGGACCTGTCGAAGGAAACCCAAAGGACTACCTCACAGACGATGGAGCAGCGGATCGCGGACAAAGCAGCAGGGGTGGACACCGCAAGCATGGGCGATACTTGGGAAGTGGCAGCACAACTACAAGCCTTGGAGTCGACTGACACGGCCCCCGAGTACATAAAGCAGAGTGCAGCATACAAGACCGACCCGAACGGAGCAGAACGACTAGGACGGCAATATCATCAGTTCATCGGCACTCTGGAGAAATTCTATTGCATGGTTTACAAAGTGGACTTGGCAGACAGATCAGTATTTTGCGGACGTGGACACCCATGTGAATTCAAGACAGCGCCGCTGAAAGAAAAAGGAGACCGACGAGCACGTTACGCAGCACATCGCACAGACTGGTGGAACAGGGCCGACACAGTGCTGAGCACACTGGTCAAATTACAAGAACGCGGGCGAGGCCTCCAACAACAAGAAGCACTAGCCAGCGCAGGACGACGCCTCGTTCGGGAAGGACTGCCACCAGTTGGGAAGGGAGCCTCACACACCGCCATGCCCCACCAGCAGATATGGGCAGATCGTATGGCAGCGCTTGAAAAGGTACCACTGGACATACTTCAGGGCATGGCAGCACAAGCAGCACACGAGAAGCGGACAGCCATCAAGCAAGACATGCGGGACAGCAGCAAGCAGTACAGTCTATGGTTGGCGCAAGCAGAGAAGACCATCGGTGTTCTGCATCGGATCACTAAGCCGCCACCCCGACATGAGCACGGGATACATACTGTATACGGCACCGTATGCAGCCCGAAGGATACGGTCGACCAGAAAGCTGTTGATTTTCAAAAGATATGGGCTTGCGAAGAAGTACCACATACTTCACACGAAGGTTACTTGAAAGAACTCAGACGAGCTGCGCGAGGAGACGATGATCACGACCCCTGGACCATCGAGGACCTGATCAGGTGCTTGAAAGGCGAACCCGACAAGGGAAAGGGAGTGGACATGATCTGCCCGACGGACCTGAGAAGACTACCCACCGCAGGGAAGCAGACTCTTATCAGCCTCCTCAATCAATGTGAGCGGGATCTTACCTGGCCGTGGCAGTTGTTACTCTCAGTGGTGATGGTTATGCCGAAACCAAGCAAAAGAGATAGAGCACTTGCACTGCTACCACAATTGTTTCGGTGCTGGGAGCTTCTTCACAGAAACAGAGTACGGCAATGGGCGCGAGAGCACGAGAGAGAATGGGATGCGGCAGTCGCAGGCAACAGTTGCTTGAGGGAAGCGCTCAGGAGACTCATCACGGACGAGTGTGCAGACGCGTTGGATGTATGGGAAACGGTATTGTTGGCAGGCATCGAAAAGTTCTACGACAGCTTGAGAATCGACAAAGTGGCACCCGCGGCATTGCAGATGAACTTCCCAGCAAAGCCGTTATACCTCATGATGCCCCAACATTCAGCTACCAGAGTCCTGCGATGCCATGGCGCCTTCTCGGAGCCGATCCTCCCCGACAAGTCGATATTAGCAGGCTCCAGACATGCGAACAACGTGGCCAAGACGGTGGTATACGCAGCCATGGCAAAGTTCACAGGTACCACGTGCTTACCTCGACCTATCCCGCGGGCATGGTTCGACGACGTCAGTATTCGCATTGTGGGCAGCAGAAAACAGATCACCACGGCCACGGTCGAGAGCACAAAGATACTATTCCTGGCACTAGGAGAACAAGGGCTCAAATTGGCAGATAAAACTACGTTGCTGGCAACAAGCTACAGCGACGCAAAGAAGATCCAGAAGCAGCTCAAGACGGCAAACGTGACCATCAAGATCAGCACCGAAGGTCGAGATCTGGGCGCGGACAGAGCTGTACGAGGCACCTCCACCAGACCGACTCACGGAGCGCGCTGGAAAGGAGTGAGAAGACGGCTCGGAGCGGTCGGCAGGAAACTACGACGACTACGAGTACGCAAGCGAGCAGGAGTCACACAGCAGGGAGCCATGGCATCAGTAAAGTACGGCACGGCGTTCCACGGCATGGCTCCGACAGCTCCCCAACTCGCGCGGCGACGATGTGCACAAGCGCTCAGAAGACCATGGCCAGGGCGTTGTCTAACTACATACTTAGCAGTTGAAGGTACGGACCCAGCCTACACGATCATGAAGGGCCAATTCAGCCATTGGTTCAGTTGCTGGAGCCACAGTCCCGACCTCCGCGAGCAAGTAAGACGAGCCTGGCCGAGAATATCCTTTCGACTACTCCGACTGCCAGAACACAAAAGATGGCGACAGAGGCGAGGGCCTGTGGCATCACTCATCCTGACATTGTGGGAGATCGGATGGAACTCACGTGGACCCGACATCTGGCTGGACAGTGAAGGAAACCAATGGAAGTTCCCCCTGCACGGCGAGCAGGGTGACCCAACCGGCATCCTGGACGCGCTGATGATGGACGTATCCTTACTTCTATGGCGTAAAGCAGCAGAACACCACAACGGAGGAGGCCTCGAGCATAGTGGTGCAGATATCACAGACCTCATGCAACATCTCGAATGGCTTCTGCGACGTGGCAATTACCAAGAGTACGGTGCGCTCCTGATCGCGACGTGTGCAGGGACATGGACAAGAGCTAGGAATAGAGCATGCTTTGGGAAAGGATCGGCACAATGTGAATGAGGACACGAAGAGACGGATTACCACATAATATGGGGACAATGCGATGCACGGACATGTGACAAAGCCTTCGACACCACCGACCGACTACAGACTAGGGCGGAAGCTGGGCACGAAGCAGTACTTGCGTTTTGGCTGAGGGGTATAACCCCACGGGCATGGTCAGTACCACCAGATTGCGACACGGAGGAGCAGGCCAACAACATTGGCGAGTGCCTCCAAGAAGGGCGCATCACCACGGAGGACGGCTCCCCGATCGTAGCGTACGGAGATGGGTCTGGTGGGAAGAACAGCGCAGATTGGCGATGCAGGCGGTGTGGCTGGGCATGGGTACGACTACGGCAACAAGGCGACGGCTACGAACTCGCAGCTGGACAATTTGGACCCCTCCCAGGCCGCCGCCAAACCAACAATAGAGCGGAGCTGTGGGCCCTTCTCAGTTGTTTACGTAGCACGGCAGGGGCACTACACTTCTGGACGGACAGCGAGGTGGTGTATAAAGGCTGGCACAACAGGAGGTTCGAGAAATGCGGCGAAGTCGGCACCAACGGCGACCTGTGGCAGCAGATCGGGCAGGAGCTGGCGATGCGGGGCGGAGTGGAAAGTATTCAGCTGCACCACATCAACAGCCATCTCTCCTGGGAGGATGCGGAGGCTAAAGGGTTCCCTCGGCATGCTTGGTATGGCAACGGCCAAGCAGATCGCTTCGCCGACGCAGCCGCAGAGAACCACGACATAGACTCCGCGCAGATGGGTTGCTACGAATGGGTCAACTCGACGGCAGCCCTAGTACGGCGAAGGATTATTGCAGCCACCAAAGACCTCATGCAACGACGACCAGCCGACGGACACGAAGTACGTGCACAGAGAAGACAACAGCGACAAGAGGCGAACAAACAAATACGACGGCGACGAGATTACCTGGCGGACGGACCACCTGCACCAGTTGGGAGGAGGCCACCGACCACTCATCGACTCACACGCCCAAGAAAAGGTAAAGGGTGGAAGTGCACTTGCTGTGAACAGAAGATCGACAAGCACACCCCCTTCCAGACACTCGTGAAGTGGTTTGGGGACGGCTGCCAAGGGCCGCCACCCAAGGAAGGCACGGAGCTGAAACAAAACGGAATGACTACACACGCATCACACCCTCTCATCTTCCTGCGTGCTGAGAAGCGTTGGTTCTGCAAGGAATGCGGCGCCACCTCCACGGAATAGATATCGGACAAGATGAGGAGCGAGTGCAAAGGAACGCCGAAGTACAACAGCCTCAAATACAAATTACTAAACTGGCTCAAGAAGGCAGCGGAGGAGAAGACTGAGGAGACTGTGGATGATCGTGATGCAGATACCGAGCATGCCCAACTGGCCCGCTCCTCGGGGTTGGGCACATGTACGACGCAGAGTACCAGTCCAGCATCGCAGACGCACATACGTCGCCACGCTGCTGGACCTGCCCCAGGTGGCACGCACTGCTCGCCCGCAGCCGAAAGGCCGTTGAGGGTTGAGGGTACCGACCACCTGGGGAGTCAGAGCGCTGCATCGCAGATGCTCAGTCGCCGCCATGCTGCTGGATCTGCCTCAGGTGGCACGCACTGCTCGCCCGCAGCCCAAGGGCCATCGAGGGTAGAGGGTATCGACCACCTGGGGAGCCAGAACGCAGAGACCAATCGCAGTTCACGAGCGGCAGCGGAGAGAGCAACCAGAAGAAGGAGAAGCCGACCACAGCTCCCCGACACGAACACCCTCCTGCAGCAAGCCATCATGATGCAGATACGAAGTTCACGCGCCATCGAGGAGGACGAGGCACCACTCCTCCAGGCTGGCGAGGACCCTCGGCCTGCTCACCCACCGCACCGCGCACCTGAAGCTGGAGCAGGTCGAGGAGGCCCACCCTCGGGCACCCCCACGTCGGGGGTGGCCCTCGAAGAGGGCACGGGCGCTACGACGACGCGGACCGCTTCGGCCAGCCCGACGGCGAGAGGGGGGCCGACCCCGAGGGCCCACGCGCCCACGCGCGTGGGCCCGCTCCCACCTGCAGAGGCCGCAGCTCGCCAAGTCGGCTTGCCACGGCTCCGCGCGCCTCCGCAAGATGCGCGCGGAGAAAGGACGGCCTCAGGGCGCGGCCCGTGTCGGCGGCTCCGAGCGCCTCCGCCAGACGCGCTCGGAGAAAGGGCGGGGCCCAGGCCCGCGGCCCTTGAGCGGAGCCCCGCGCGCGGGAGCGCGGGGCCAGACTCGCACCTGCGAGAGGCGGAAAGCCCTGAAAGCTCCTCCTCTTCCTCCTCCTCCTCCTCCTCCTCCTCCTCCTCCCCCTCCTCCCCCTCCTCCCCCTCCTCCCCCTCCTCGTCCCCCTAGCTCCTCGTCCCCGTCCTTCTCCCTCCTCCGCCTCCTCCGCCTCCTCCTCCTCCTTCTCCCACTCCCCCTCCCCCTCCTCCCCCTCCTCCTGCCCCCCCCCCCTATTCCACTCGATTATTGTTCTGCCCGTTCCTCCGCCCGGGCAGCTGGCGCGGCCGTCGACCCCTGCGTCGAGGCGCGTTCGAGGCCGATGGGCCTTCGAGCGGGCGGCTTGCTTCGCTCGCCTCGCCGCGAGAACGCGGCGGCGGCGGCGATGTCCGCGAGGCCGTCTTAATTTTAAAAGCAGAAGGGAGGTTGGCCGCCCAGAGTTTTCCAGGTGGTCGGGGGGCCGTGGTGGACCGAGACCCCGCAGCGAGTTTTTTTTTTGGGGGGGGGGGAAATACAATACTTGCCCGACGTGTGGCACGCCGCGCACCCCTGTGGCAAGATCAAAGGGGGCGGCGGATTCCTGGGTTGTGGGTCGGTGTCCCCTTTCTTGCCGGGGTCTTCTGGGGAGCCTTTGGGGGTTTTCTTGGAGGCAGTTTCGACGTTTTCGGTGCCGTTTTGGGGTTTCGTTGGGGCGTCTTCTGGACCTCCTAAAGCCTCTTCCGGACTTTGGGTGGGCCTGCGGGCGATCGATCTCATTATGGGGTCGCCTTGGGGCGGACGGCTCGACATTGCAGCTCGATGTCCCGTTGCCCTTGTGCGGCATTATGGGGCCATTTTGGGCGCATCTTGTGCCGTGTTGGATTCGTCGCGAGGCCCGATTGCGCCGTCTGGGGGGGCCTGTTGGGGTTTTTTGGGGCCGTCTTGTGGCGTTTGGGGGGGTCTTGGGCCGTCTTGGACGCTATGAAAGCCGAAGAGGCGAATATGTTGAACACATTCGTCTGCATTTGGGAATGTGGTGATTTTTGCCTTTGGGGTACTTTCGGGGCCTTCGGGCGGAGTCTTGTGGGCTCTTTGGCTTGGGGCCACGAGGGGCCGTTTTGAAGCTATCCTGGACCGCTTCGGGGCCCTTCGTAGACAACCGATGCGTTTCTTCAAACGTTTTCGGGGATTCGGGGGGTCGTTTTAGGTCGGCCGAGGAGCTCATGGGAACTCCCGGGAGTTCCCATGAACTCGCGGGAAATCCGGGGGGGGGCCGCTGGGGATTTTTGGGTTTCGCCGAGCCTTACAACCTTTTGCCTTTTCGGGGTCGCAAGGTTGCAGGAGCCTTGGGGCATATTCCACCACGTGCTTTAGGCACGGTGGCGGATCTGGTTGTTCCCCCAACCGCAGCTGAGGTTTCGTGATATTTCAGGGGGTCCTCCTCCTTCTCCTCCTCCTCCCCCCCCTCCTCCTCCACCTTTTCCTCCTCCTCCTCCTCCTCCTCCTCCTCCTCCTCCTCCTCCTCCCTCGCCCCCGTTGGGTGCTGGAATGGAAGTGTTGTCTCGCCCCGCTATCATGTTCTCCAGCGGCCGCGCCCCGCTGGGTGCGATCTGGGGGTGTCGGAGATCGCCGCCAACGGCCGCCAGGGACCCGACGCATTGCCTGGAAACCCAGATCTCCGAGCGTTTAACAAAAACACGTCGTCGGATACAGTCGGGGCGCTGAAGAAGGAACCCTTTTCGTTGGGGGGGGGGTCGGTGTTCCTTGAATGCTTCAAAGTTTGCCTCGCGCTCTCCTGAGGTTTCCACGAGAAATCGAGGTTGAACTCATGGGAAAAAGGGGCCTCGTTCCTTACTTGGGGCTCCTTAGGTCAACGCCCCGACTGTATCTTGGAAGAGCGGTTTCCGCGGAGCTTGGGCGGGGAGCAGATGTTTGGCCCACGCCGCTACAAGGAAGCAGCAAGGACTACTCACATTCAAATTCTACGCATCGTTTATTCTCATAGTCTGCCATCCGTTTCCCCATTTGGTTCCTCCTCTCCTCTCAAAGCCAGTTGGTTGCAATCATAAAAATGAGGAGATCACCCGCATCTGCGAGGCCAGCGCCATGTACAAGGACCGGATACTCATATAGAGCTTGGCACCGCCACCGAAGCCGGGGTTCGCTTTCACCAGGGGGGGGTGGTCTCCGATCTCCTATGGTGATGATAGCAAGATGCCCGCGGCAAGTCCCGTCACACTCTGGATGGTAAAGTTTCGAGACATGTGACTGTTTCCGTAGCCACTTTGTTTGGACCCGTCTTGGGGAATGGTTTCCCGTGGGACAGACTTGGGAGTTTCTTTGGGCCCCTTTTGGGTCACCTTCGGGCCCTCTTGGGAAACCTTGGGGCCCTCTCTTGGACCGTCTTGGGAAACCCTTGTGACCGTTTGGGGCCCTAGTGGCCGTTTTGGACATCTCTTGGGGCCGCCTTGGGTCGTCCTGGGTCACCCGAAGACCCTCTGGGGCCAACTTGGGGCTCCATTGGCCGTCTTTGGGCACTCTTGGGACTCTCAGTTGGCCCTTCGAGGGCTTCTTGGAGAGCGTTTTGAGAGCGTCTGGGGGCCCAGTGGGGGCCTGCTCGGGTAGATTCAGCGTTTCCTGGGATTGGGTGCCTGTTAAGGCAACGCTGGGCCACCTTGGTGGCCGTGATGGCCTTCGTGGGCGGTTTCGGACACATTCGGAACGCACCAGGGACCTTGGCATCGCTCGGACGCGGGCATTTTTTCCTCGGCGGGGACCATCGAGGACCACCCTTGACCATCGAGCCAAAAAGACACGCACGAAACCGAAACATGCACGGGACATGGACGGCCGAGCGATACCGAGGGACGCGCCGTGGCCGCCCAGGGTGCGTTGGCGGGGGCGGCGGAGGGGCGAGCACGCAGCCCCGGCGCTTGAAGCGGGGGGGGGGTCCGTTGGAGCACCCACAGGCACCCTGCCCTATAGCACATGACGTCATCTTTACGTCGGGCCTGTCCCCCCTGCAGGGGAGTTGTCGACGACAGATAAAAAATTATCCCGGCAAGGCAACCTATCAGCGATGTGTAGAAGCACATCTGAAAGCATTCCCCTTAAGATTCAGATGAAAATCCAGTTGTCGAGTTCTGCTGTTCTCGCAGTCGTAGTCGCATTCGCGATGACAGTCGCAGCGGCAACGGCAGTCGCAGTCACAGCCTCAGCCTCAGCCTGCCTCAGCCTCAGCCTCAGCCTGCCTCAGCCTCAGCCTGCCTCAGCCTCAGCCTCAGCCTGCTTCAGCCTCAGCCTCAGTCTGCCTTCAGCCTCGGCCTCAGCCTCAGCCTGCCTCAGCCTCAGCCTGCATCAGCCTCAGCCTCAGCCTCAGCCTGCCTCAGCATCAGCCTGCCTCAGCCTCAGCCTCAGCCTGCCTCAGCCTCAGCCTCAGCCTGCTTCAGCCTCAGCCTCAGTCTGCCTTCAGCCTCGGCCTCAGCCTCAGCCTGCCTCAGCCTCAGCCTGCCTCGGCCGCAGCATCAGCCTGCCTCAGCATTCAAAATGTGGCCCAGGAATGGAGTTCTGGGAACTAGAAGAACACGAAGTGGCCTACAGTTGGCTCCGGGCATTCAAAATCATGCCCAGGAATGAAGTTCTGGGAACTTGAAGAGCACGAAGTGGCCTACAGTTGGCTCCGGGCATCCAAAATGTGGCCCGGGAATGGAGTTCTGGGAAATCGAAGAGCACGAAGTGGCCTACAGTTGGCTCCGGGCATCCAAAATGTGGCCCGGGAATGGAGTTCTGGGAAGTCGAAGAGCACGAAGTGGCCAACAGTTGGCTCCGGGCATCCAAAATGTGGCCCGGGAATGGAGTTTTGGGAGCACCAAGAGCGATTTTGCGAGGATGTCCCAAGCGATTTCGGCTTCGGCGGCAGCCGCGGCGGCAGCCTGTCCAGGTCCCGCCCAGACCCCCCTGAGGAGTCATGATGCTCTCTTTTGAGACCACTAGAAACCTAACAGCAAAAGCTGTTAGGTAAATACAACAGAAATAGTCAAGACATACTCCAGAAATAGTCTGGGGACTCTTTTGTTCAGTATTTTTGACCGTTTTGGGCTATTTTGGGGGTATGATGATTTTTGTCGTTGAAGATCCCCGTGTAGGGGGACACGCCCGACATAACGTTATCTCGACCTGCGAGAAGTGCGATCTTGTTCCCCGATCCCGGCCAGGCTTCTCATAACCCAAGAACGGCGCAGGCGCACACGCGCTCCGTCCGCGTGCTCGTAGGCATCGGGGGCAGCCCTCCCCCCCCGTCGCAGCCGACCCCTGACACCTGGTGACAGTGCCATCCAGCCCGCCTCCCAGAGGAGTGCTCGAAGACCTTCCACCTGGCCTCGGAGGAGCGCGGGGCGGGGCGGGGCGAAAGGGGGAACTTTGGGCAGAAGGAGGAGATCATCGACCTCCGGTCGCCCCCCTCGTCGCCGATGTTGGCCTGGTTGCCACGCCCCATCCAGGAGCTTGCGGCTTCGCCAGCGGGGCACATCGCCGACCTATCGATGCCAGGCCGACGTTCCCTTGCGCTGGTACGGTAGGTTCTCGCCGCGCTGGCGCCACGGCGACCCCAGCGCGGGGGCTCAGAGCTGAGAACTTTCAGCGGCCCAGAATCGGCCTGCGATGCCAGAAGGCCGCTATCGCTCCAGGTTGAGTCAGCGCGGTGCCAGAGACCAGCGCCGACGTGGGCGCGGCACGGACCTGCCGTGTGGACAGTCTTGGGCTTGGGCCTGGAAGGAGTCCAAACATATTCATAGCCACCAGTTCCAGGAATGCCCACGCACATCGGTTTTTCAGGCGGTGGACACGTATAAGTTCCAGCCTCGCAAGGGTGCCCTTGGGGCGGGCGTTTCGAAACGGCGGGGGGAATCGAAGGTTGCAGGAGACCTGGGCCATCAATGGGTCTTCAAGGGGCCCCCTTGGGGCCCCAGAGGTGCACGAACGGTGCCCCTTCCTCACACCCCCCCCGTTTACTGCCCCGCATCTCAAGCAAGTCCCGATTTCATGAGCTGACAACCACCTGGCATCGCACGGACGTGTGCATTTTCTTCTCGGCGAGGACCATCGAGGCGCATCCTGGACCATCGAGCAAAAAGAAAACACGCACGAAATTCGTAGCCATCTGGCTCAAGCCGTTTTGGCTCAAGAAGCAATTTGGCTGGAGGTGCAGCTTCAACAAGTGCCTTGATTGCCAGTCGCATTGCTTATACATCATGGCAGCACTCAGTGCGATCCAGAGGGTCGTGGAGGAATATCTCATCAGCGTCGCACCAAGCACGCCGGAGTATGGCTTTTTGACCTTGGTGCCCTGGAGCTCGCAGGAGAAGCCGGCCAACGTGTTGGCATCTTGCGCAGATTGTGGAGAGTTGAGGTTGGAGAGCATCGCCCAGATAGTGGAACAGCACGAGGTCGTGTTGATCGTATCCGTATACAGGAAGAAGAAGGAGAAGAGTCGCGTGGTATGTCTTCTGGACCATCTTGGGGTGGCTCATCCCGACGTGGTCGTCTTCCTGGTACAGCTTCCAGATCGGTTGGATCCCGAGCTGACCAAGGCCTACCTTAATAAACTGATGGTGCGGCATGACGAGCTCTACAGCTTTGGGGCGGATGGCGTGCTGATGGAGCTGGCAGGTGACCCGGGGGTGCTGCAACATAGGTTAAGTTTGGAGCTCCAAGAGAACGCCGCCATCCAGCTGCGCGTGCGGGCACACATCAGCATTCTGAACCAGGGTGTACCGGGTGTGCCCTCTGCCATGCAGCTCAAAGACATCGAGGACGAGTTCCGTAGTTTGCTCTGGAATGCCATTCCAGATGTGTTGATGCCCGATTTCGCGCCTTTGGACGAGCGTCTCTTGGAATATGGGAATCGGGTTGGGGATTTCCAGCTCGTACGCCCGTATTCGGATCACCAGCACGTGTCGTTGGCGGTGAACGGGCAGCATGAATACGTCGTGATCAAAGAGTACGACAAGCGCAGCGTCACCGATGCCAAGGAGGTGGAGAGCATATACCAGGAATTCTGTTTCTTGACGCACACCCTCGACCACCCACACATCATCCGTTGCGTAGGCATGTTGCACAGCCAGTGTAGTGTGCAGTTGGTTCTCCAGTATGGTGGAGACGTGTGCATGGAGCAGGTGTTGTTGACTCAACCTGGGTACCGCTTGTCCAAGGACGAAGCCTTGGATTGCAGTACCCAGATCGCCAGTGCTCTGTCCTACTGCCACGCCCAGGATGTCGTCCATGGGCAAGTGTCTTTGAAACACGTGGCTGTAGAGACATCACAGAATCGGCACATCTGCCGCCTTGTGGATTTCAGCATGGCAGCTCACGTGCCAAACTCCAGCGCAAGGGAGACCTGGTGCGGATCTCTGCCGTGCGTGGCTCCAGAGGTGGCGCTGAACGAGCCGTACTTGCCTAAGCCAGCGGATTGTTGGAGTCTTGGGGTGCTGCTCCTGGAGACCGCTTGCGGGCAAGGTTCGCTCAAGTTGTCGGTCCAGTGGCGCCGTGGCGAGCCCCTCGCTTACGCCGCGCGGCAAGTACTCGAGTTTTTCTCCCATGCAGGTTGCCACACCGAGGTGATGACGAAGATGGGTAATCCACTCGACGGCGTAACACTGGCGTGCTTAGAGGCGGTTTTGAAGCCCGAGCCAGCTCGCAGAACGAGTGCCTCCGACATGGTAGGGATGTTGTCTACCAGGCGCACCGATCAGGCCATTTCTGATTGATTCGTTGCTGGTTACTTTTGCACTTTGGTCGCGCGTGTAGCAGTGCATGCGCCCCACATTTTTAGCGCAGGCTTCGTGCGTCAAGCTTCTGCCCCATACGCTTAGAACCCTTCCCCAGCATAAGTTTTCCGTCGAACCATTCCTTGATGTTCCTGGAGCCCGTTGAGGGCCTTCAGATGCCCACATGACCGCCCGTCGTGGTTTGTCCCCACGTAACACCCGCCTCCCACCCCTTATCCTCTTCTTTCCTGCCTCTTAACTCGCTCCTTCCTGCCTGCCAGCCTGCATCCTACCTGGCAGTCCTAGGTGATCTGGCCATCATGCATCACTTTATTCATACGTTAATCATGTATTACAGATCCTATATGTGTTTAACTCCCATGTAAAAACAACTGCCTTGTATGTACCTTTGCGCCGGCGGGTGACGCTACGGGCAGCGGCTCGGTCGAGGCCGACGCCGGCCTTGCTGCCGCAGTCTCTCTCGCAGATGTGGCTGGGTGCCACACTCGCTCTCTGGGCTGATGCCCGTCCTCGAGAAGATGTTTCAATCAAGTCAAACACTTGAGGCCGCCTGGCACCGCGCCGCTGGTCCAGTGACCGGCGTGCCTCCATTTTCCGCACAGATGTCCGCACACTGGCGACTGAGATGTTTCAAAAACTGGAGACTTGCTTTTGCAGCCCGAATAGTTCTCTGGGAAGGTAGATTGAGCTTGCCCAGGATTTGTCAAGCACTGCTTTGGCCTGGCACGCCGCCAGACGCGGTGCACCCTTCGGGGTAACAGTCGAGCACGCACATTGCGAAGCCGCGCGGCTCGACCTTATGAGTTTACCAGTCGGAGGCGTGCTGGATCTGGTCCAGCGGGGGCGCCTTGCCCCGACCAGAACGAGCCGCGGGAAGCTCCGTGGACTCGTTTGCCACCTGCCCCTGCCCCTGCCCCTGCCCCTGGCAAGGAAGCAGAGAGCAGGAAGCACCGTTCTTCCTGGCACGACGGCTCCTGTTCTCCCTCTCTCTCTCTGTCTGTCTTTCCTGTCCTCCTCCTCCTCCTCCTTCTCCTCCTCCTCCTCGACCCGTGCCCGCTTGGACCACCTCTGGAGCGGAAACCACCCACGAACTGGGGCGAAGTTGCCTCTCGGTTCGGGGCCCAAGGCCCCGACTCCGTTTGGAGGCTTCGCCCTGGACGTCAAATTCGGAGGACTGGATGTCCTCCCCGATTGGTGAGGTGGTCGTCCTGCATGCCGAGTGGCCATTTTGACCGAGAGGCACCGCCTGCTTGGAGCGCGCTGCGTGGCGGGCATTGTTTTCGCTCTGCGAAGCCCCCAGCTGCCGCTGATGCCCCGCGCTGGCACTGCAGCTGTGGGCTTCACCCCAGTAAAATGGCTCCTCCTCTTCCTTCTCCTCCTCCTCGACCCGTGCCCGCTTGGACCACCTCTGGAGCGGAAACCACCCACGAACTGGGGCGAAGTTGCCTCTCGGTTCGGGGCCCAAGGCCCCGACTCCGTTTGGAGGCTTCGCCCTGGACGTCAAATTCGGAGGACTGGATGTCCTCCCCGATTGGTGAGGTGGTCGTCCTGCATGCCGAGTGGCCATTTTGACCGAGAGGCACCGCCTGCTTGGAGCGCGCTGCGTGGCGGGAATTGTTTTCGCTCTGCGAAGCCCCCAGCTGCCGCTGATGCCCCGCGCTGGCACTGCAGCTGTGGGCTTCACCCCAGTAAAAGGCTCCTCCTCCTCCTTCTCCTCCTCCTCGACCCGTGCCCGCTTGGACCACCTCTGGAGCGGAAACCACCCACGAACTGGGGCGAAGTTGCCTCTCGGTTCGGGGCCCAAGGCCCCGACTCCGTTTGGAGGCTTCGCCCTGGACGTCAAATTCGGAGGACTGGATGTCCTCCCCGATTGGTGAGGTGGTCGTCCTGCATGCCGAGTGGCCATTTTGACCGAGAAGCACCGCCTGCTTGGAGCGCGCTGCGTGGGGGCGGTGCTCGCGGAAATTGTTTTCGCTCTGCGAAACCTCCAGCTGCCACTGATGCCCCGCGTTGGCACTGCACCTGTGATCTTCCCCCCCCAAAAAAAAAACACGCACGAAATCGAAACATGCATGGAAAATGGACGTCCGAGCGATGGCGAGACCAGCTCTTCTCGGGGGCCCTGGACTCCTCGGGGGTGGGACTCGTGGACTTCCGAACTCCTCGGGGTGGGATCCCGTGGGGGGGCTGCGGGTGGGTGTTGTCTGAGAGGGGGTGTCCCCGCTCGAACGGGAGAACCCCTCGGCGTCCGACTGCCCGCACCCGCAAATTGCAGCGCCCGCATCTTCTTGCCCTTCTCCACTCCCTCCTCCCCCACAGGTTCGAGCGTGCGCTGCTCTTTCCGCACGACTGGGCTCCGTGATCGCTCCCGTAGATGGACAAAAAAGTGGAAACCTTGGCTCCGCCGCCCCCCTCCCCTCCCCCCACATCCAAAGTTGCTCCCAGACGAGCGCAGGCTTGGACAAGTGGAATCCCCGGGGCCTCCACCACCCCGGAGCCCAACTTTGACTCGTCGGGGCTCAAGGGACGGGAATCAATGCAAACGGGGGTCAGCCAGAGCGCCCGATCTTGCAGGATCCTGCAGAGCCAGGGCCGCATCGACCCGGGCTTGGGCGCAGGATCCTACAGGATCCTGCAGGATCATTCGTCTTGACCCGGGTCTGGGTGCAGGATCCTGCAGGATCTTGCAAGTCCTGATTGACCCTGGTCTGGATTGACCCGGGTCAGAAAATCCCCGAAGTCGGGGGGGGGGATGAACGTGGTACAGTCGGGGCATTGAGGAAGGAACCCTTTTCGTTGGGGAGGGGCTCCGTCTTCCTTGATACTTTCGCAGCTTGCCTCAGGTTTTCCTTAGGTTTTCGATGGGCAATCGAAGTTTAACTTATGGAAAATAGGGGCCTCGTTCCTTATTTAGAGTTCCTTAGGTCAACGCCCCGACTGTATCGACGACGAGGGGGTTCCACTGGTTTGTCCCCTGACCGTCCCCTCTCGCGCGCCAGCTCGTGGCTGCGGCCTCTCGCGGCGGCCACCGCCCTGGTGGGCACTCCCGTACTGTCCCACAAGCATGGCGAGCGCGCGCTTGTGGCTCCGGCGCGCGCCTACGGCATTCGAGAGAGAGAGAGACAAACAGACATTCCATACACACACATCTATATATATATATATATATATCTTAATGCATATATATATGTATGTAAACTGTATATATATATAGATGTATAGACAGACAGACAGAGAGAGAGAGAGAGAGAGAAAGAGAGAGTTACAGAGAGAAAGAGACTCAGGAGGGAAAGGTACCGATGCCGCTACCCTTGCCTCGCTTGCCCTTCTCCTGGGGGCCTCCCGGGAGGCCCTCGCCGCCACTGCTGGGTTCGCCTCGAAATCTTGGCCCGAACGCACCCCAGGAGAGGTCCGGAAGGAGCGGAATACTGGTGCCGTTTTTTTGTCCCCCAGAAGCACGCGCGCGCGCCGAGTCGCGGCGCGTACCAGGCAGGGGCCCCCCCGGCGCGCGGCCGCATCACGGCAGACGGGCGGGGGAGCGCCCGGAGGGGGAGAGAGAGAGGGAGAGAAAGAGAGAGAGAGAGAGGGGAGCCGCGCGAGCGTCCGCGGCGCGAGGGCGGCCGCGCGAGCTGGGGGAGGGGGGTGTTCTTCGCGCTTGTGGCTGGGGCGGCGCGGGCGTCCTCGTCGTGGGCCCACCGCAGGGCTGGCCCTAAGCGCTGGTCTGCTGGACTTCGGCCGTGTTTTGTCTCTCGTTCTGGCGGGGAGGTACCGGAAAACAGGCAGAGACAAACGAAACACACAACACGAAAACACAACGAACAAAAATATCGTTCAGGCTCAGCCCTGGCCCCCCATCCATTCTTTCATAACGGGCAGTTTCGCCCGGTGTCTGGCCCCGTGACCCGCACAGTTCGATCCGGCGCGACAAACGGCAGCGGAAAATATGAGGTCCGTGGTTCTGTTCGCGATTCGCCACGACGTTGCAAGTTGTTCAGGACGTTTAAGTAGGGCCTGTCCCTCCACAGGAGGAATATTCCAAAATAGTACAAACAAATCAGGGCACGAATTTTCGATTATCTTTGGCCATTATATATATATATATAGATATTCCTTGTGGGTTTCCTATTTTTCGCCCAGAATCCGCCTGTAGGGGGGACATGCCCCACCTAACGCTACGTCCGAGCCCCACCTTTGCGCCCCCCAGGCAGGAGCGGTGGCAAACATGGATCAGGGGGGCGTTGATGAGCGACGGGCCCCGTTTTCATTGGAAATCGCTGATTCCGCCGCCGAGCGAGGCGGCACCAGCCGCATTTCGAGGAGGACACATCCCACGATCCATGAATTTGGCGACCGCGCGCCAAATCCATGGATCGGTAATCCATGCTCGTGCCCCCCCGATCAGGAGCGGTGGCAGGGGTACCTGGAGGCCTGCCGGGAGGCGTTCGCGGAGCTGGAGGAGCCGGCCAGGCGGGCGCTGCGGTACGCCGACAGGACAGCGGCCACGCGGCAAAAGGGCGGCCTCTCGCCCAGAAGCGGCCTGCGTTGCGGGCCCCCGTGGGGTCCCCCGAGCGCGGAGTGTGGTGCGACAGCAGCGGCTTGCGCGCTTAGGCCAGGCCGCTTGGACATGCCCCCCTGGCCTCTCTACAGGAGGAAAATCCCCAACATAGTCCGGGGACGATTTTTAAAACCATTGTGTGACTAATTATGTTTGAGTATGTGTTGGACTATTTTTGATCTTCCATCCAAAATCACCCTGTAGGAAGATATGCCTGACCTAATCCTGGGCCCCCCTAAGGTCGCGCGCAGCAGATGGCGGCGAGCACGAGGGGGTGGCGCCAGGGGGGGGGGCCGGGGGGGCGGGGTCCGGGAGCCCTCCCGACTTCAGGGAGGCCTCCTCGGGAGCATCGAGGGCGGCCCCCCGCCCTGTTTCCCCCTTCCTGCTCGGAAGCTCCCTCCTCCCTCCTCCTCCTCCTCCTCCTCCTCCTCCTCCTCCTCCTCCTCCTCCTCCTCTCCTCCTCCTCCTCCTCCCCCTCCTCCTCCTCCCTCCTCCCTCCCTCCTCCTCCTCCTCCTCCTCTCCTCCTCCTCCTCCTCTCCTCCTCCCCTCCTCCCTCCTCCTCCCTCCCTTCCCCCCCCCCTCCCTCCCTCCCCCCTCCCTCCCTCCCTCACCTCCCTCCCTCCCTCCCTCCCTCCTCCCTCCCCTCCTCCCCTCCTCCTCCCTCCTCCTCCTCCTCCTCCTCCTCCTCCTCCTCCTCCTCCTCCTCCTCCTCCTCCTCCTCCTCCTCCTCCTCCTCCTCCTCCTCCTCCTCCTCCTCCTCACTCCTCCCTCCTGCCGCCACCCAGCTTCGCTCGAGGAAGCGCGCCCGAGGGGGCGTGCTCCGTCGCGCCAGAGGTCGGGCGGCAGCGGCCTCCTGCTCCGGGGGGGGGCCCTGCCCCCGACGCGTGGCGCCCTGGCGCCCACGCGCGGGAGGCACGTCCGCGTCGACGGCCCCGCGGGCCAGGCCTCGGGCCGCGACCCCGCGGATGCGCGGGGCGTTCCTCTCGGCTGCCCCGCGCGGTGCGCATCCATCGGGCCGGGCGAAAGGGGGGGATTGGGAAAGGGGGGGGTTACGGAATTTGCTGCGTGCAGCTGGTTTCGGCCTCACCGAGGGGCCCAATCCTCGATACGTAGCCGCCTCCGGCGCCGGGAGGCGCTGGGAAAATCAGCTACGTGATCTGATTCTCAAACCCCCCCCTTTGCTATCCCCCCCTTTCGCACGACCCGACTTGGGCCGCGACCCCGTGGATGCGCGGGGCGTTCCTCTCGGCTGCCCCGCGCGGTGCGCATCCACGCCACCGCGCATCCGCGGTCCACGGGATCCGGTCCCGTCGTCCTCCGATCCCACGCGCAGATGGGGGCAGGGGGAGGGGGGAAGGCTTCTGAGAAGCACCCCTGCCTCTTAGAAGGCGCGGGCCTTCTCTTTCGATGTAAGGCCAGCGCCTTCTAAGAAGCAGCCTTCTTCTAAGAAGCCTTCCCCCTCCCCCTGCCCGCCTGTGCGCACCGCCAATCTCGTCTCCCGTCCACGGCATCCGACCCCGAGTCATTTGAGCATCGGATCCAGCTCGTCCTCCTCTCCCGTCTCAAACCAAAGAACCTCGTCCTGGGACGACTCATGACTAGGATGTCGAAAGAATCCAGCAACGGACGCGAGACCTTCAGAGGCCCAGAGAGGACAGAGACCACGAGCGGCGAACGTATCCATATCCACGCCCTCGCGGTCGTCCTGCCCGCCTGCCAGGCGCGGCGGGGCTGAGGAGGAGGAGGATGAGGAGGAGGAGGAGGAGGAGGAGGAGGGGGAGAAGGGAGGAGGAGGGAGGAGGAGGAAGAGGAAGAGGAAGAGGAGGAGGAGGAGGAGGAGGAGGAGGAGGAGGAGGAGGAGGAGGAGGAGGAGGAGGAGGAGGGGACCTGCTCCGTCCCCAGCAAGGAGGCCTCCAGGCGCAAGCGCGTGCACCGTCTCTGCGCCTCGAGCAGAGCAGATCCTCGGGGCCCCACCCGCGCGCAAAAGCCTCCTGCAGGAGCGGGCAGCTCCTCGACCTCATCGAGCGGGGCAGGCAGGGCGAGGGCAGGCCGGACCAGGCGCGCCCGAAGGCGACCGGGCGAGCGGCAAGCCGGAGGGTGCCGAGGAGTCTCGGCCACTCGCAGAGGGGAGGAGGAGGAGGAGGAGGAGGAGGAGGAGGAGGAGGAGGAGGAGGAGGAGGAGGAGGAGGAGGAGGAGGAGTGGGGAAGGCTTCTTAGAAGCACCCCTGCTTCTTAGAAGGTGCAGGCCTTTATCTGCATATGGAAGGGCGCGCGCATTCTAAGAAGCGGCCTCCTTCCAAGAAGCCTTCCCCCCCTCCGCCTACCCCCCTGTGGGCGCCGCGAGAATATGGCTGGCGTTGGGAAGGTATAGCGTGCGATGTGGCGCAGCCAGCCCGATCATTGCACGCTGCCCCCCACCTTGGGGTCAGCGTGCACCGAAGCAGCATTGGCAGGGAGATGGCGTGCACGGAAGGCGTTTTCGCGGGGGATCGCCTCAGATGGTAGCGTGCTTTTCGGAGATCGGTGTTGCACACCATCTTTGCGGCGCAGTGTTATGACAAGCGAACACACACACACACACACTCATCCTGATTTCGGGCCGGACGAAAGGGGGGGATTGGGAAAGGGGGGGTGGTAAGAAATTTGCTGCATGCAGCTGGTTTCGGCCCCTCCGAGGGGCCCATTCCTCGATACACAGTCGCCTCCCGGCGCCGGGAGGCGCCAGGAAAATCAGCTACGCGAGCTGATTCTCAAACCCCCCCTTTGCTATCCCCCCCTTTCGCCCGACCCGATCATTGCGGGAGTCGGAGGGAGGAGGACTGGCTATGGGTGCGGGGTTTCGGACCCTGGGGGAGGCTCCAGGGTTGCACGATCGAAGAACAACAAACTGTGCAAACATACCCTTCGAAGGTCCGCGTGGATTCCTTGGATAGGCTGGGCCCGCGCGCTCCGCGCCCCAGGGAGGGGGGCCTAGCGTCTAGCAGAGATCCAACTGTCTGCGTGGAGCTCCGAAAGTGTATGTTTGTGCTTTGTGCTTCTCCCTCTAGAACGACTGGCCAAAAACAACAGGAGAGTCAGGGGGACGGGGAGAGGATGGCGGTGAAAAGTGCTCCTCCACTAGCTAGCAGGGTCTGCGGGCGAAATGCCCTTGACCCAGACCTCGGGAGAGTCGCGCGGCGCAGTTAACTTCGCGCCCCTGGGCGGGGAGCTCAAAGGGAGGAAGAGAGGGCGATGCGGCAACGGGAGGCCTCCCAGATGGGATCTGAGCAGATAGTGTCAAGGGATTGAGGTTCGGAGGGTCGATGTTCATGGTTTGGATGCGTTTTCGCAACTTTCTGGCGCTTTTCCAGCCTCGGGATGCTCTCAAGCAGCTGCGCTTCGCAGAGAAAATTCAGGGGGGTCCCAGATCGTCCCGAGCGGCCGCCGGGGACCCGAGCTGTTGGCCGAAAATGGGTCCTGAGGTTGGGGGACGCAGGAAGCTCTGATGCAGTCACGAGTCGTCTTGGGCTCGATCCTCGTCCCCCTTGTCCTCCCTTCTCTGCCTCCCCGTTCTCCCTCCTCCTCTCCTTCTCTCCCCTCCTCCTCTCCCCTCCCCATCCTCCTCATTCTTCTCATACTCTCCCCATCCTCCTCTCCCCTCATCCTCCCTTCTCCTCCTCCCCGTGCTTCCTCCTCATCCTCTATCATCCTCCCTCCCTCCTCCATCCTCCTCCTCTGGAGGCGCCAGGGCGTTGAGCCCTCCCAACAAAAGATCCCTCTTCCTCCCCTCCTCGTCCCCCTCCCCAAGGGGCTGGGAGTCTTCCTGGCAGGCATTGGAGAAATGGCAGGGGCCCTTGCTTGAGGGCCGCACACCTGCAGCTCTTGATCGCCCCACCCCCCCGTCCGTTGCCCCCCCCAGGAGGAGGAGGAGGAGGAGGAGGAGGACGACGACGACGACGACGTGAACGAGGACGAGGAAGAGGACGAGTTCGAGGACGATGAGGAGAAGGGGCCTGCCGCCCGATTCACATACCGCTGCTCATCGCTGAGCTAAGTTGGTTTTTGGCACCGGGAACCAGAGCCCAACGTAGTGCCCACCAACAAATGAGGAGGAGGAGCAGGAGGAGGAGGAGGAGAAGGAGGAGGAAGATGAGGAGTAAGAGGAAGAGGAGGAGTAGGAGGAGTCAGGAGTCAAAAGCCCCAGGACGAATTACAAACAAACCTCAGGAAGGCCCCTTGTGGGCCGTGGCCTTGCGATCGAGCTCGGCTGCTGTAAGCCGTGGGGAGCATCCCCGCCCGAAACGCTTCAGACACTCAGCACGAGGGGGGGTCACCACATTGGGGCACGTCTCAACAACTGCTTCCCCCCGTACGCTTCACAAGACGCGGAGAACCAGATGTCTCTGTTCCGGCGCAGCCGCATTCTGTGGGCGGGGTGGCTCCACCCCCCAGCAGTATGTGTATCCTCGCACCCTTTTGGGAAGTCCTCTTCACGGAGCCATCGAGGGACACTGACTTTGCAGCACTCCGCACTCATCTGGGCACGGGCCAGGGAAACCGATGCGGAGCCACCACCGCGGCGGCACCGACGCCCCGAGTTGTCGAAGGCATGGTCGGAACCGGGAAGAGGAAGCACTGGCGGGCGACGGCGGCACGGGAGCCGGGGGGGCGCGGGAGCGGGAGAGAGGACGGCTCCTGCAACACGGCGCTCTCCCCCACGGAAGGGCCCAGAAGAGTTCTCCGGCCCCTCCCTCGGTGCCTACAGCCTCTATTGGCAGCCGACTCACGTTCATTCGCCATTTTTTCTTTGGCGGTCAGCATCGAGCGTAGATCGCAAGATACGCATGCGAGTCCAATTCATCTGGTGCTCCAGGGCCTGGAAATGAGGGTGCGGATGCTGAGCGGTAGCTTGTGTTGAGTGGCCGAAAACTAAGCCAATATGGCGGCTGCGTGGTTACGACGGACCAACAAAGACATCCCCTTACCACCGACCACATTTTCGGCACTCAAATGACTGTGACTGAATCGCACAACACGTCCCATTTCACGAGACTACATGATCAAACCACTTTCGGCTGAGGGACACGTCATGGCGATTGTGCCATCCGTCGTAATCTGCCTGATTGTCGGTAATGTAGGTGACGATATCAGACGCTCATCGGAGGGCACATAAGAGCATGAACAGCTCTCCGCGTGGGACAGACTGTTGATGCCGCAGACTTTGCGGATGATCCCCGTGTTATGTTCGCCGTTGAATTGCGCAAGACCCACTCCGACACGACGAAATCTCGTGTTGGCGGAGTCATCGCCTCCGCTGGAGCCCCCGAAAGCCAGGACAGGACGAGACTCGGATCCAAGACCCAGGCACCCACGGAAAATTCCAGTAGGGGAGGAGCAGGTGGAGGAGGAGGAGGAGGAGGAGGAGGAGGAGGAGGAGGAGGAGTCCCCCCCAGACCCCTTCGCTCTCGCGTGCGCCCGAAGGTGATCTCGTGCCCGGAGGCGCGGTCCCCCCGGGCGCTACCCTCGTCGACGCCAGAGGCGTGCGCCGGGGGGCTGCGCCCCAAGACCTGGGAGGAGCTCCGCGAGGACCGGCCACGTGGAGAAAAAGGCGAAGAAGAAGACGAAACATAATAATACGAGTAGTAGTAACAATACGACTAAGAAGAAACAGAAGAAGAAGAAGAAGAGGAAGAAGAAGAAGAAGGTGCCGTGTGTCCAGCAGGCACAGGAGCAATAAGGGCATGGCAGCGGTCGGCGGGTGCTTGGCTTCACCTCGCCTGCCAGTGGCCCTCTGGTTCACATTACTACGTTTTCTGGTTCACATTACTATTCGAAGAGGTGGAGCAGGAGGAGAAGGAGGAGGAGGAGGATGGGGAGGGAAATCAACCAACGGCGTCTTTCAGCACTGCCACCACCTGCCATTTGTCGCCTGGCAGCGAACGCAGGATTTCAAACGGTGTCAGTGCAGATTCGCAAAATAGCTTTGCACACCTGCTCACCTCCGCGGCCCAAGTCTGTCGGGGTCTGCCTCTCTTGCGTTTTCCGTTCGGGACCAGGAGTCAGGCGATCGCAAACATGGATGAACGGGGCGTGGATTAGCGACGGGTTCCGTTTCCATAGGCAATCGCGAAGTTCCGCCGCCGAGCGAGGCGGCACCGGTCGCATTTTTGGGAGGGCACTTCCCCCGATCCATGGATTTGGCGACCAAGCGCCACATCCCTCGATGGCTAATCCTCGGAGGCCTGGAACTGGGCACCAACACCAACACTGGGGGTTGCCTCCACAGGCTCCACAGGGGGAGGATGATCCTAGATTTCGAAGTTGGTGGTAACATTTCGGTCACCTTGGAAGCCAGAGTATTACCACCATCACCGAGATCGGAATCTTCTGCCTCGGTGGAGGCACACCGCCGATATGGGCGTTGGTGTCAACCTCTGGGCCTGTCAGATCCATACTTGCGCGCCCCTGGAGAAGATCTGCCCGGTCCGTCGCCGTCGGGGCCGCCGGGCCGCAGCCAGCGACTCCCCCGTGAGACAGCTATGTGTTTCATCGTGCCTGCCCGATGTTTCACTGGATCACCGCTTGGCCGCGCCAGTGCTGGCTCCGGGATCATGCAGGGAGGACGCTTTCCCCCGTCCTCCCCCGCAGGGGGTGAAGGGCGCTCCCTGCGGCAAGAGGTTTATTATTGCTTCCCCTCGGCATTGCGAGCCCAGCCGGCGTTTCAGCTTGCTGTTGCCTGCTATGATTCGCGTAGCGTTGGGAGACTCGACTTTGGCGATCCTGGGCCGCACATTTGTCTATAATTGTATGTATGTGTGTATGTATGCATGTATGTACGTACGTATGTATGTATGTATACATACATACATACAAACAAACAAACATCAAACATATATATACATACATACATACATACATACATACATACATACATACATACATACATACACACATACACACATACACATACATATATACATACATGCATACATACATACATACATGCATACATATATAAATGCATACATACATATATACATACATACATGCATGCATACAGAGACACGTACATAAATACATACCTACATACATACATACATACATACATACATACATACATACACATACATACATACATACATACGTACGTACGTACACATACACACATACCTGCATACATACATACATACATACATACATCATGCATGCATGCATACAGGCAGACAGACAGACAGACATACATACATACACATAGACATATGCATTATATATACACATATCTACAATCATATATATATATACAAATTAATCTACAGTTACAAGTTGGGGGGTGGGACAACCCCCTACCCCTCCCCCCCCCCCACACAAAGAGACCCCCAGGATCGGGGTTTTCCGGGCCCCCCAGACATGCCCCGGCTCGTCCCGTACCTCCTAAGGCGCTCAGCCGGGTCCTGCCAGCAGGCCCCAAGCGATCAGAGTGGTGATCAGAGAGGCCGAAGAGAGACCCACGACAGCACAAGATCGCTTCAAGAAGGATCCAGATGGGCTCTAGGGGCCCCCAAGACGGCCCAGGAGGCCCTCAACAGGACTCCCAGAACGCAAACATCGCTTCATTCCCTTTGGAAATGTTCATTTTCAGCATATTCGCTGTTCGGGTCTTGACAGCGTCCAAAACAGCCAAGAAGGCCTCCAGTATCGCTCCAAGACGGCTTAAAAGACCCCTTAGAGAGCCTCTAGACGGCCTGGACGGCCCCAAGACTGCCCAAGGAAGCCCCAACTGAACCAAAAAGAGGCCAAACAGGCCCTCACAAGGCCCCGAAGCGATCAGGGCGGTGATCAGAGAGGCCGAAGAGAGACCCAAGACAGCACAAGGCCGCTCCAAGAAGGATCCATATCGCCTCCAGAGGCTCCAAACACAGCCCAGGAGGCCCTCAACATGGCCCGAGGGACCCCCAGAAGCCTCCAGACGGCCTGGATGGCCCCAAGACTGCCCAAGGAAGCCACACATGAGCCCAAAATAGGCCCAACAGGCGCTCAATAGGCCCCGAAGCGATCAGAGTGGTGATCAGAGAGGCTGAAGAGAGACCCACGACAGCACAAGAGCGCTCCAAGGACCCATGTAATTAGCCTCCAAAGGCCCCCAAGACGGCCCAGGAGGCCCTCAACAGGAATCCCAGAACGCACACATCGCATCATTCCATCAGGGAATCGTGCGTTTTCAGCACATTCGCTGTTCGGGTCTTGGCAGCGTCCAAAAAACCAAAAAGGCCTCCAGTATCGACCCAAGGCGGCCGAAGAGACCCCCAAGAGAGCCTCTAGACGGGCTGGACGGCCCCAAGACTGCCCCAGGAAGCCCTAAATGAGCGAGAAAGAAACCCAACAGGCCTTCAGAAGGCCTCCAAGAGAAGCCCAAGAAGACCATGGTAGGCCCCCCAAAAGGCCATGGGAGGCCAACAGGAGGGCCTACGTAGGCCTAAGCTCCCCAACACGGCCCAAGATGGCCCCAAGATGATGGCTTGAGACGGCCCCAAGCCAGCCCACCAGGACTACAACAAGGCCCACACGACGTTTTCCACCACAAAATATTCGAATCCTGGGCTCGCAACCACACATCCTGGAATCTGTTGCGAATCTGGGGTTGGGTGCATCCCTTATGAATTATTTGCGCATCCCGTACGAATTATTTGGGCTCGCAACCACAAATCCTGGAAATTTGTTGCGAATCGGGATTGGGTGCATTTCCTAAGATTTGCTTGCGTTCGCGTGCCCCGTTGCGACCCGCTGCAACCCGCTGCAACATTCTTCGCCGTCCCCCGACGGCGCCCTCCTCCTCCTTCTCCTCCTCCTCTTTCTGCCGCTCCACCACTCGACCTCCCCCACATCCGTTTCCTTTACTCGGTCCGTGAGATTCCCTCCCTCCTATCCTTCGCCCTCCACCCGGCGCCTTTCGGGAGCCCCCAGAGGCCCGGGAAGGGCCAGGGACCGCCCGTATTTTCGAAGACCTCTGAAAACCACCGCAGGGAAGGGGCCAGATTTCCAAGGCCACCAAGGATGGCGCGAACGACCGACAGGTGCAACGCCTCGAGGACCAAGGTGCATGGCGCGAAGCGCCAATGCAGTCTTTTGACTACTGATATATATATATATATATATATATATATATAGATGTGTGTGTGTGTTGTGCGGATGTGAATCCATATATGTAAATATAATTGTATATATATATAAGTATACAGGCGGCCCGGATCAGTAGGTCGACCTTGCCAGATCAAGGGTACCCGCGTGTCCTGTGTCTTGCGACCCATGCCTCCTGCATTTCTGTGGCAACGTGCCCCCCGGAAGGGTCTTGTGCCCTCTCGCGTGTCCTCTCCACTCAAGTCCGACTGTAGGCATGTGTGTAGACATATATATATATATAGAGAGAGAGGTATATACGTATAGATATACATAAGTATAGGCATGTGTACATATATATATATGTGTGTATACATACATATGTTTATAAATGTGTATTATAAATCTATATATATATATATATATATATATATTATTCTGGGCCCCAGAGGTTGTTGTCTTCACGTAAGTCCTGGGACTCGCACCCGTGAGCGGGCGGCTCCCGCAGAGCAGCCCAAGAGGAGCACCCCGCGGACCACGCCAGCTACCTGGAGGCGGGCTTCGCGCCCCTGAAGGATTCAGCAGGGTCGCATGCCCAGAGACTGGCACCAACACCAACATCGGCGGTGTGCATCTACCGGGGGGAGGAGATCCCGATCTCGGTGATTGTGGCAGCACTTTGGCTTCCGAGGTGGCCGAAATACTGCCACCAACACCGAAATCTAGGATCGAGCAGGGGATCGACTACGTAAGTTTAAGTCGGGCCTGTCCATCGACAGTAGAGATGTTCAAAAATAGTCAAAACATAGCCTGGGGGCATTTTTTGATTATTCGCTTAGCATTTATGGTGTACTTTTAATTTTTCGTTCAAAATCTGCATGTAGGGGGACAGGCCCGACCTAAGACTACATAATTCGGAGAAGACAAGCGCCATATACATAAACTGTTGGCGCTCCGCGCGGATTTCTTGGAGCCGCGCTGGACTCCCCCCCCTGGCGGCGCCTCCCGCGCTGTCTCTGGCGCACGGAGCGCGCCAGGGAGGGGTGTCCGGCGCAGATCCAAGAAATCCACGCGGAGCGCCAAAAGTTTCTGTGTATGTTTTTGTTATTCTTCTAGAGTCACCCCAAAATATGTTGCTCGTCTGATCTACGAAACAGTGCGTCGAAACTTCGTAGATATACGAACGCCCCAATCAAGTTTGGGGTGGATCCAGTTTGGGGTGGATCAATTCTGTAGTCGATCCCCTACTCGAGAGGAGCGCACAGTGCCCATCGCCGAGGTACCCTCGGCGCTGATGCGCGGGGAGGTCACGAAGTTCGACGCGCGTGAGCTCCTGCCCGCCCGCATCCCGAAGGAGAAACAGCGCGGCACGGGCACAAGTATCAGCCACGCGCACAGGGGGGGTTACTTGGGAGGAGGGGGGACTGCTTCTTGAATGGAGGCTGCTTCTCAGGAGGCGCGGGCCTGGTCTGTAGATGCAGGGTCGGCGCCCAAGCAGCCTCCTTCCAAGCAGCCTTCCCCCCTCCCTCGACCCCCTTGTGCGCTCCGCCAACATAACCTCTGCAAGCTCCGGGCGGCTTTCTTTTTGAATTCGCGCGCGCAGAAGTTTTCGGAGCTCTGCTCGGAATTAATTGACGTTCTTGCATCGGCATTCGCAAAGATGTTCGGGGCTCCGCACGTAATTCCTGGGTAGGCATCCACATCAAGCTTTGGAGCTCCGCGCTCAGCTCTTGGTTCTGCACACACCTGGTTTGCGTCGGCGGCCAGGCAGAGTAACTGCGCTGGCGGAAGGAACTAAACGGGGGCACCGCGGTAGCGAATTGCGCCACGGTGCAGCGACAATTCAAAAAGATAGGGAAGGGCGGCCGAAGGAGGGGCCGGAGGAGCGAGGGCCGCTCCGGGAGACGGGTCACACCCGGAGCGCGTGGCGCGGCCGGCCCCGCCGGCAGGGCCTGCGGCGGCTGCTGCGCCGTGGGGGCAAGAGGGCGTCCATATACACATCGGCGCTGGACCCCCTGGCGGCGCCTCCGCCTCCGCCGCCGCCCCTGGCGCGCTCCGCGCGCCAGAGGGGGTGCCCGCGGAGCTCCGAGAGCTCTGAAGATCTGTGCCGCTGTTTCTCCTCTCCTCTCCTCCTCCTCCTCCTGAGCTCCTCCTCATCCTCATCATCCACCTCATCCTCCTCCTTCTCCTCCTCCTCCTCCTCCTCCTCCTCCTCCACCAGTTCCTCTCTGCAGTGCAGCGTCGTCGCCTCGCACGCGCCCTCCCGAGAAGGCGGCCAGGCGCGGCCATCAGAGGTTTTTGTTGGTTCCGTTCCCCTTCGGTCTGTGTCAGGGGCTGTGGCTCGCAGGCCGGAGGGAGCGACCCGCCCGCGACCCACCCGCGACCCGCCCGCGACCCGCCCGCGACCCACCCGCGACCCACCCGCGACCCACCCGCGGCCCTCGCGCCCGCCCCCTCACTCTTAACCGCAATTGCGGGGTGCTACAGAGTTCAAGGGAGGAAAAAGCAAACACCCCGACCCGACAATTGGCGGCTACTAGACGGCCCTGGGCGTGCACCGAGCAGCCCTGCCTTGTCTGGTGGTTTCTCTGGGTGCGTTTACGGAACAGCCTCGCGTGTCGGGGCGGTTCTCATCGGGGTGGACCTCTCTGCCCTCTGGTCTTCTTGCCGCTGTCTCTCCTTCTTCGCATGTTCAACGTCACCCTCGCGGACATCGCGGCCCTGCACCCGGAGGGGGCGGACGAGGTCCCGGTCTGGGAGGGCGACGGCCTGAGCAGGACGGGGGGCGGCGCCCGGTGCTCCAGGTGGCGGCGGAGGGGCGGGGCCAACCGCACGGGCTTGGCTTCGGCTGATGGGCCTGTTGTCCACCACCACCAGCATAAGTTGGAGGGGGAGGGGGTACTCCTCTTCCTCCTCCTCCTCCTCCTCTTCCTCCTCTACCTCCTCCTCCTTCTCCTCCTCCGCCTCCTCCTCCTCCACCTCCTTCCACCCTCCAGCTTATGGTGGTGGTGGCGGTGGAAAGAGGCCCATCACCGGCGTCACCTCAGCATACTTCTACTAGATGTGCGCCCCCCCCCCCCCCCCCCCCCCCCCAGGGGACGACGCGCGCACCGAGGAACCTACAGAAGGAGTATGCAAACACAGGCAAAAATAGTATGGGGACGATTTTCCATATTTGAGTTTTTTTTCTTGTGACTATGTTTTAATGTTCCTCCGAAATCCGCCTATAGGAGGACATGCCAGACCTAAGGCTGGCTGTTTTTTTGTGATCGTGTTCATTGTTTCGCCGGTCGGCGCGGGACAGATCGCCGCGATGACCGCTGCGCCGAAGGCGGCGCCGACGGCCGCGCTGACTGCGAAAGACAAACAACGGCGCACAAGTAAACTGTTGGCGCTCCGCGCGGATTTCCTAGATCAGCGCCAGGGGCGGCGCCGGAGGCGCCGCTGGGGGGCCCAGGCGCGGATCCAAGAAATCCGCGCGGAGCGCCAAAAGTCTATGCTTATTCGGCTTCCCCCTTCTATTTTGGTTTCCCCATCTTCCGCGCGGTGTGCCGCGCGGGCTTCCCGCGCACAGTCCAGCGCGGGAGGAGGCCGCCGCATCCTTTCCCGCGCAGTTCGGGGGTAACGCTCTAGGGGGGGGGGAGCGGCTCATGGCGGGTGTGCGGTTGTCGGAAGTGGTCAATCGTTTTCCAACCTTGGCGATGCTTTTAAGTCGGGCCTGTCCCTCTACAGACGGAAGATTCAAAAATAGTCAAAACTAGTCCGGGCGACGATTTGTTGAGCAATGTTTGGCTATTGGGGGGCATTTGTTGGGTACTTTTTTGAAACAACAAAGGTTTCGCCCTAAATCCACTTGTAGGGGACATGCCCGACCTCAGCGATGCCCGGATCTCCATCAGCTCCGAGGGCGCCCCCGACGCCGAGCCGCCCAGCCGCGTCCGAGCCTTTTCGGGGTGGAGGGCTTCCCCGAAGGGCTTGGGCGACCCGTCCTCCTCCCCCTCCTCCTCCTCCCTCTCCTCCTCCTCCCCCTCCTCCTCCCCCTCCTCCTCCTCTCCTCCTCCTCCTCCTCCTCCTCCTCCTCCTCCTCCTCCTCCCCCTCCCCTCCCCCTCCTCCTCCTCCTCCTCCTCCTCCTCCTCCTCTCCTCCCCCTCCTCCTCCTCCGCCTCCTCCTCCTTCCTGCTCCTCCTCCTCCTCCTCCTCCTCCTCCTCCTCCTCCTCCTCCCCCTCCTCCTTCCTCCTCCTCCTCCTCCTCCCTCCTCCTCCTCCTCCTCCTCCTCCTCCTCCTCCTCCTCCTCCTCCTCCCCGTCCTCCTCCTCTCCTCCTCCTCCTCCTCCTCCCTCCTCTCCTCCTCCTCTCCTCCTCCTCCTCCCGTCCTCCTCCTCCTCCTCCTCGCCCTCCTCCCCCTCCTCCCCCTCCTCCTCCTCCGCCTCCTTCTCCTCCTCCTCCTCCTCTCCGCCCCCCTCCTCCTCCTCCTCCTCCTCCTCCTCCTCCTCCTCCTCCTCCTCCTTCTCCTCCCCCTCCTCCCCCTCCTCCTCCCCCTCCTCGTCCTCCTCCTCCCCCTCCTCGGGTCGCCTACGGCCCCGGGGGAATCCGTCCATCTCGGGGCGCTTGGAGCGTGCCAGGCGGGCACCCGAGAGCCGAGGCGCGGCCCGCAGACCAGGGAGCGCCGACAGGGATGTGCTCAGGGGGGGGGGGGGCATCGAGCTCCAATCGCCCAGCCAGGAGCGCGTGGATTCGCCAGGAGCGCGTGGATTCGCCCAGCCAGGAGCGCGTGGATTCGCCGTCGGGGGCCCGTCGCCGACCTCTGGGCGACGTGTCGCCGGATTGCAGGTCGACGCTTCCCACCCGGAGCCAGTCGCTCCTGACCTCTGCCCCCGAGTGAGAGCCCCTCCCGCTCCGTCGCTCCAGCTGATGTGCTTGTTTTCCACCGCCACCATACGTTGGAGGGGGGAAGGAGGAGGAGGAAGAGGAGGAGGAGGAGGAGGAGGAGGAGGAGGAGGAGGAGGAGGAGGAGGAGGCGGAGGGGGAGGGGGGGGGGAGGGGGAGGAGAACAAGCTAGGTGCGCTCGCGTCATATCTGACATCCTACCCCTCCCTCCCATCCCTTACCATGGCGCAGATCCCCTCTCTACTCGCACAGTCGGATGTCGAGCAGGGCAATGATCCCGAAAGTGTACGCGATGCATTGTAGAGCACGGCATGGCATGGCGTAGAAGAGCACCGCAAAGCGTAGTATCAACCTAGCATTGCATTGCATGCCGTGGCATGGCACGGGAAATGACGCCAGCGCTGCAGCGGGAGCACGAGTCGAAACGAGCGGAAGCGCGGAAATGAGGCCAGCGCTGCAGCGGGAGCACGATTCGGAACGAGCGGAAGCACGGAAATGAGGGCAGCGCTGCAGCGGGAGCACGATTCGGAACGAGCGGGGCCCGAAAATGAGGCCAGCGCCTCAGCGAGAGCAGCATTTCGGAAACAAATGCAGGCGAAAACCCAACTCCGGGGAAACCTGTGTGTACAAAAACAGTACGCGGGGGGTCGGACACTCCCAGGCCGTCATCAGGGGAAGAGGGAGAGTAGTATTCATATTGAGTAAGTGTGGAGGGGGAGGAGGAGGAGGAGGAGGAGGAGGAGGAGGAGGAGGATTCTGTTGTATTCTGCTGTCTAGAGTGCCCTCCCAAGGACAGATGAAAGGGTGCCTGCTCGCTCAGTGCAGCGCCTTCTGCGCGACATGTGAACGCATTGTGCTCTTATGTGCGGGGACCGTCAACTGACCATTCGGCATTTGCTAAAGCGAATCGAAAACAAGAAACACAACTGATGAGAGCGCGCAGCAAAGCAATGAATGACCACAAGCGTTGCGTATACACTCTACAAGAGCTCTGGTCCTTGAGGACACCACCACACATGCAATATCAAACTGGCAACGTTGACGTATGCAGCGTAAATTACCAGCCCAATCTGAAGCTGAGAACATGAACGTGACAGCAACATGAACCCAGCAAATGAGACAACAACGTCGCACATTGATGGATAAAACAACCCACCACCATTGCTGACCAACAAAAAAAAACGTAGTGGAGCTCGTAGGCCAGCTGCCCCGCGTCTGCCTTGCTTGCCCCGTAGGGCCTGGGCCGGGCTCAGCAATGACAGCCGCAGCACCCCTCCACGGCGGACACGATGTCCCTCTTCCGCGAGACCTTCTAGGTGGCGGCGCGCTCTCCTGGCATGGCAGGTCGGGCCCGAGCCTGCTGCCATGTAGGCCGCTAGCCTTGCCGAAGGGCCACAGCAAGCGAGGAGGACGAGGAGGAGGAGGAGGAGGAGGAGGAGGAGGAGGAGGAGGAGGAGGGGGAGGGGAAGGAGGAGGAGGAGGAAGAAGAGGAAGAAGAGGAAGAAGAGGAAGAAGAAGAATAATAATAATAAGAAGAGCAAGAAGAAACATAAGAAGAATAAGAAGAAGAAGAAGAAGAAGAAGAAGAGGAGGAGGAGGAGGAGGAGGAGGACCCCCTCCCATTCCAACTTGTGGTGGTTGTGGTTGAAAACAGGCCCACCACCAGCGGAGCGGCGGAAGAACACGGGGTCGACGGCGCGACCACCCGCGAGAGATCGTGCGCAGGCCCCCTCGTCTCCGCGCGGTGTGCCACGCGGGCGGCCCGCGCAGGCCGCGGCGGAACGCTGCCGTGCATGCTCGCGGAAATCCCGAAAGGCCAGTGGCCCCGACCGCATTCCCTCAGTGCCCCAGATTTCGTAGTGAAAGGGAGGGGGTCTGGACCCTCCAAGGCAAGCCATTTCAGACCTCCCCCGTGGGAGAACCCTCCAAAACATCGTCCCCAGACCCCCCAGGCCCTCCAAGATAGCCTGGAAGAGACCCCCCCCCGAGATGAGACCCCCCTCCCTTTATTACGAAATCTGGAGTACCCATGGCCCATACATTCACCGAGCGCGTTCCACTACTCGCAAGGTGCCGACTCGCAAGCGTCATCGAAAACCAGCGTTGTTGGATCCAGTGGAGCCTGTTTGCCTCGAAGCAATGGATCCAGGCCATTCGCGAGTAGATACTTTGCGAGTCATGGAACGCGCTTGTTTACACATCCGACGATGGTTTGTTTTCCATCTGCGGCCCCTTTCCTCGGGGCCAGCTTCTCGCCCGGGATCGATGTTGAATGGCCCTGGGGCTTCAACGCGGGCCCCAGAGACAGCGCCCGCATCGAACGCATCCTGTGGTCCGAGGTCTAGGTGAGACCCCCCGCTCCGACGCTCCGGATGGTCCGGTACATGTGCTTTGCGTCAGGGTACCCTGGGTTTCTTCGCTCCTCGCGCTGTGCGGTGACTTCGCGCGGCCGTTGGAGAAGCTGCTGCGTTCAGGGCGCCCTGGGCCTCCCCCCGGTCGCACCTCTCACGCGGGTCCTCGGGGCTGGGTTTCTGGTGGGGGTTCCTCGCGGCCGCGGCCGCACTGCAGCACAGATCATGGGAGCCTTGCATGTCCGCAAATTCCGTCTTCAGAGAGCATCAGCGTGCGCTGGAGTCCGGTAATCGATGAACAAGCGCGTCGATGAGGCGCGTCGATGAGTGTCGCTTTAGCATCGGCTAGCGCCGATTTAACATCGACGAGCGTCGGTTCGCAAGAGGCAGCAAGATGGCACGGGAGGCTCTCGGCTCTCACGAGCTGCTACCGTTAAGTCGGGCCTATCCCTCTTTAGGGGGAATGTTCAAAAATAGTCAAAGAAAATAGTCAGGGGACGTTTTTTTGAGTATTTAGCTGACTATTTGGGGGCATTAGTTGAACATTTTTTATTGTTCGTCCAAAACCCCTCTGTAGGAGGACAGGCCCGACTTGATGCTGTCGGAAGGTGGCTGAACCTCTTCACCACCCGCTTCCCGCGGTGGGGCCCGCGCTCGCTGCGGGCCAGGCTGGCCAGGCGCCTGGTGGTGCCGGCGCTGCTGCGGCTGGCGTGCCCTTTCCCTGGCGCCAGGGCCCTGACGCTGAGGGAGTACGGGAGGCTTGGCACTGCTTCTCTCAGGAGGGGGAAAAAACACAGACACACTCAATCGTCGATTCCCCAGAAGATACTGGGAAATATGGGGAGTGTGGGGGGGAAGACTAAACCAATGAAACATTGGAAAATATTGGGGAATCCTGTTAGTTGTGTCTATTTGTTTGTGTGTCCCAGGGCCCCTTCATTCCTCGAGTGTTTTTTTGTTCTCCTCTGGCCATCGCGGGCGTGACGAGGGGGGGGGTGGAGGGGGCGGTCACGTCACGAATCGTGCTGGCGCCGTCTGGGAATGCCTAGGAGTGGAGACGGCGCCCGCGCGAATCGCGACGTGACCAAAGGGGGGGAGGGGGAGCGGGGCGGGGCCGATCTCGGGGGTGGGTGCTCGCGAATCATGAAGCGAGTTCTTCTGAGGAGGAGGAGGCACCGGTGCCGCTTCCGCATCTCCGATCTTGGCCATGGTCCATGCTGACCGTTGCCCATTCGCGAGGATCTGCACGCATGGACGCCGGCTGAGATGGACGGCGACCAGGAGCGGCACCACGCTTTGCGCTCAGTCTTAGCCATGGGCCCCGTGCTCTTCCTCGGCGCCACGGCCACATTCTTCTCGAAGGCATGGCCAGAACGCGCCCCAGCAGATGTCGTGGGAGTAGTGCTGCATCGGTGCCCTCTGCTTCCTTCTGTGCATGCGCGCGGCGGCGGCCCCAGCACGGTCGCCCATGGGCCCCGTGCTCTTCCTCGGCACCACGGCTACATTCTTCTCGAAGGTATGGCCAGAACGCGCCCCAGCAGATGCCGTGGGAGTAGTGCTGCACCGGTCCCCTCTGCTTCCCTCTGTGCATGCGCGCGGCGGCGGCTCCAGCACGGTCGCTCGAGGCCGGGGGCCGCCAGTGCGCCCGAATCCAGCCGATGTCGGGCGACCCGCGCAGTCGGAGCGCCGCGATCGTCCTCCTCCGCCTCCTCCTCCTCCTCCTCCTCCTGCTCCTCCTCCTCCTCCTCTTCCGCCTCCTCCTCCTCCTCCTCCTCCTCCTCCTTCTCCTCCGCCTCCTCCGCCTCCTCCTCCTCCTCCTCCTCCGACGGCATGGTGTTTTCGGGTTGACCCAAAAGGGGGTCCAGCGACGAGGGTGTGGTGCAGCAGATTTGGTGCAGTAGATATGTCGGGTTGCAGTACATGTGGGGCGTGCAGTACAGTTCGGGGCGCAGATTTACTGCTGTATTTTCGCGTGCGATGCATTACTTGCCATACAATGCAAGGCACTTCTCCGGCGCAGTACATTTGCAGCACAGTTGCCCCAAACCTACTGCACCACCCCCTCTCCAGCTGGACCCCCTTCTGGGTCACCCCAGTGTTCTCAGCCCCGGCGATCTTCTTAGGGGGCTACATGCGAACCCTACCCCTACTCCCCACGATTTCTGAGGGGGAGGGTGGGGTTCACTTCGCTCGGGAGCTCCCGAACGTGCCGCAAGAGGGTCAGGAGGGGAAGAATCACACAGACACACTGAATCGGCGACTCCCAGGAAAACATGGGAGGCTATGGGAAGTGAGGGGGGGGAGACGAAATCCCGGAGAATACGGGGAAGCATGGGGAATCCTGGGATTTGGGTGTGTTTATTTGTGCGACCCTGGGCCCCTTGAGAGAGGCTCTCCGAGCGCTTCCACCTCGAGGAGGTGCCGTACAGCAACTTCGCGGACCGGAGGGCGGAGGCCCAGAAGGTCGCGAAGAGGATACGGGCGGGGAGGGGCCCGAACAACCAGATGGCCGGGGTGTCCAACGTCAACATTCGAAGGAGAAAGAGCGGCGCAAACATACAGGTCTTCGGCAACATCGGAGGTTGATAGACCTCCTACCCTGACACGTCGATTAGCGAATCGGCCGTTTTCGGTTCGTGAGAGGGCGCCGCGGCCGTCATTCTTGCGGGTCCAGGTCCGTCGGTTTCGGCCCCAGGCAGTGTGCCTTAAAGGGTGGTTTACTAAAGGGAGGTTTGTCCACCGCCGATAACAGTCAGGAGGGAAAGAAGCACACAGACACAAGTAATCGTCGATCCACCCAAAAATATAGGAAAATATGGGAAGTGTGGGGGGGGGAAGACAGAAACTCAGAAAATATGGGAAAATATACGGAATATGTTTATTTGTGTGTATTTATTTGTGTGTCCCAGGGCCCCTTCAAACAGCTCATGGGCGCCCTGCATGTCCTCGCCGTGCCGTCTCTGGAGTGCATCCTCATGCCGTCTCGTGCCTGGCAGTCGATTAGACATGCGCCGACGTCGCGCCGACTTGCACCGATCTGGCGTCGATTGGCGTCGACGCGCGCCGACGAGCGCCGACCCGCAGGAGTCAGTATAAGATGCCACGGCGAGGCTCCCGCGGGCTGCCACAGGGCACCCTCTGGAGCTCGGTGGTCGGCGCACCCTGTCCTCGGAGCGGCGCTGGGCTCCCCTGCCGGGTGCGCATAGAGCGCGCCAGGGGGGCGGCCCTGCCCGGCGCGCAGAGGGCGCGCCAGGGGCGGCGTCGGAGGCGCCGGCCGGAGGGGCCCGGCGCCGCTGAGCAGGGAATCCGCGCGGGCCCTCGGCAGCTGAGCGACGGAAGGAAGGGGGGTCCGTTGCCGACCTTCGCGCGCACGGCAGGTTCGTGCAGCGACGGCGCGCCCGCGACGCCGGCGGAGGCGTTCAAGGCCGAAGGCCTCATGATAGCACGACGCGGAAGCACCGAGGGACATTGCAACGCCGTTGGACCCGACGGAATTCAACCTGGAACGATCGGGGCCGCGATCGATTCAAGGTTGAACGATCGACGCGGTGTCAAACACCGTTGCGCGCGTCGACGCCGCGCAAACCTGCCGTGGGTCGCTCGCGCAAGGCCGCGCGCAGGGGCCTTCGCTGCCAGTGTTTTTTTGGCGTCGCGCCAGCGGCCAGCGCAAGCTGCGGCGTAGGGTCGCGATGCCATCTCTCGTAAGACCCGTTTCTTTTCGTCGCCCAGTTTCGGGCAAACGTGAGACTCGAATAAGCTGGAGCTCGGGTTTGCCGACCTTTTTTGACGAGCGCGCCCGGGATTCTTGCGGTCCAGTTTTCGTGAGATGTCAGCAGCGGTCGCGTCAAATTCCAGCTTGGGCTTCGTCATTTTTAGGATGGCCTCGTCGGGCCAACCCGAGTCCCCCGTACCCGACTCTTAACGTCTCCCCGACAGTTGATGTTTATGCCGTTGTTTCTTCTTCTGAGCATGAACCGCCTGGGAGGGTTTTCACGTGTCGGGCCCCGGGAGGCGATACTCGTTCGACACTGTCTCGACGCTTTTCTGGGTGCTCGAAATTATTTCTGGGATGTGGTCCTGGAGTGCGATGGGAGCAACATAATCGCAAGACCCGTTTCTTTTCGTCGCCCAGTCGGATGTTTGTGCCGCTGTATCTTCCTCCGAGCATGAACCGCCTGCCCAACTTCTCCTTCGACGTGGGCGGCGTGCTCTTTCCTGGGCAGGTGGAGACCACGCACAGCCTCCTGTGGATGGGCGCGCAGGGGGGTGGTATCCGGGAGCGAAAGAAGGACGTACACGTACATGAATCCGCCTTCTTTCCTCCTTCTTCCTCCTCCTCTTCCTCTTCCGCCCTCCTCCCTCCTTCCTCCTCCCTTCTCCCTCCTCTTCCTTCCCTCCTCTTCCTCCCCTCCTCCTCCTCCTCCTCCTCCTCCTCCTCCTCCTCTTCCTCCTCCTCCTCCTCCTCCTCACCCCTCCTCCTCCTCCTCCTCCTCCTCCTCCTCCTCCTCCTCCTCCTCCTCCTCCTCCTCCTCCTCCTCCTCCTCCTCCTCCTCCCCCTCCTCCCCCTCCTACGCGAATACGTATTGCGCGAATATTCGGATCGCGCGGCTGGTCTCGCTGATCGAGGGGCCGTGTTCATGTACATGGTTGCCTTCTTGGCTCCCTAGGTATGCACGCGGACTGGCAGGACAACGTGATCATGCAGCTCACCGGCGAGGTTCGCCGTGAAGCAGGGCGGGGGGAAGGACAGAGGAGGATGTGCCTCGTGCTCGTTTTTTTGGGGGGGACTCCTGGGAGGCCCTCGTCGCCAACGCTGGATTCGCCTCAAAATTATGGTCAGAACGCACCGGGAGAGAGGTCCGGGGAGTAGTGTTATGGGTACATGTTTCTTTCCCAATGAACGAGAGATCGAGGTTCACAGGATCGAGGTTCGGAGTGTCGCGCGCTTCTGTAATCATGTTTTCCAACCTCGGGGTGAGTTTCACCAGCTGCGCCGAGCAGAGAGCCTCGGGTGCCCGAATCGTCCCGGACGGCCGCCAGAGACCCGTCATGGCCCGAAAACCAGACGACCCATGGAAGGAAACGGGTCCTGAGGGAAACTGGTCTCGCGGGCCATGTTTCTATCCCAACCCCTGACCGTTCGACGAAAAATCAAGTGGCGAAAGAGCAGGGGGGGGGGGGGGAAATCCTGGGATACCTCCAGGGGGCTTTTCGGACGCACCCCTATCGAGGATGGACGGGCCCGAAACTGTTGGTCCATTCGGAAACCCCCTACGAAGCGTGGGATAGGGGTCGACATATCCCCTGTTGAGGTCGTCCCAAGATCCTTCGCAGCTCTGGCCCCCCTAGGGCCCTCCACGGGCCCCAGGGCTGGCACAAAAACACGGCTCGGGACGGGGAGCTGCCTTTCGGGGGGAGGGCCCTCGGAGCGAGGACTTTTTTTTGCTGGGACGCAGCTCGCGGAAGATTCGATTCGGCCTCCGCGTTGGTGTATCCGTGGTCGAAAGCCGGCACAAAGCCAGTTTGACCCAGCTGCTGTTGATAGGCTCTGGCATGCCCTCCTGCCTCGCCCCCGCCGCCGCTTGGCTCCTACAGGGGCCTCTCTGGCCGCGTCGGGACGGGGCCCCTTGGGCCTTTGGCGCGCTCGCGAGGGAAAAGAACCTCTACTTCAACACCGGGTTATTCTCGCGTGCCTCAGCGCAGTCCCTTCTTTCGGGGGTGGACAGAACTCCCAACAGTGACATGTCGATTAGTGAATTGTCCGTTTTCGGTTCTCGAGAGGGCGCCGTGGCCGTTATTTTCCAGGCTTGCGCCCGCCAGGTTTGGGCCTCAGGTCGTTTTCACTAAACCACGTTTTACTAAAGGGGGGTCTGTCCATCCCCGATTCTTCAATCCTGCCGACTGGCTCAGTTCCCGGATAGTTCTTTGAAGGAGCTGACCGGGGGGCTTGAGGCGGGGGCCCATGCAGACGGGCGTCAGTCAGGGCGCCCGATCTTGCAGAGGCCAGGGTCGCACCGACCCGGGCTTGAGTGCAGGGTCCTGCAGAATCTTGCAGGATCCTTCGCGTTGACCCGGGCTTGAGTGCAGGATCTTGCAGGATCTTGCAGGGTTTGGCAAGGCCTGACTGACCCGGGTCTGGATTGACCTGGGCCAGAAGACCCCCGAATTGACGGGTGTTAGAGAAGAAGCCGGCGGGCTGGGCTGGGCCAGCTTTTCTGCCACGTTTGCCGGGCAGGCATCCTCGCAGCGAGTTGTTGGAGTTCGCAGCTTGTCCCGCAAGCGCTTTTCCATTCGCTTCCAAGACGTGGGCCGCATGCGTTTGCGCAGCTCCTGCGCAGCGCTTCGTAAGCTCGCGCGCAGCTCCCAGGTGGCTCTCAAGCAGCGCTCCCCAAGCTCGCGCGTAGCTCCGAGTTCTCTTCTAGGCAGCGTTTCCAAGGGCAGGACCGAGGTAGTTCCCAGGCCACATTGCCACTGCCCGCGGGCAGCGCCGAGGCGACTCTTGGGCAGCGTTTCCCGAGGTCGCGCGCAGCTCCCAGGCAGCGCTTCCTAAAGGGTCCGGCTTGCAACAGGATCACTTACTTTTCAGAATGGGCTCGGTCGCTCCCTTGGCTTGCAGGCGTTCCGCGACCTTTTTGGCGGCGGGCCCCCCTCCGGTGTTCCTTCGGACTTCCTAGACTCCCTTGGGAAAAGAGGAGCTTCTTTCTTGACTGATCGTTCCTCAGGCCAGGCCGAGTGCCGCAGGCCCGCGCGCGGCGCCCGGGCAGCTCCTATGCGACGCCTCCTGGGGTCGTGCGCGGCCAGAGGGCGGCTCGCGCAAAAGCGCCCCCCGCGCTGTGGTCTGGCGCACGGGCGCCGCGCGCTCCCGCGCGCCAGCGCGCGCTGCTCTTCGGGCTTTTGCTTACAGTCAACGCGCATAGTAAGGACGAACGACTTTTTCAGGGGTGCCCTTGGGTCCTTGCCTGCCTCAGCCTCCGCGGCCCGTCCCTCGCAGTTTTTCGCAGGCCAGAATACTTCAACTTCGGCCTCCAAGGGTCTTGCGTCCTTACCACGCGTCCTTACTATACGTTTTCACTGTACCCGTGCGGCCCCTCAATCGGGCCGGATTGCCCGTGATCGCTCTCCACGAAGAACTCCAGAAGGCTCACGGTGCCAGGCCCCAATCGTTTCGATGAAAAAGGCGTGTGATCGAACAGGCACACGCGTGTCCGAAAGCGCGGCCCGAGATAATAACCGAGACCGCAGTGCGACCGACAGGGCGACCGGAACCGAACATCGCATTGGCCTCGAACCAAGCATTTCGGTTTCACTCGGACGCGGTCGGAAATTGTTGGGCGCTGGTCTTGGTCACACTCGGCCGGATTTTACTGCACATGTTCTTCTTTATACCCCCCTTGATAGAGACGAGGCTGCGGGAGGAGTTGCCTCCTAACGCTTGCTTCGCGCCAAGAGGCGGACATCGTCGTGTTCCCCGCCAATTGCAGCTTCGAGACCTGGAGGCTCCCCAACAAGGTCGTCGTGAGAGAATGGCTGAGCAGGACGGCGGACAGGATGACGGGCCTGTCTTCCACCACCGCCACCACAAGCTGGAGGGGGGAAGAGGGTGGTGGAGGAGGAGGAGGAGGAGGAGGAGGAGGAGGAGGAGGAGGAGCCCCTTCCCCTCCTGCTCCTGGTGGTGGCGGTGGAACGCAGGGGCCCACCACAGGAGGCCGCTGCCTCGGGGCACCGCGCGCGTGCCCCACTTCCACAGCCCGTCGGAGGCCGCCGCCCCCCAGCCAGGCCCTGGCCATAGGCCCCGCGCCGGCACCGGGCCACGGGGGCCCACGGGCGCGCCCCTCGGCCCCCGGGCGGCGCGCACCTGCCGGAGGGCGGAGGGCGGAGGGCGGAGGGGAGGGAGGGAGGGAGGGGGGGGAGGGAGGGAGGGGTAGGGAGGGAGGGAGGGAGGGAGGAGGAGGAGGAGGAGGAGGAGGAGGAGGCTGTGCCAGGCGCGGGGGCGTGGGGCGGCCGTGCTGCGGGCGAGCGGCATGCAGTACGCAGCCACGCGCAGAAGGGGGGGTGGGGGGAGGGGGAAGGGCTTCTCAGAAGCACCCCTGCTTCGAAGGCGCGGGCCCGATCTACGGATGCACTGCCAGGATCTTCCAACAAGCAGCCTCCCTCTAAGAAGCCCGTCCCCTTCCCTCCGCCCCCTTGTGCGCGCCGCCAGAGTACAGTGGGGGCCCATGCCAAGAAACAACCTGCTTGCCTCCAGGGTGCCCTGGGTTTCTTGCGTTTTGATGGTTCTGCGATGGAAGGCGTGGCGTTCCCACGCCAAACATCAGTGGACGTCCTTGGGTCTGAGGGTTGGGTCTCATGTGGAAGTGGACTGGCCTCCATGTACCCCTGGCTTGCGAGCTATGTTCCATCAGGTTCCCTGTGGGGTCTCGACGCATCCCTCCAGCCCGCTGTGCGACCGCCATCCCGAGAGCAACGATCAGAGGGGGATGCCCAGATCTTCGAGGACCTGTTTTTTTCCGACCTGGGCGGTGTTCCTCGATTTGGGCTTCGAGAGCCCGCTTTCGGGCGCAGGGGTAAGCCGGGCGTGCGCCTCCACAGGAAGAGTTTTCAATAATGCTTCAATATGAAAAAAAACAGCCTAGGCTTTTGGATTCTGTTCCTTCCAAGATCAGCATGAGGAAAAACATGCCCGACCTAAGCGCATGGGCAATCAGATATGGATTCGGGAGAGAGGAGTTGGACCCGGGGAAGGGTCGGGACCCATTGGGACCGCGCCTTCAGCAACAACTTGTATGCCCGAGAGTGGACCTAGTTCATTCTTCCTCATCGTCCTCCTCCCTCCTCCTCTTCCTCCTCCTCCTCTCCTCCTCCTCCTCCTCCTCCTCCTCCTCCTCCCTCCCTCCCTCCCTCCCTCCCTCCCTCCCTCCCTCCCTCCCCTCCCCTCCTCCTCCTCCTCCGCCTCCGCCTCCGCCTCCGCTTCCGCCTCCCCCTCCGCCTGCTCCTCGTCCTCCTCGTCCTCTCGTCCTCCTCCCTCCTCCTCCTCGTCCTCCTCCCTCGTCCTCCTCGTCCTCCTCCTCCTCTCCTCCTCGTCCTCCTCCTCCTCCTCCTCCTCCTCCTCCTCCTCCTCATCATCATCATCATCATCCTCCTCCCCCTCCTCCTCCTGGCCCTGAGGCGGCAGTTCCACGGCCGGCTGGTCAGGTCCATGCCATGGCGGCCTCGTGTTGGCACGTTGGCAGCTCCCTTCCCTTCGCATCCAGCGCTCACCCTGCTGCTTTTCTGGACCCTTTCAGGGGCAGCGATTGGGAGGGGCCAGGCTCAGGGGGGGGGGAGGCGTCGACCCCCAATCCCCAATCGCCCAGCACCCGCGCACCTCCAGCAGGGGGGCCTCTTGATGAACTTCCCCGCCCAGGAGCGTGCGGTTTCGCGACGTCGCCGATGCGTCGGCGATTCATCGCCGGTTCCAAAACAATGTGTGCCCCCGATCCTTGCCCCTCACTCCTGGGCCTGTCTGTATGTAGAACCTCTTCCGAAGAGGACGCGTCGGCATACCCATGATATAAATATTCGGAAGTCCGCTCGAATTTCGTGGACCGCGCGCCAGGGAGGGGACCCAGCACCGATCCAAGAACCCTGCGCGCGCCACCGGAAGGTTAGATGTGTGCCAATGTCTGAAATTCTTGACTCTGGGCCCTGGCTTGGAGGGCGCAGACGTACTGGTTCACGGCCCACGATTGACCTCGCCAGGGTTGGTGGCCGGCGGCTTCCGACTCATCATGTTGCGCGAGGGTGAGGGCGTGGCCATCCCGAGCTACGCGTTTCACAAGGTGGTGAGCCGGCGCAGCGGCCGCGTGGCCATGAACGCGTTCATGGAACCCGGGTTCCGGAAGATGAGGTGGAGGGACAGCCCTTCGAATTATTTCAGGTGTGCAAGCGACGGTTCGGAGGCGATGCGGGTGCTGTCCGTGAAGTCCATGAGGCGGCTCTGGAAGACGCGCAAGCTGCATTACATCATGCACACCGACAGGAACGACTACGTGTGATGGGCCCGCGCCGCGCTGACAGACGGGGCGAGGGAGCGGCTCACCAGTCGGGTCGGACAGAAGGGGGGGCGGCCAGGGAGATGGAGGGTAACACCAAACTGCTGCGCGCAGCTGATTGATTCGAGAGTGGCGTCGGTCCGCATTCCTCGGCAACCGCGTCGGCGTCAGGGAGGCCCCGGGAGAGCCAGCTACTTTGCTAACTCAAGGGAGGAAAAACCACCCGGACCCGATACTCGGCGTTTACTAAGCGGCCCTGGGCGTTTACCAAACGGCCCTGCCCTGTCCGATTCCTTCTCTGGGTGCGTTCGCTGAACGGCTTCGCGTGTTGGGGTGACTACTGCAGGGGTGGGTTGTCTGTTCTCTGCGCACCCCTCCCCTCGATACTCCCCCCGCCTCGTTTTTGGGCGACGGGATCTATACGTAATCCACCGCCCCTGGCCAGGAGGAGGAGGAGGAGGAGGAGGAGGAAGAGGAGGAGGAGGAGGAGGAAGACCAGGATCACTGTGTATGCCTCCCTCCCGGCGAAGTCAGTGGGCCGTGCACGAGCCGGGGGGCGGGCCCTGGGGGCGGTGGATCTCTGCCCCGGCGTCTGCCGCTCTGCTTTGGCCAACTGGCGGCCCTGGAGGTACCAAGCGCTTCCCGGGGGGTAGGGCTTCGTCGGGCGCGTCCCTCTACACAGGAGGAATATCCAGACATAGTCAGAAAATTGTCTGGGAACGATTTTGTAGATTATTCTTGCCCTTTAGAGTTATTATTATATTATATATAGATATATATATATATATATATATATATATATAATATATGTACTTCTTCATTCGTCCTCCAAAATCCGCCTGTAAGAGGACATGCCCTAAGGGTAGAGTTTCGTTCCGTATCCATTTTTGGTGGTCCCAGGGCCGGCTGACGGGCCCCATGAGGTCGAATTCGAGGAAGCACCGCCAGTTGCGAAGAGCCCATCGAATCGTCGGAGATTTGGGCGTAGATTTCAGTCGGGACTGTCCCTCTACAGGAGGGAAATCCAAAAACGGTGAAAAATAGTCAGGGGACGACTTTTGGAGAGTTTTTTTTGGGTAGATCTGGGCGTCCCATCCGTTCGACCCGAAGCAGTGAGGCGGGGAGGACTCGGCACGGCTGCGCGAATCTCGCGGCGCAGGCCACAGGCAGGGCGCGAAGACATGTGCCTCCCGGATGGGGTTGGAGCAGATGGGGTCCCAGACATGCTCGCGTCGTTGAATCAAAAATGAGGACGGCAAGTTTTTCGCTATTTTCGGCCCTTGGGGGCCCTCGCCGGCCCCAGGACTGTCAAAAACGATTCAGAATGAGAATCCGGTCCTGGGGAAAGGGTCCGGACTTCCGGGGACGCCGTATTGGAAAAATCAGGACGTCGCATGTCTGGGGTCGGAAGATCGCGCCGCATCGCCGATGCACCGCCGGCGTCGCCGATGCATCGCTGATGCATCGCTGATGCATCGGCGATGCGGCGCGATCGCCGAGCGGCAGGCCGGCCTCTTGCGCACAGCCTTCCGGTAGTGAATGAATATGTCCCCTGAAGGGGTGGCGTGTGCAGCGGGGTGCTTCGGCCCCACCGTGGCAGCACCCGCGCGGGGCACGACGCGGGCCGTGTCCCCAGACATCTGACGCCTCGATTTTTCTCGAGACACGGACCCCCGAGCGACCACTTCCCCCGGGCCGGTTTTTCTTCCCGAGTCGTTTAGTTGACGGTCCCGAGGCCCGGCGACGGCCTCGAGAGGCCGAAAACTACGAACAAAAACTTCCGCCTCGACTTTTTCGAGACGCCCGTCGAGCCGGGCGAAAGGGGGGGATTGGGAAAGGGGGGGTTACGAAATTTGCTGCATGCAGCTGATTTCGGCCTCACCGAGGGGCCCATTCCTCGATACATAGTCGCCTCCGGCGCCGGGAGGCGCCGGGAAAATCAGCTACGTGAGCTGATTCTCAAATCCCTCCTTTGCTATCCCCCCCTTTCGCCCGACCCGAGCCCGATCTCTGGGTCTCCGCGCGCGTCTCCGTGTCGTACTTCGACCTTCGACCTCGGCGCCACCCTCCGGCGCCAGCTGCTCGGGCCCCTCCCCGGGAGCTCCGCTGCGCAGGAGCCCGTGCCGGCACCCCGACGCCGCCGGGGGCGCCCCCGCGCGCCTGCCCAGGCCTCCGCCTCCGCCTCCGCCTCCGCCTCCTCCTCCTCCTCCTTCTCCTCCTCCTCCTCCTCTATCCTCCTCCTCCTCCTCCTCCTCCTCCTCCTCCTCCTCTCCTCCTCTCCTCCTCCCTCCTCCATCCTCCTCCTCCTCCTCCTCCTCCCCCTCCTCCTCCTCCTCCTCCTCCCTCCTCCTCCTCCTCCTCCTCCTCCTCCTCCTCCTCCTCCTCCTCCTCCTCCTCCTCCTCCTCCTCCTCCTCCTCCTGCCCAGGCAGAAGGCCGCGGGCCGTCCGCGGCCAGCGCTGGGGCTCCTCGCGGCATCGGGCCGCTCGTCAGGAGCTCGAGAAAAGATGCCTCCTGCACACGTCGGCCACGTGCGGGGGGGGGGCAGGGGGGCAGGCATCCAAGGAGGGGGGGGGGCTTCTCGGAAGCACCGCCGCTTCTGAGAGGGCGCGGGCCTCGTTTGTGGAGGCGGGGCCGGCGCCTCCTGAGAAGCGGCCTCCCTCTTAGAAGCCTTCCCCCCTCCCCCGAACCCCCTCTGTGCGCGCCGCCTGACACGGGCGGGACGAGGGGCCACGAGGCACGGGCCACCCGCGACGATGGAACGGAAGCCACGGCGGCGACGCCGACGAGGCGGCCGAGGCGGTGGGGGTGCTGGAGTGGGTGGCGGCCGTGGGGTTGGGCGCTGCGGTCGCACGCGTGTGGATCTTCGAGCGTGTCGCCGGTTCCTGGGCGGCTTTCGACCTCGGGATGCGCTCGCCGGGGGCGTGTTGGGGCGGGTGTCTGTGTGGGCCCGCGTGGCCGCCGGGGGGCCGGGCGGCGACCCGGGGACCGCGGGGCGTCGTGCTTCTTGCACGTCGACGCTCGCGCGCCAGGCTCTTTCCAGGTCATATTGCAAATCAACAAGCCTCAACCCTCTCTGCCGCTGCCCTCCGCTTGGGCAGCCATGGCCCATGGGCAACGTCAACATGGCTTGCAAGCCGCCCGAACTAGCACCACGTTCGGTCCGAGGTATAAGATCGATGTCGGCTCCGGGAGGGTACCCTCGTTTTCTTCGTGTATGTTGGATGTTCGTGTGCTGTGATTATTGGTGAGGGTACCCTTGCATGTCTTGCCTGTTTTGGCCGACGGAAGGTCTCGTGTTTTTGAGGAGTGTTTTTCTGGCCTGGGTCCGAATGCACGGAGAGTTCGCGTGGCGTCGACGCGGCGGCGCCCCCTTGCGGGCGTTCAAGCTGGAACGCCGACGTTGGCCCCGGACGATCCGATGTGGGATGAGCTGGCGCTCGGCAAACCGCCGATACTTCGACGTCGGACGACGCGCTCGGCGTCGGAAGCCCACGCGGGGGCCGCCACGATCAAGGCGGCTCAGGTGGATGCGCATGGACCCCCAATCGCCCACTGATCCTCAACAGGGGCTCGATTGCCCGCCCCTCCCAGGGACGCTCGGCTTGCTTATCGGGGAGCTGCCGGCATAGATCCGAGATGTACCGCTAACCCCCGTCCGATGATGGCCCCCCGAGCCGTCCCGCCCTGGCGTTCCCCTCCACTCCTTTGGGGGTCTCGAGGCTGGAGGATCGAGGACGCCACCAGTTGTCGCATGCCTGTATGGAATTGTTTGGCCAGCGCTGGGGCCCCGGTGTCTCTGTCGCGCGGGCGGCGCCGAAGGCGCCAACAGGAGGGTCCAGCGTCGATCGGAGAATTCCGTGCATCCTTGCGACAGTGTATGTTTGTCTCTTTTTTTGCTATCCTTCTCTTTGGACGGCCCCCGAAACTCCCCCCCGCGTTGGCTCGCCAGCCCTCCCCGCCCCCGACGCTGGGGCCCAGCGCCGATCAAAAAATCCGCGCGGACCTCCGAAAGTTTCTGCTCATGCTTTGGTGCTTTCGGGCTGGACGAAAGGGGGGGATTGAGAAAGGGGGGGTTACGAAATTTGCTGCATGCAGCTGGTTTCGGCCCCACCGAGGGGCCCATTCCTCGATACATAGTCGCCTCCGGCGCGGGAAAATCAGCTACGTGAGCTGATTCTCAAACCCCCCCTTTGCTATCCCCCCCTTTCGCCCGTCACGACGCTTGCCGACGCCGCCGCCCAGGACGCGGAGGCCGAGAAGTCCGCGGTGGAGGGCCAGGCCGTCCGCTGCCAGGACGCGAGTGGCGGCGGCCCGCCCCGCGCCGGGCGCCCCCGGAAGGGCACGATTCGCCCGGGCGCCAGAGGATCGTCGAGTCGGAGGCGGCGACAGGGATCAAGAGTGGCGAAGCGTCCTGGCTCGCCTATAGCCCTACCAAACAATGTTCTAAGAACGTTTTGTGGTCTGCACGATTTTTTTTCTTAGGACATTTCTGGTTGAGACTGTCTTGTTTTAACACTTCGGGCTTATGTTCTAAGAACATTGTTTTTGTTCTCAGAACATATTTGGGTTCTAAGGACATTTCGTGGTAGGACTATAGAGATGCCGGGACGGTCGGTCCCTGCTCAAAGGGACGAATTGCCCAATGGCGGGCATTACAAGCATTCGCCCGGGACCCTCGCCGAGGCCATGGACCATCGGCGCCCCAGGTTGCATGTATGGTTCAGGGGGGAAAACACACAGACACAATGAGTCGTCGATTCCCCGGAAGAAATGTGCGAGAGTATGAAAATTGGGGGGGAAGACAGAAATCCAGAAAATCTCTGAAGGTATGGGGAATCCTGGGACTTGCGTGTCTTTGTTCCTGTGTCTCGTGGGCCCCTTCAACTGCGCCCCCCTGCGCCACTCGCCCCCGTCGTCGCCCCCGAGCGGGGCCACGGGTTCGAGGCGCCGAGGCTCGATGTTGTCGTCCGGACGACTTGCGTCGGCGCCTCCCGAGGCGTCGTCGCCCCGCGTCGCCAGCATGTGACGGTGCATACCTTCACGGCCCCGGGGAGCCGGAAGGACTGTGCACAGTATACCGCGCGGGAGCGGGGCCTGACGGGAGTCCAGACGTGGTGCGGTGCAGGGGTGCCGTTGTCGTATGTCGGGCGGAGGGAAACGGGTTGGCAGTTCCTAGACGTGGGGGGGGGGGTGAAGGGTTGCAGGAAGGTGGCCCGACGTGGCCCCAACACCGGGCACACTGCCACCTCGGGCCCAGAATGTACGGAGGGTGCGCGCTTCTCCGCCCCGCGTTGACTGCCCCTCGGGTAACTTGACCCACGCCCGAGGCTGTTGTTCAGGGCCAGCAGGGAGGGGGGCGGGGGGCAGCTTTTCGGGGGCGGGGTACTCTGGCGCTTTCGTGGTGTGTCACCAGCTTTCCCCCCCGGGGAATGCGTTCTGGCAGCTGCGCCTCGCCGAGGGTCGGCGCCCGTGGCTGTCCGGATCGTCCCGAGCGGCCGGTGGAGACCCGAGCTGCAGCCCGAAGGTCGGGCAGCGCCAACAGGGATAGGGTTCAGCAGGGGATGCGTCGACCCCCAATCGCCCACTCATCGCCGAGAGGGGCCCGTTAGCTCACCCCGCGCTCAGGAGCGTGATGTTTGGCCGTCGGGGCCCTGTCGCTTGTCGCCGTTTTTGGCTCGATGCTTCCCCCCCGAGCTGCTACCCCAACGTCTCCCCTCGGCTGACGGCGTGGTTTACGCAAGGAATCGCGAGCGGCCAACCTATTTATCCGCATACATGCCCTCGCGGCCTGGATACCGAGGCGCCCATCCCGTGGATATACGTTTCGCGCGTGGAATCCAGAGGAAGCCGCCCTGGATTCATGGAGTCGCCTGCGTTTACATGCCGACATTAGTTATATTCGCGTGAGGATTTGAGGATGTGGGTGTGCGTGCGCGCTCATTCATACGCACACGTGTCCAAGCCTAATCACCCGTACGCAGACGTGGTTCCTCCTCTGCGGCGACGGCAGATCATGCGAGCTTCAAGTATTGGGGCGCACTACGCAAGAGCCCGCAGGAACAGAAGTATGCAGTTCCACGTGTAGAGTTATGCGCGTGCATGTTCTGTCTGATACACGCCAGCGTGCGAACTCACATGCATAATTAAGTACACCAGTATGTCACATGTTCGTGCAGCCACGCATTCGCACGCATACGAGGGCACTGTTGTGAACAGTACACGTCGACACAGGCACAGACGCATGTACATTCGCATGCATCTGCACATGCGCTCACCCACGCATACGTATACATACCCATCGCAGGCGCATGAGCATGCTTATGCGCGCGACTGCGTACATGTGCCCATCTTAGTGTCGTTTTTGTTGGTATGTGTTTGCCTATCTATGTTTCTCACTCGCTCGATTACTGCGAGGAAATTTGATGCGACGGCTTGGGGTGACGTGACCATCTGCCAGCAACACGATTTCCCGAGTGCGCGAGTGCGCGCGTGCGTGGCCCCATGTCGGCGTCTTGGGCCCGAGTCCCAGGCACAGATCACGGGACGCCCCGCGCTTCCCCTTCTGTGCTTGAGATTTGGCTTGCTCCAGGGCACGGCGTGAGATATGCTCCTTGTCTCGGGGGCCCCCAAAGGGTGCGGTGACAACACCGTGTGGTGATTCATTGGGGATCTGAGGTGACCGCACGGCTTTGGCTCTGGTCGTTATGCCGTGCCATGGTGCAACGTGCGGTGAGGTCTCTTGGGATTTTCGAGGCCACCGGACGGGATTGCTGGAGCACCCCACGCTGTACACACGACTCGGGGGTGGACAGAACCCCCACCCTGACACGTCGATTAGTGAACTGTCCGTTTTCGGTTCTCGCGAGGGCGACGCGGCCGTTATTTTCCAGGTTTGCGCCCGCCAGGTTTGGGCCCGAGGTCGTTTTCACTAAACCACCGTTTACTAAAGGGGTTCTGTCCAGCCCCGAACCACGCCTCACGCCGTGGCGTGACGTGGTGTTACAGATACGTGCTGGGCCAGCAGCCCTGAGCCTCTGCGCTCTGCCGGGGTCGCTGCCGCAGTCGTTGTCGCTCCGTGCCTCGCGCCCCGCTCGCGCGTGCGCCACCGCGGGCTCTGGGCCTCGATGTGCTCCCTTGCGCGGGCCTCTCCGCCGGCGCTCCCCGGGGCACCGGGGCCCCGCGCGCGCAGGAGAAGCTGAACCTGGCCGAGCGCCTGGTGTCTGGCCTAGCCGAGGAGAAGGACAGGCGGGGCCGGCTGTTGCTGCTGCGATCGTTCGAGGAAGAGGAGGAGGCGGAGGAGGCGGAGGAGGAGGAGGAGGTGGAGGAGGTGGAGGACGAGGACGAGGAGCAGGAGGAGGTGGAGTTGGAAGGGGGAGGAGGGGGAGGAGGAGGGGGAGGAGGGAGGGAGGAGGAGGAGGAGGAGGAGGAGGAGGAGGAGGAGGAAGGAGGAGGAGGAGAGGAGGAGGGAAGAGGGGGGGGGGGGAGCAAGAGAGAGGAGGAGAGGAGGAGGAGGAGGAGGAGGAGGAGGAGGAAGAGGGATGGACACGATTCGGGTTTGGTAGTGCCTTAGCGCTGCCACGAGGGCCTCAAGGAGTTGCCTCCTGTCGGCGTTGTGCCCAGAGGGGACAGCAGAGCGGGCGGACCATCTCAGCAGGCTCAGAAGGCCTCGGGCCCTCGGAGAAGCTTTCTGAGGTTTCTCAGAAGACACGGGGCTTCTCGGAGGGCCGCAGGGCTTTGAGAAGTTCCGCTGCCTTTGGGAAGGTTTGCGCCCTCTCGGAAGCCTGGCGAGGCGCAGCCGCTTGAACGCATCCCGAGGCTGGAAACTTGGCTCGGGTCCTCCCCAGCTAGATGTGTCGCTTGCGTGGGCTATGAGATCTGGTAGATGTGAGCGCATGATGAACACACCATCGGCACCAGATTGGGGCTTCTCGTGCCCATGCCAAGTTGGCAAACATCAGTGCTGCCCAGACTGGCGAGCACTCCAATGGAGGGAGTCATGATAGCAATAGGAAGTGGATGAAGGGGTAACGTAGTAATAGGAGGGGGAAAAAGGAGTATGAGGCACGAGGTGGAGGAGGCGGAGGAGGGGGAGGAAGAGGATCTAAAACTGCAGGGGTGTCGCCAACGCGTGCGGGTTCCAAGGATTCTTTGTTCGAGTTGTGGGTTTGAGAGCTCCGATGCCGCTCTGGCCAGCAAGCCCTCTGGTCCGCTTGGCGTTTTTTCCTGTGACATCGGTGCCGTCTGCATCTTCATGGCGCACGTCGGTCACATTTAACGCCCCTGTACAGCACCGCGTCGTACCAAGGGTGATTGGTTGGCAAAGATATTTTGCCAGCCCCATCTTGTGGTCACAGGAGATGTTCGCGAACTTTATAAGTTGTCGTCGGGCTGGCAAAAAAGTCTGGGGGCGGATCTGACACAAGTCGTGGGCCGGCAGCTTTGCTTGCCAGCCCCTCCCCCCCCTCGCAGCGCCATGTAATCACGAGAAGCGCCAGTGTTGGTGAATTTGGCGCTGAATTGTCGTCTTCGGTTGCGTGGAGGGTCGCGTCAGGCCAGTCTGGGCACCAGGAAGGAGGATGAGGAGACGGAGAGGGAGGAGGATGGCGGTGAGGAAGGCGATGAGTGGAGTAGAAAGTGTCCCCGTCCTTGACCCCTCTACGAGGGCCTCGTTGTCCCGTCGTTTTCCGCTCCGTACCCGTACCAACTCTGTCCATCACCCGGGTTGCATGCCTGGGGCGATCCAAATCAACAGACCCAGCGGTGAATTCAACGTTGTGTTTGAGCATGCTCCTTCTTCCCCTCCTTCAGTTGGCTTACGCCTGGGCCTGTGGATTTGGGCACCGACGCACGCCTGGCAATCCTCCTTTGGTGATTGCTGCATGTTCGGTCGGGGGGGCGCGCTGTCACAGCAGCTCCCCCTTCTCGAAGAAGACAAACATTCACATTCTATTTCCCTTATGAGACGGGGGCGGTGTAATTTTCACAGCGCGCACTTTTGGGCACCAATATAATGTTCCCCAGCGGCTTAATTTTCGCCGGCGCCTATGAATACAGATCGTTCCCCAAAGTGACGGTGATTGGGGTGTGCATCATACAGATGTTCGTCAATTTTGCAGCAACCGCGCTCGCGCATTGCACGACGACGACCACGGAGGCCACACGACGGCCCCAAGGGACAGCCCAGACGGCCACGAAGGCCCAATGAGAGACCCAAGACGGCGCAAGAGGTCCCCATGACGGCCACAGAGAGCCACATGGGACCTTCATGAGTACCACCCCTCAGGAGACCAGGACAGCCCCAAGACGGCCAAAGTGAGGTCCATGTAGGCCCCGAGAAGTAAGACAAAAAGGTGGCACATGTGACGGCATCCCCTTCGTCGACCTCCTCCCCATCTTCATCGCCATCATCTTCGTCGTCCTCGTGATGTTCATTTGCATTATCACCATCATTATCATCAACGTCACCATCGTCACTGCTACAACCATCATAATCAGCATCATCACCATCATCATCATCATCATCATCATCATCATCATCGTCATCGTCATCGTCATCGTCGTCATCATCATCATCATCAGCGTTAGCATTATCTTTATAATACGGTTTATACACCACATCTTGCATACTGTTCTCATTGTACACCATCATCCCCATGATCATGTGATCGTCTTCGCCATCAATATCGAAACCATCATCATTATCATATTCATTCGACTCACCATGATCATTGGCGACCCTGAGATGGTGCATAGTTTTCGCCGCCGTTTTGGCGACGCATTCTTCGCCTGCGTGAAGATTGGGCCCTGGGATGATTTTCGCTGGCGTCGCCCCCCCACGACTTTTGCCTCCCACGTTTAATAAGGGAACTAGAGTACACAGAAACTTGGGCGCTCCGCGCGGATTTTTTGACCCTCTTCCCTGGCGCGCGGAGCGTCCAGGGAGGAGGGTCCAGCGCGGATCCGAGAAGTCCGCGCGGAGCGCCTACGTTTGTGCCGTGCCTTTTTCTCCCTCTCCCCCCGCAGCTGCTGGTCAGGACCCGCCCCAGTGGGGAACCGAAAAGAGCCAACGGCAACGCCCCGAACACCTCGAGCCTCTCGTTTCCCCCCTGCTTCTCCTCCTCCTCCTCCTCTCCCTCCCTCCCTCCCTCCCTCCCTCCCTCCTCCTCCTCCCTCCCTCCTCCCTCCTCCTCCTCCCTTCCTCCCCCCTCCCCCCTCCCATCCCTCCTCCCCTCCTCCCCCTCCTCCTCCTCCTCCTCCCCCTCCCTCCTCCTCCTCCTCCTCCCTCCTCCCTCCTCCCTCCTCCCTCCTCCTCCTCCCTCCTCCCTCCTCCTTCCTCCCTCCCTCCTCCCTCCTCCTCCCTCCTCCCTCCTCCTCCTCCCTCCTCCACCTCCCTCCTCCCTCCTCCTCCCTCCTCCTCCTCCTCCTCCTCCTCCTCCTCCTCCTCCTCCTCCTCCTCCTCCTCCTCCTCCTGCTCCTGCTCCTGCTCCTCGTCCTCTCATCCTCCTCCTCCTCCTCCTCCTCCTCCTCCTCCTCCTCCTTCTCCTACGGACGCCCAACTGACCGACCTCGCGCACAAAATCAGCGTTGCGAAGGCTGTTTACCGCCTGGCCGCTCGGATTTTGCCGCAGTGGCCTCGTCTCGACCTCAGCGGGGTTGAGCTGGCCAGGCCCCCTAAGAAAATCAAAGTGAAACCTGGCACGGAGTTTGAGCATGTGTGGGAGTGGTGCCGCTCCTATTGGCGTTGTAGCGTTTGCTTGCGCACGAAGCATCCCACTCCGTTAATTTTCGGTAGTTCAGGCAAGCCTGCATGTGAGGGTTGTTCTGGTGTTATTCCCGACATTTTGTGGCAGGTCTCGGCTCTCGGACACAGGCTTTTATCCTTCCAGTGCAGCGATGGCTCGCCGCTGTTCGTTTGTGTCAGTTGCAAGGCTGTCTCGACCCTGGGTCCTTTGGCTCTTCTTGGTAAGCAGTGCGGACGCCCAACCAGGAACAATGCTGAGAGATGGAAGTACAGAATATGTAAGGGTCGGCACCCACGACTTCCTGGTGTGACCGTGGAAATCTCACCAGAAGTTGTGGATGCACACCCTGGCTCGCAGGAAGAAGTTGTCGTTGAGACGTCGTCCGTGCAACCTGCGAGCTAGGAGCTGCAGCATATTAACTCTGTCGTTGAGTCTTCGTCTGTCGATACTGCTGCTGCAGCAATCTCAGCGAGTGGCCCAAGTGGCCCGCGCTCCTGTTGGCATGATAAGCGCCCGTGCAGTTTCGCCCGCACCAGTCTTATGCAGGATGGCACCGTAATGCCGTTCACGGGAGATGGGCAGCAGCGTGAGGAGGTCGTCGACCAGTCGTCTGTCGTGCAGGTCGTGGTTGCTGCTGCCACTCCCCAGTTGTTCCACTCGACCCCTGCAGACCAGGGGTCGAGGATCCGCCCCGCGTCTGTTTCTGGTGCCGAAGCTCGGCCCTACAAGTTTGCTCGACACGCCGCCAATGGTGCCGAGTCAGTGCAGCAGGCTGTTAATTCTTTTCCCTCGGCTCCCTCCAACGAGAGTGGGGCGAGGGGCCACGAGCTGAGCTGTGAGGATGGTGCGGATGGTCCTCACGCTCTCACGGTGAGCGCCCAAGGGAATTCTCAATGCCCGTCCCCAACTTTTGATTCGGATGGTTTCGAAATCCACGGTCTCCGAGCGCCTTCCCACGTAGGGTCGTGTCAATGTAGTGTCTTGTTCCACTCGACCCCTGCAGACCAGGGGTCGAGGTTCCGCTCCGCGTCTGATTCTGGTGCCGAAGCTCGGCCCAACAAGTTTGCTCGACACGCCGCCAGTCGTGCCGAGTCAGTGCAGCAGGCTGTGAATTCTTTTCCCTCGGCTCCCTCCAACGAGAGTGGGGCGAGGGGCCGCGAGACGAGCTGTGAGGATGGTGCGGAGGGTCCTCGCTCGAAAGCTGCTCGCGTGAGCTATGAGCCCAGAGGTGGCTCGTACTAGCTCGTTTTTTGTCGGGGCCCGTGGGTTGCTGCCGAAGTCAGCCACCGCATGAGGTCACCGCTTGGGTCCTAGCCTGAGACCAGGCTAGGAAAAGGTCCAGGCGAAAAAAATCCTCCTCCTCCTCCTCCTCCTCCTCCTCCTCCCTCTTCCTCCTCCTGCTCCTCCTCCTCCTCCTCCTCCTCCTCCTCCTCCTCCTCCTCCTCCTCCTCCTCCTCCTCCCCCTCGGCGCGCCGCCGATCCGGGGGCCTGCCCTCGCCGGCCGGGGCCGCGGCCCCTCGAGGAGCGCTGGACCCGGTCGGTCGGGGCCCTGCAGGACCTCCAGGACGCCGTCCGGCCTCTCTGCCGCCGGCCCTCCTTCGGCCGCCTCGGCCTCCTCTAAAACGACGCGAAGATCGGGACAAAATCGGATCGGGATATTTCGGAATCTCTGAGAATCGGCGGGTTTGGAGGATGTATTGGGCGCCGCGGCAGCTCCAGAGCGTTCCAGAACGCTCTGAGAGCGCTCCGGAACGCTCTGGAGCGATTTATCCCGATCCTAGCCCTGTTTTATCCTCGGTCGATGGCCCTCGGGACATGTGTTGGCCCAGTGCGCGCGCGCGCGTGTCCGTGTGCGTGTGCGTGTGCGTGTGCGTGTGCGTGTGTGTGTGTGTGTGTGTGCGTGCGTGCGTGTGTGTGTGTGTGTATGTGTGTGTGTGTATGTGCGTGTGTGCGTGTGCGTGTGCGTGTGCGTGTGTGCGTGTGCGCGCGCGTGTGTGTGCGAAAGTGTGTGTGTGTGTGTGTGTGTTGGCCCAACGCGCGCGTGTGCGCGAGTGTGTGTGTGTGCGTGTGTGTGCGTGTGTGTGTGTGTGTGTGTGTGTGCGTGCGTGCGTGCGTGGTGTGTGTGTGTGTGTGTGTGTGTGTGTGTGTGGTGTGTGTGTGTGTGTGTGTGTGTGTGCGTGCGTGCGTGCGTGCGTGCGCGTGTGTGTGTGTGTGTGTGTGTGTGTGTGTGTGTGCGTGCGTGCGTGCGCGCGCGCGCGTGCGTGCGTGCGTGCGTGCGTGCGTGCGTGCGTGCGTGCGTGCGTGTGTGTTTACCCCGCTCGGCCCTCCACGTCGGTTGGGGCCGTGCAGACACTCCAGGACACCATCCGGCCTCTCTGCCGCCGCCCCTCCCTCGGCCGCCTCGGCCTCCTCTCGGCACGAGCGACATGGGTACGGAAAGAACGTGTTCGAAGAGCTACAGTCCGCTCTTCATTTGAACAGGATTCGCTGTCGGCGTCGCCGCGGACGTTGTCCATGTGAGACAGAAGGCCGCCTGGCCAACAGCGGCCGTTGTTGGTCTGAACAACACTTTCTATTGGGAATCGTACCCAGTTTTCTCCGTACGTACTCATTCTGGCTGGCCAGATCCTCGGTCGATGGTTTTCTGGACATGTGTTGGCCGAGTGTGTGTGTGTGTGTGTGTGTTTACTACCCCGTTCGGCCCTCATCTCAGTGGCTGCGTCGTTTTGAAAGGATCCCGTTGGCCAGCACACTCTGGCGCGGGCACACGTTCTGAGGATCATCGACTCGGCCCTCGCCTCTCCTCCTCGGCCTCCTCCGTGGCCTTGCCCTCCTGTGTGCCCTCACATCCAGAGGCTGCCGCCCCTGCCGCCGCCCCTCCGCCGCCCCTCCCTCCGCAGCCTCGGCCCCCTGCTGCCCCATCTTTGCTCGTGCGTGTCTTCTCCTCCGCGGCCTCGTCCTGGCCCAGGCCTCCAGCGGAGTGAGTCGCTTCTTCGGCCGTCGTTCCTCCCCCGAGCGCGGCCTCGCGGGGAACGCTTCCGGGCCCCGGGCCATCGAGCGCGGGCCGGGTCGGAATGGTCTGGGCCGGGGGCGGAGGGCGGGCTCCGCGGCCTCGTCCTTCTGCCTGTCGTCATGCCGTCCCTCGTCCGTCTCCTCTCTCATGCCCTGTCTCGAGTCCCCTGTCATATCTTGCAGGCCCGCCCACGGGGGTCGAAGCGGACGGTGTCGGAGGATCGAGCCTTCACAGCCGATGCATTGGCGGTGCGGCGCGATGTGACGCCGACGTCGCCAGAGCATCGCGGACGTCGCCGATGCATTGGCGGTGCGGCGCGATCTTCAGACGCTTTCTGCTCGCACCCCAGTTGGGAAGCTGCTCCGTTTCCGCCCAGCAAGCCCTTTTACGCCCTCACTCGCTCTGTGTCTTTATCGCCCCCTTCACCTGCGGATCTGCCTCTCAGCGCCGAACGTGCAAACGGTGGACCGACGACGTGGCTGCATTTGTACGTGATAGTTGCGCAGAAGAGTTGGGATCCATAGCGACGGGCTTGCAGCTACGGGAAGGCATGGAGGATTCGCACGTGTTCCGCACAGGGCGACGTGTATAGTCAGATTCCAGCGCCCCCGCGCCACCCTCTATCCCCGCCGAGGGCCGTTCCTTCGGGGCGCTGTGGGCGCAGCCTCAGCCTCGGCCTCGGCTGCATGTCCGCCCCTCTGCCGCCCCATATTCTTGGCTGATCCCTCCCCTCCACAAGACAGCGTCCAGCCTGTCCTCCCTCCCTCCCCTCCCTCCCCTCCCTCCCCTCCCTCCCTCCCTCCCCTCCCCTCCCCTCCTCCTCCCTCCCTCCCCTCCCTCCCCTCCCTCCCCTCCCATCCCCTCCCCTGACCGACCCATCCAGCCGGCGCCCAGCTGGGGCTCGGACAGCATTTGCCGCTGGGCATCGTACCAATGTTTGCCTCACCCATTCTGAGCGTACCACATATTCATCTATCGTGTCGGGGAGCTGCTGTGTCTTTAGCGTGTCTTTGTGTACTTTCGCTTGTGTGACTTACCCTTCAAAACGCCCGACGAGGCTGCCCGACGAGCTGTGGCATCGATGGAGAAATTCCAAGAGGGGAATAATCAAACTTTTTGAGCAGTAATAGAACTTTGCAAAACAGGCGACCGGCTGTTGGCTTTCCATGGGGAGTCCCCAGGGTGGGTTGCTGGGTGGCCTGCGTAGGTTATTCAAAGCACAGCGGGAAGGGGGTCAGGCATATAAGGAGGCCCAGTTTGGGGATTTAGCGGGATCGGATCGCATGGGTTGAGGGGTTTTGCTGAATGAAGCGCGCAGAGCCTGGTAGCGTCGCTTGGTCGTGCGAGGGGGAGCGAGGAGAGCAAGAAGCAGGGGGGAGGGCAGGATAGCGGATAGAGGAAGGACCATCGAGGAGGGATTTTGGACGAGGGAGGGTGGGGGGATGTGGGAGCGAGGATTAGGTGGAAGATACGGCTGCTGGAACCATCAGACAACCGTCGGAATTCTCAGGAAATTGTTTTATAAGCCGAACATTTTGGAAGGTGTCCTTGTCCTCCTTCTCCTCCCTCCTACTCTTTTCCCTCCATCGCCCCTTCATCCTTCCTTGTCCCCCTCTTGCGCCCCAGCTGAAGCTGATTGGCAATTGTCTGATCTCCTCCGCGTTCGTGGGCTACATCTCGCCGTTCTCGGCGGTCTTCCGGGAGGACCTCTGGAAGAACTCGTGGACCAAGGATTGTTTGTTGTGTCGTGGTGGTGGCCGTCGACGTTGGCCATGACGACGGCCCACGTTGCTAACGACCACGACGACGAAGACAACGCGGACAACCACGACGTCGGGGACGATTGCGAAGAAGACGACGAAGACAAGGATGACCACGACGACGGGGACGACTAAGGACAACGAGGACGACGAAGAAAAGGACGAGGACGACCGCGAGGATGAGGACGACGATCAACGACCACGAGGACGAGGAGGAGGGGCATCGAAGAGGACGACGACGAGGAGGACCCCGATCGCAGTGGTTTTGGCACCACCCGCGCAGGGCGGGCAGCGGCGGCAGGAGCTGCAGCGGGGAAGTGGACGGCGAGAGAAGGTCGGGCGGCGCCTGCAATGGCAGGTTGCTGCAGGCCCGGATCCCGACGATCGGATGTTTTTCGGGAGCCTTGAGACGGGGGTCAATGGAAACGGGGGTCAGCCACGGAGCCAGATCCTGCAGGATCTTGCGAAGACCCCCTCTGGCTGACCCGGGTTAGGGAGCCGCTCGTGGCCGCGAGGCGGCCGCGCCCCATTGGCTGACCCGGGTCTGCGAAGACCTTCGGTGCAGTTTTTTTTTCCTGCATTGCAGTTTTTGGTTTCCTGCTGACCCGGGTCTGGATTGACCCGGGTCAGAAGATCCCCGAGTTTTGGTCAGCTCAGCTCGGCGACTAAAGGGTATGGTTACGCCTGGGTGTGCTTTGCGATCGGCACCGTTGGGGTCTGAGGGGCACGACATTGTCCTCGTCGGGCCTCCTCGGGGCGCGGGAGAACTCTATCGAGGTTCCCGCGCGCCCCCTAGGGTGCTTCCCAGGATGTTCCCCAGGGTGCCGGTTGCAAACCACACCCTTTGTAAACCACACCCTTTGGAGTCGCCGATCAGCGGCGCAGAAGAAGCTTGGCCGTCTTTACCGACATTGGCGCGTAAGCTGCCCGCGCAAGGTCGCGCGTGCCGGTGTCCCCGCGTAAGCCGCGGCGTAAGGTCGCTGTGCGATCTCGCGTAAAACCTTTTTGAATTCGTCGCTCAATTGGTGGCATCTCTTCGATTTCGGTCTCACGGGGCCCGGGTTATGGATATCAGCGATTACCCTCGGGGGGGGTGTTCTGGATCTCACATCCGCGGATTGAACGAATCAGCTCGGCGGGTGTCGAGGCGGATGTCTGGAGCCCAAATGAGACGACCCGCTCCCCTTACCACCAACCCCTTCTCCAGCAAGGACATCCTCATCCTCCTCTTCCATCGTGATTTCTTATTCGTTCCACACTCCCTGTGCCCAGACCAGGCAAGGTTCCACAGGCCACCGCCTCACCCACCGGGTCTGACATATTCCAGGACCTCTACCCCAGAGCTAGGTCCAGACCGCTTCCTTAGGGCAGTTATTCGTCTTGTATCCGTGTTGTGATGATCATAAGGCCATAAAGAGACCAACAAGAAAGAAACATAGGGAAAGGAGGAGGAGGAGGAGGAGGAGGAGAAGGAGGGCCAGCGCGAGTCCCTTTATCACGTTTGGGACGCGGCCGGGGTCTGCCACCGCCTGCGCTCCACTCTGCGGGGTGGGCCAGGGGGACCCCGCTGGCGCCGCTGCTCTTTGCTTGCGGGATGTGGCCCCGCTTCCGCGCGCCGGAGGACGCTTTGCGGGCGGCCGCGGGGTAGCGGGGGCTGGAGCCAGGCGACGTGCACGTCTTCGCCTACCTCGACGACGTCGTCGTGCTGGCGCCGGCGGCGCTGGCGGGCGAAGTGCAGGCGGCGGCGCAGACGGCCTCTGCAGTCCTGCGCAGGCTTGGAGCTGGGGCCGCGGGAAACGCATACTTGGTCCGCGGGCGCGGCCTGCACTCCAGGCCTGGAGGAGCAAGGGCGCGCGCATGGGCGTGCCGTTCGGGGGGCCCTTGCCCGTGGGGGGGCTGCTGGACGAGAGCGACGGGCGCCGCGTTGTTTTCGGCGCGGCGGACTACGCGAAGGCGCGCTGCGAGGGGACGGCGGGGCAGGCTACAGAGCTCCTCGCCAAGCTCGTGGCTCTCCGGACAACGGCTTCCCCGCACAATTGCGGCACCAGCAAGTTCACGCGCCCCCTCCGGACGAACACGCTGGCGGCCTCGGCGGCTGCCGCGGCTTACGGCAGAGCCCTCCTGACCGCCTGCGAGAAGCACGCGGACCTGGACGCCGTGACGGAGACCCAGCAGGCGCAGTGCCAGCTGCCCTTGCGAGCTGGCGGGCGCGGCATGCGCAGCCAGCGGCAACTGGCGCTGGCGGCCTGGGCCTCCTCTTGGGCGAAGAACTTGAGCGGTGTGCGCGAGCGCCCAGGGCTCGCCTGTCTGGGCTACTTCGAGAACTGCGGCCTCCCCTTCGCGGCCGCCTTCCACAACGCGCTGCCCGGGCTCGCGCAGCTGCCG
>CAUYUJ010021627.1:0-145000 GCA_963575745.1 Prorocentrum cordatum
TCACTTCCCCCCCCCGCTCGCCGCCGTAAGGAGGCCCAGTCTGAAAGTTGACGCGATCTCCCACCGCAAGCAGCCCACGAAAACTGGAGCGTCAAAATCCAGGATCGTCTCGTCGAAAAGCGTCGGGCCACCCATCCCACCGAGCAAAACAAATCATAAACACATACTTTCGGAGGTTCACGCGGACTTCTTGGATCGGAGCTGGAGCCCACTGGCGGCGCCTCCAGATCTGGCCTGGCACCCGCGCGATGGCCCGCGGCGAGCTGCGGGACCGGCCGTCGAGGAACAGGACGATTGCATAGACATGTGATCGTTTGTTTGTTCGGCGTTTCGACATTGGGGGGAAGGGGAGGGGGGAAGGGGGCGGGTCTGGCTCCGGACCTCTGCTTGGGGCGGCTGTTTGCAGCAATGCGTCCTATGGGGGACCCGCAAAAATGACGGCCGCGACGCACTCTCGCGAACCGAAAACGGCCAATTCGCTAATCGACGTGTTCGGATAGGAGGTCTATCAACCTCCGATAAACGTTCGGAGGTCCGCGCGGACTGCTTGGATCGGCGCTGGAGCCCACTGGCGGCGCGTCGGGCGCCGCCCCCGGCGCGCTCTCGCGCGCCAGGGGAAGCGGGCGAGGACCTCCGAGCACATGGGCTGACAGTATAGGGCCCGGCCACAAGAAACCTTCTACGAGAAACCCAGCCCTGAGACCCCAGGACGTCCTCTGATTTTTGGTGTTGGAGCGTCACGCTTTCCATAGCAAAACCATCGCAACCCACGAAACCCAGGGCACCCTGGAGGCAAGCAGGGTGTTTCTTGGCATGGGTCTCCACTGTACTTGGGCATCCGAATTATCAGGGACGGACCTGGTCCAGGATAGGGTCAGGTCGGGCATGTCCTCCCACAGGCGGATTTTTCGGCGGTGAACAAACCCCCTTTAGTAAACCTCCCTTTAGTGAAAACGGCCTGGGACCGAAACCGACGGATCAGGGCCCGCAAAAATGACGGCCGCGACGCCCTTTCGCGAACCGAAAACGGCCAATTCGCTAATCGACGTGTCAGGGTAGGAGGTCTGTCCACCCCGAATTTCGGAGGACAAATATAACTAACAGTCCAAGAACAAGCAAAAATAGTCAAAAGAGGACAAATCGTCACCATACTATCTTTGGACTATTCTTTAATATTGCTTCCAAAGGTTGAGCCCTGTTTGGTGTCCGCAAATTCTGCGGCGAGCGAGGGGGGGAAGGGGCTTCTCAGAAGCCCTCTCCAGCCTTCTGAAACATTTTCGGTGTCTTCGGTGCGGGCTTAGAACGCTTCTCAGGAGGCCAGAGGACTTCCGAGCCTTCTGAGAAAGCCCGCCCCCTCTCACTTCCCCCCGGGCTGCCGCCGACTCATGTGATCCGGGAATACTCTGGAACCGCTTGATCCGGCATAACTCCTGCTCCAGCAGAGTACCCGACCATCTCTGCATGGGGCAGAATGTGATCTGGGAGCACTCGAGTCGAGTGCAGTCTGGGGCAGCTCCTGCCTTGACAGGTCGGGGCTCTGATTCATGTTACCCATCGGTCGGATGAAGCAGGTAGAAACATGAAGTAGGAAGGCGGATACAGTAGAGTGGGTTCGGGCCCGCCCAGAGAGTAACACAACGCAGCAAAAGCACATCGATCCTTGAAGTAGGAAGGCGCTTGGAGTAGATTGGGTTCTGGGAAACCCTACAATACCTACTTTCGACGACCGATGGGTACTTGTTCGGCTCCTCGGTTCCAAGGCATAATGATTGAACTTTTGGCGCTCTGCGCAGATTTCTTGGATACGCGCTGGGCCCCCTCCCTGGCGCGCGGAGCGCGCCAGGGGCGGTGCCCAGGAGCGTCGCCAGAGGCGCTGCCAGAGGGGGGCGCGGAGCGCCAATATTTCATGTTTAAGGCGTTTTTTCTTCTTCGAGACTCATTCCTCCTGAAGAGGGGCAGGCCCGACTTAAACCTACTTCCGACGACCGATGGGCACTTGTTTGGCCCCTCGGTTCCAAGGTGCCCCCCTGCGAACCCTGCCACTGGGGCCTTCGGTGGAGCTCTCTATGGGGCCACGAAACGCTGTACTGGGTGGGCGAAACGCAAGGAGGAGGGAGGAGGGGGGAGGGGGGAGGAAGGAGGAGGGACGCGGGGACCGTCTCCTCAAAACGAGTACCCAACACCACAGCATGGCCGGGAAATGCCTACTTTCGACGACCGATGCGCACTTGTTTGGCTCCTCGGTCCCAAGGTGCCCCCCCCGCCTCCTCTGAAGGCCACCCCCCTTCGCGCCAGGGGGGGCCCAGCGCGCATCCAGGAAGTCCGCGCGGAGCGCCAAGAGTTTATGCTTATGGCGTGTTTTCTTCGAGACAAGTCGGGGCTCTGGAGGAGGAAGAGGAGGAGGAAGAGGAGGAGGAGGGAGGAGGGAGGAGGGTGGAGGAGGAGGGGGGGGAGGGAGGATCGAGGAGGAGGAGGAGGGAAAAGGGAGGAGGAAGGGGGAGGGAGGGCGGAGGAGGAGGAGGAGGACGATGAGATACCTGTTTGGCTCCTCGGCTCCAAGGTGCCCCCCACGCCTCCTCTGCAGGTACCCGCCCTCGCGCCACCGCCCCCCGGTGCGCGCCGCCCAGGCATGCCCAGGAAGCCCGTGCCGCACCCCAGGTCCAGCACCGACCTCGAGGAATCGGGCGTGACACACATCGCGGAGACGTAAGGTCAAGTCGGGCACGTCCCCCTACAAGAACATTCAAGCACAGTTTTTAAATATAGTCTGAGACTAAGTCGGGCACGTCCCTCTACAGGAGGAATATTCACAAATAATAAAACATAGTCTGAGACTAAGTCGGGCACGTCCCTCCACAGGAGGAATATTCAAAAATAGAACAAAAATAATCAGGGGACGATTCTTCTACCATTTTTGACTATCTTTGGATATTCTTGATTTTTCGTCTAAAAACCGCCTGTGGGGGGACACGCCTGATCTAAACGTAAGACTCGGGCACGGGGGACTCGGGTTGGCCTGACGGTGCCATCGTGAAAATGCCGAGACCCCATCTGAAATCTGGCGCGAGCTCCCGCTGCAAACATCCCACGAAAACTGGACCGTCAAAACCCGTGGCAGGCCCGTCAGAAAGCGAAGGCGAACCCGAGTTCTGGCGCACTCGCGTCTTACGTTTCACCGAGTAAACATACATGCTCGGAGGTCCGCGCAGACTTCTTGGATCGGGGCTGGACCCCCCTCCCAGGGCGCGACAGAGAGCGCGCCAGGAGCGGCACCCGACGCGCCGCCAGTGGGCTCCAGCGCCGATCCAAGCAGTCCGCGCGGACCTCCGAAAATTCATGTCTGTGTAATCGTTCTGTTCCTCGACGGCCGCCCCCGCAGCTCGCCGCGGCTCTCCATCTGCAGCAGGAGGTGGGCCATCTCGGGGGCGTCCAAGAGGGGGGTGCCCAAGAGGGGTGTGTGCAAATCGTGGCCCGAGGCATGTGCGCGGACCAGGGGGGGCCAGGGAGCGTCTTGAAATAAGAAGAGGGGCCCCCGCAATGATATCCCCCCCTAGTCGATCGAGCCACTCAGGTCATGGTAATGATAAGATCTGGGATTTAGAAAAACGACCCTGGATTTAGAACATCCGTTTTTGAATGTAGTACACCGGTTCTTGCGTTTACTAAGTGATGGTTTGTCTTGTTTGATTAGGCAGACCAATTTAATATATCCGTTTCGCGCTTTCGCAATTCATCGCCTTTTCAATAATTCGTTTAAGAATGCGCGTTCATTCAGTACCATGACCTATGTGAGCCGGTGGCAAGTCCTCACCCCCCTCGTGGCCGCCTCCGACCATCGCGTGGGTGCCAGGCCAGATCTGGAGGCCCAGGTCGCCGGGGCCCAGGTCGTCGAGACTGCAGGCAGCCACGTGCAGAGACACCCTGCCCGGGGAAACGCGAGACTCTCGGGCTCTGGGGGCGGGTTGGAGGGTTTCTCCGAAGGACTTACGCAACCCGTCCTCCTCCTCCTCCTCCCTCGCCCCCCTCCTCCTCCTCCTCCTCCTCCTCCTGCCTCCTCTCATCCCTCCTCCCTCTCCTCCTCCTCCTCCTCCTCCTCCTCCTCCTCCTCCTCCCTCCTCTTCCCCTACTCTCCTCCTCCTCCTCCTCCTCCTCCTCCTCCTCCTCCTCCTCCTCCTCCTGCTCCTCCTCCTCCCTCCTCCTCCTCCCTCCTCCTCCTCCTCCTCCCTCTCCTCCTCCACCCTCTCCTCCTCCGCCTCCTCCTCCTCCTCCTCTCCTCTCTCCTCCTCCTCCCCTCCCCCTCCCCTCCTCCTCCTCCTCCTCCTCCTCCTCCCTCCTGCCTCCCTCCTCCTCGTCCTCCTCGTCCCTACTCTCCTCCCGTCCTCCTCGTCCTCCTCGCCTCCTCCTCCTCCCTCGTCCTCCTCCTCCTCGTCCTCCTCCTCCTCGTATCTCCTCTATCTCCTCTCCTCTATCTCCTCTATCTCTCTATCTCCTCTATCTCCCTAGCTCTCCTCCCCTCCTCTCTCCTCCTCCTCCTCCTCCCTTTCCTTCTCCTGTCCTTCCCTGCTCCTGCTTCCCTTGCTCCCTCTCCTCCTTTCTCTCCTTCCGCCCCTCCTCTCTCTCTTCTCCTCCTCCTCCTCCTCCTCCTCCTCCTCCGCCTCTCCTCCTCCCCCCATTTCCTCCGCTCCCCCTTCCGCTACCTCCTCCCCTCCGCCCTCCTCCTCCGCCTCCATCCCCCCTCCGCATCCTCTTCCGCCGCCCTCCCGCTCCTCTGCCTCCTCCGCCCTTCCGCTCCGGCCTCTCCTCCGCCTCCGCCTCCGCCGCCTCCTCCGCCTCCCCCTCCTCCTCCTCCTCGTATTTTTTTTCTTATTCCTCCTCCTCCTCCTCCTCCTCCTCCTCCTTCTCCTCCAGGGTTGGCCCGACGGGGCCGCCCGCAAAACGACGAGACCCCATTTGAAATTTGACGCGAACTCCCGCTGTCAACGTCCCACGGAAATTGGACCGTCAACGTTCGGGACGGGCCCGTCAGGAGACGTCGCGGCAAACCCGATTTCGGGCGAACTCGTGCCTTTCGCCTCCCCGGCCTGTGGCGGCCGACGAAGATGCCCCGGCACTTCATGGGCACCCCGCCCACGCAGGCGTCCGCGCAGCCCTCTCCGGCAGCGCGCACAAGGGGGTGGAGGGAAGGGAGGAAAACTTCTTTGAAGGAGGCTGCTTCTCAGAAGGCGCCGGCCTTGCATCTATAGACAAAAGCTGCGCCTTCGAACATGAAGGCACCAAACCGAACTGATAACTGATAGCCGTGGCCAGACTGGACCGAGCCAGGCCAAGACAAAAAAACATGAAACACCGAACTGGACCTCGCAAAACCGAGCCAGCTGGGACTGCTAAGGATTGCAATTTGAAACGCAATCAAATTGCAACTGCAGAATACATGCGACGTGACTACCCAACAAATAAAAAGTATGTGGGGTTGTTTGGTAGCGTCTTTCGCGCGGTTCTGTTCCACCGTTTCGGCTTGCAGGGGGTGCGGGTCAGTGGGGCAAATAGGGCGGGGTCAGGGAGGGGTTCGGTCAGAGGTGTCAGGGGTGGGTGTCAGGAGAGTAAATGCGGCCAGGGGGTGCAGCTGGTATTGGTTTGTAGGGGTTCGGGGGGGGGGTCGGGGGGGCCGCGAGATGCTCTTCCTTCGGGTTCGTAACTGACGCGAGAAGCTCCCTTCGGAATAAAGTTCCAAGCCTCGTGGCACGTCTCTGGGTTGAGCAGCGCAGCCACGGCCTCTGGGCTCTGCATGAAGTAGCGCGGCCCAGCCAAGTGCACCTCCTGAGTATCTTCCGACCGCTGGCGTCGCGCGCACGACACAAACAAAAACACGCCTTCATCTGCCTGGGGCCTTCGTCCGAGGTGGCCTGCGCCGTCATCTCCTCCGAGAGCCCGTCCCATCCCATGGCTCCGCGAGTGAAGCCTCCGCGAAGTAACTGGTGATGAGCGTCATATCCTGGCCAGAGGTCTTGTGCGGGCACAGCGACTCGAGCGCGAATATGACATTGCGATGCCGCTGCTCTCCACCGCGCCCGTCATCTACGCGCGCGACTCGATCGCTTTTGCAGATGAGCTCGGCGCCCCGGCACAGACGTGGCAGAGGTTGAGTGGGCCGCGGCCGCGCGCCTTAGATCCCGACGTTCTCCGCGGGCTCCTCGAGGCGAGGCTCGCGAACGTTCTCGTGCCAGCGGATCGGGCCCCAGGCTTCAGCGAAGTGATCGAGCCGCGCGCGGTCTCGATCACCCCCCTGTCCAGATCTCGCCCACCTGCTCTTGGCGTTCTCGTCTGCCAGCAACCGCGCCTTTCCCGCCCGTCGTGCTTGCGTGCTTGTTTTGGCAGCTTTGGTCCCTGTCCTGATGTCGGCCGCTTTGGCCTCTGCCGCTTTGGTTTCTGCTGCTCTGGTCCCTGCCGCTCCGGTCCTTCTGTCGCCCGCTTGGGGCCCGCTCTCCTTTTGGCCCTCTGCAGGCCGCCCTGGTTGCTCGTCCCGAGCGGCTCTTGCCCACGGGCCTGCTCGGCGTGTCCTTGGGCGCGCCGGTCTGCGTGCCGCCGTCTGGCCACTGCGGCCTCGGCCACCTTGCCGGTCAGGAGATCCAGCAAGGAGCGGGGTCTGCCTGCGCTCGTTTGCCGCGCGGCCGCCAGCCAGTCACAGCGCGCGCCACGAAGACGATGGTCGGGAATTGCTCTGGTGAGCTGTTCGGCCAGGTCATCTCGAACCGCGCGTCGGCCCAGCGCAGAAAGGTCACGCGGTGGCCTCGCTGCGCCCTCTGATCGGCAGAGACATTTCCGCCTGCCTCGTGCGCAACGAACGAGGTGACGCGATGCGCGGCGATGTCCTCGTCGCCAGCCACCGTCACCTCAAATTCGGCGGTGCCCCAGTCTGCCCTGGCAGCGAAGGAATGTCGGGCGCCGCCGACCTTGCGAGCGTTCTCCGCGCGCGGCATCGGCGCAGGAGTAGGCGTCGCGATGGCAGCGTCTCCTGTCGAAGAAAGCATCGATATTCCTGCGGAATTGACTTTGCTCGCCGCCGCTGCAATCTGCGCGTCGGAAGCCCCTCGCCCTTGCACTGGATCTGGCCGTCGATGGCCGCGCTTGCTCCCGAGCCGCGCGTTCTGGCGCGCAGGCCCTGGGGGTTGTCCGAGCACCCCGGCAGGAAGGTCGCGCGCTCCTAGACGTCCTTCTGCGTTCCTCCAGGGAACCTACTCAGGCAGGAGAAGTAGCTGACACATTCCCTCAGCAGGGGCACGGTGTCCAAGCGAGCGCTTTCCGTCTGGTTCTGCCTTAGCAAGACGACTTGGCAATGAATGGCCGACTGGCACGCCCCCAGATTGATGCTCTAAGGGCTTCCGAATTAGATTCCCCCCCCCATCCAGCGACCGTCGAAGCAACCATGGCAGCCGATTAAAATCGCATCCTCCGTGGCATTTGACAGATCGAAGATCTCATCAAGGGCCCGTTGCAGGGTGGGCTAGCAGCGACGGGGGCTACCGAGGGCCGTTTCCAAGGAAACGCAGGGAGTTGGGGTCACCGAGGGCCGTTTCCCAGAATGGGACAGGAGGCAAAATCGTCGCCCATGGATGGGCCGGTACCCATCTCCAAACAAGCGCCGTCCATGTCGGCCTCGGGAATAGGCGAGGATGCAAGTTGCCCGACTCTCCCATCGACAGAAAGCCTCTGGGCATGGCGCGGGAAGACGCCTTTTCGATGGGAGCTCTCCAGGCGCGCGGCTGATCGCTCAGGTTGAAAGAACACCCTCGCGCCAGGTCGTCGAGGGCCGCGTCGGAGGCGGGGGAAGGGGCGAAGGGGCCGCCGAAGGCCGCTTCACAGTTGAGGCGCAGGGGGCTGGTCACCGAGGGGGGGCGAGGGGGCCGCCCATGCGTGGGCCAGTGCCCGCATCTAAACGCGCGCAGTCCTCGTCGGCTTCAGGTATATGAAGGGAAGCAAGGTGCCTGACTCGCCCCTTGACAGCGCGCCTTTGGGCATGGCGCATGGGCGGACTCTGGGTGGAAAGTCCCCGGGAGTTCGCTGGATCGCTCACGAAGAAAGACCCTCGAAACTGCGCCAGAGGAGGTAAAGGGCCGAGTCCGACGCGGGGCAAGAAGCGATGGGGGTCACCGACGGCTGCTTTCCAATGGAAATCAAACCGCGAGAGACCACCGAGGGCTGTTCCCAGGGGGGCATGGGGCGAGGGGGCACCGAGGGCCGTATCCCAAAATGTGGCAGGGGGCCGTGGTTGCCACCCATGGATGGGCCTGTGCCCACCTCCAAACACGCGTCGCCCATGTCGGTCATTAGTGAGGTGGGGGATGCTAGCGGCCTGGCTCGTCAAGTGACAGGGGGCCACAGAGAGACTCTGGACAGGAGTAGGGAAGACCTTCGATGCGAAGTTTTAAAGAAATCGCCGGATCGCCCAGGTAGAATGACCTCTCGGACTACGCCAGAGAAGGTAGAGGGCCGCGTCCGGCGCGGGGCAAGAAGCGATGGGGGTCACCGACGGCGCCTTCTCCGTGGGAACCAAGCCGAGGGAAGTCACCGAGGGCTGTTCCCAAGGGTGCTTGGAGCGAGGGGTCACCGAGGGCCGTTTCCCATAATGTGACAGGGGGCGACGGGTCCACCCATGAATGGGCCGCCATCTCCAAACGTGCGCCGCCCATGTCGGCCATTCGTGAGGTAAGGGGATGCTAGATGCCTCGCTCGCCCATTGACTGAGAGCCACAGACAGCCTCTGGGCGTTGCAAGTAGCGAAGCCTTTCGATGGATAGTCTCCAGGCGCGCGCCAGATCGCTCCAGGCACCAGTGGGCAGACCCTTGGAAATGCGCCAAACTGGATCGAGTGCCGCGTCCGACGCGGGGCAAGAAGCGAGGGGGTCACCGACTGCCGTTTCCCAACGGGGGTCTATTCGAAGGGCTGCCGAAATACGTTGCCGGCGGGCATGGGCCGAGGGGCCGCGGAAGGGCATTTCCTACATGGGACAAAAGGCGAAAAGCCCATCCACGGTTGCGCCGTTAACAGAGACCGAGCGCGCGCCGTCCTTGAGGGCCATGAGACACGTGCATGGGCGCAAGTTGCCCGACACCCTCTGTGACGTAAAAAGTATCTGGGCATTGCGAGTGGCGAAACCTTTCGATGGAAAGTCTTCAGGCGCGCGTCGGGTCGCTCGAGTGGAAGGGCCCTGGGTGCCGCGCCAGATGGGGTCGAGATCAGATCGTCGGAGGCCCAGACCCACGAAAAGACGTAGCGCCTCGATCACTGACGGAGCGGCATCAGATCAGCCTCGCCGCGGCGAAGAACCTCCAGACTGGGAGGCGCATGCACGAAGCTCTCAGGCCCCGTGAATCTGATGTAGAGAAGAAGGGGGGATGCCAACGCATATCGCGACCAAATGACGGGGGCCGCTGGCCGCGGCAACCGAAAACGTGATCGGACAAATCAGCGGCGCACCCTGGGCCGTTTCTCAAGACGCAGCGCGATGTCCCATTGGGCACCCATCGCCAGGGCAAGCGCGTGCGGACCAAGGCATCTGCATAATTAAAATGTCCCGATCAGACGGCAGGTAGAGGTTCGACAGGTCGCCAGTGGCGCGAGCAACGCAATCGAGCGCCCTTGCCTTCGCGAGCGAGAATGCCCGCGCGGGCGAGGCCAATGTCTCTGGAGTCGTGCCAAGCGGAGAACACTTGCGTGATGCGCTTGGTCCTGGGCAGGTTGGGCTGCGGGTCCTCTCGGCCAGCTGAGTGCAGGAACTTCGCCGCGTCCAGCCGCCGTGCCAGGGCTGCCCGTCGCCCGGGGCGCGCGACGCCCTCTGCGTCGCGCGGAGAGTCGACGCCATAATGCTCCGCTGCGCCCCGAGATGTCCATCGCGTCGCTCGCCCCCCCGCAGGACTTGGCGCCGGCCCCTCCGAGCGCGTCGGGCGGCCAGGCGAACGGGCGAAGCGAGGGGGCGCCCATCCTGCAGGATGCATCATGCGTAGAGCACTGGGTGAGCGCTCTCAACTTCGCCCCTTCTCGACGGCTGGTGCTCTGGGTCAGCGAGCAGCTCGCTTGTCCGCGAAGTCCGCGCGCCACTTGGCCGCTGTTTTATCCGCCCGGGAGAACAAGCAATCACTTGTGATCGACTCTCGCAGGATTTGCGATCAAGGCCCCCGCGACCAGCGAGGGCCCATCTGTGCGAGCTCTGGCTCGGGGGCCAGCAGAATGCGAGGTGCGCCGCTGGGGCCGACAGAGGTAGCCAACAGAACAGGTGGAGGCCGCTGCGGGGTGAACGCCTGCGCGGGCGGCGCATTCGTTGGCGCAGGCACAGCGGGCGCGGCCTCGCTAGGAGTGGCATGATGTCCTGGAGGAGGGTGTGGGTCAACGCCCGCGCTGGCGGTCTCGTGCGCTCGCCGAACTTTCGCCGGCGGCCCGCCTCGGTCTCCTACCTGGTCCCCCGACTCATCTGGGTGGGCCTCGGGAAAATCCGCCTGGCGCAAAGTTCCGCGGGGGCGCCGATGAGCGCTGCCTCTTGCCGTCGTCGCGCATCGCGGAGTACTTCGAATTGAACGTATCGGGCTGGCCATCAATTGTTGCGCTGGCGGCGGTGCGCATTCGGGGCGGACCGAGCCATTCCTTTTTCGCATCTGCGCGGACTGTCCACAGTGGCCTCGCCCCCCGTGCGACGGAACGCGTTCTCCATCGTCGAGCGCGGCGGTGGCGTCGTGCCCATCGCAAATTTGGGCGGCGCGGCTGCCGCGCAAAGGCAGGTCGCGCGATGCCCTCTGATGGGGGCGCAGGCGCGCCGTCGTGAAAACGCACTCGCCGAGCCAGCTCGGGCCGGGGCGTTTGCAGTCGCGGACGAGGCGCCACGCGCGCCCCCCTCTCTTGCGCTTGCGGCGCAGTGCGAGCCTGCAGCGAGGACAGCCGCACCTGCGCGCCCCTTGGGGCGCTGAGGACATGCAGCGCCTTCCGCGCCCTGCTAGCCTGTCGCGGATAGAGACTGCGCGCCGCGGGCAAACCCTGCGAGCCTGCAACGGGTGGAGACCGCGCTTAGGCCCCCCCCCCCCGCGCTATCCCCTCTAGAGAAAAGAACGCGCCGCGCTTGCCACGCCCTGCAAACCTGCGACGGATAGAGACCGCGCTCAAGCACAACTGCAAGCGCACCCCGTGTGGCGTCGGGGAAGCGCCGCGTCTGCTGCGCCTTGCGAACCTGCGACGGACGGGGGGCGCGCTCAGGAACCACCCCTGCGCCACCCCTGGTAATGTCGAGAAATTGTCACGCATGCCACGCCTTGCGAGCTTGCAGCGGATAGGGACCGCGCTCAGGAACCACCCCCAGCGTGCTACCTGTGCTGTCGAAGAAAGGCCACGCCTACCACGTCCCACGAGCCTGCAGCGGATAGAGACCGCGCTCAGGACCCCCCCCCCGGCACACTCCCTGCGTCGTCTGGAAAAGGCCACGCCTACCACGCCCTGCGAGCCTGCAGCTGATAGAGACCGCGCTCAGGAACCACCCCTGCGCCACCCCCCTGCGGCGTCGAGAAAATGCCACGCTTGCTGCGCCTTGCGAGCCTGCAGCGTGTAAAGGCCGCGCTCAGGGATCACGCCTTGCCCCCGACCCCCTCCTGTGACGTCGAACGAAAACACGCCCGCCGCGCCCTAGGATAGAGACCGCGCTAAGGAACCACCCCCAGCGCACTCCCTGTGGCGTCGAGCAAACGCCACTCCTGCCACGCCCTGCGAGCCTGCAGCGGAGCGAGACCGTGCTCAGGGACTACCACCCCAAGCGCACTCCTTATGGTGACGAACGAATGCCATGCCTGTTGCTCCTTATGGGCCTGCAGCGGATCGAGATTGTGCTCAGGGACCACCCCTCCCTCGCGCGCCCGTGGTGTCGAGAAAAAAACCACGCCTGCCACCTTTTTGCGGAACTGCAACGGATAAAAACCGCGCTCAGGGACCAGCCTTTGCGCACCCCTTGTGGAGCCGAGGAAATGCCACGCCTGCCACGCCCTGCGAGGCTGCAGCGCATAGAGGCCCCATTCTGCGCCCCTCTTTTAGCGTAGCATATCGGCCCCGCGCCTTAACGTGTGTGCATGAGCGTAAAAGGCGACAGCGAAGATTAATGAGGCGGTTGTAGGTCTATGCGTGTGTTTTATGTGGGCGTCGTGCGTACGCGTGCCATGTGTGCGGATGTCTGTGGATGTGTGTCTCAATGTGGGTGCGAGGTCTGTGTTGCGCCTCTTGTATGATGTCTGTACGGATGGTTTCTTATTTGCTTGCGTGCGTGGTGCGAGGGAGGAGGATGTGAGAACATGTGAGGTGTGTGTGTGTGTGGGGGGGGGGGGGGAAAAGACTGAGAGAAAGAGAAAGAGAGAGAGACAGAGAGAGAAAAAAAAGGAGAGAAAGAGATAGAGAGAGAGAGAGAAACAAAGAAAACACAACAAAAGAGAGAGAGAGAGAGAGGACTTCGCGGGTGCGACGCAAACGGAGAGAAAACCATAACCACATTGACTTTGTGGGGGGAACGGAGCCGAACATAACCGTAACAGGACCTAGCCCGACCGACCCAAACCGAACTGCAGTTCGACTTAGGCCGATTCGGCTTGGAGCGCAGACCGGCCCGAACCAAGCCAATTTGAGTTGAACTGGGGCGCGGACCGGCCCGAACTGGGCCGAACCGCGGGCACGGTGTTGCTGAGAAGCTGGGTGCCTCTGATCATAGGAAATAAGAACGTAAACAAAACTTGTCGCGCTCCGCGCGGATTTCTTGGATCTGCGCTGGACGCCGCTTTTGCGCGCGTAGCGCGCTTTATGCAGTTTGTTGTTGCGTCTTGTTGTTTCTGTTTTCTCCTTCGATCTGAAAAGCCCCCCCCGCCCCTGCCCCCGCCCCCCTCTGCGCGTGGCTGGCCTCCCCGGCATCCTCGCATGGGAAGAGGCACGCGTTCTCCCCCATTGCCGCGGAGCGGCGCCGGCGCCCGGCCGTCCGCCCGCTGCGCCTCGAGCCCTCGGAGGCTCCGGCGGCCAGGGCCCGAATGGGGAAGCTGTTCCGCGGCAGCAGAACGGTCGAGGCGCAAGATGCAAGAAGAAAAACGGCATGAACGTAAACTGCTGGCGCTCCGCGCGGATTTCTTGGATCCGCGCTGGGCCCCCCCGGCGGCGCCTCTGGCGCCGCCCCTGGCGCGCTCCGCGCGCCAGGCTGGGGGCTCCAGCGCAGATCCAAAAAATCCGTCTTCTTCGACATAAGAAGGACGCGCGATACGAATGCAAGGGCCTTGGAGGGCCATGCCCAGAGATCCGACGCTCCAAAGAAATAGGAGCGGAGTGATTTTGGAAGTTTTCCGCCTCCGCGGGCCCTCGCTGGGACTCGGGAGCGTCAAACAACCACTCAGGACGAAAAACTTGCCCCGGGGAAGTGGTCCAGACCTCCGGGGCCCACGCGTAGAAAAAATTGGAGCGGCCGGATGTCTGGGTGTTGGCGTTTGCGAACGGGGTAGGCCAGCGAAAGTCGCCAAGGATGGGCAGAAGGGCCAAGGGTGCAAGGGGATGGGGACTGACTGACTATGCGACTTGACTGGGCAAGCGCAACAATAACAGGCACCTTGAGCACGACCCCAGTGTCGAAAGCTCCCCAGGCCCTCGGCGACCGCTGAACGTTTCGTGCACACCACGGTAATTGCTCTCCTAGACCAAACTTTCGAAGAAACATGATGGCCACTACCGTACCGGATACTGGCCAACCGGTACCGGCTCATACCGTAACGCGCCAACTGGCCGCGGCCACCGTACCGGGCGATACTGTACCGCCCGCGACCACCATGCTGGACGATACCGTACCAGCCGCGACCACTGTACCGAACGATACCTTAGCGGCCACATCTACCGTGCGAGACGCTGCCGTACCGTGCCGCACACTGTACCGACCCCGCCTTCGCTTCTTCATGGTCAAATCTAGGGCCTACTCCGAGTTTCATAATAAGCGTCGGGGGTCGTCACCCCCGCCTGACAGCCCCAAATCGACCCCCGTCGCGGGCAGCCACCGGGCGCCGAAGGCGCTCCGACCCCCTTCGCGGCGCGACGACGAGGCGAGGTTGACCCTTGTCGGGGGGGGAACCTCCCCCACGCGTACTAAACCCAGTAGTAATCAGTCGGGCGTGTCCCGCTACAGGAGGAATAGCCAAGAATAGTTCAAAATACTATGGGGACGATGTTTCGTGCTCTTGGGACTTTTTTTGAGCATTCATTCTTATTCCCTACCTAGGCTCTGCCTAGAAGGGTTCTTACCATTAGGCTTGAAGGGCCGGGCAGTGGAACCCGCCCCGGGCGGTTCCCCAGTGACGTTCCCTTAGCTTCGCGTTGCTTATCTCATCTTAGCTTAGCTTAGTTCATCTTACCTTAGTTTAGCTTCATCTTACCTCAGTCTTGTCTTAGTTTAGCTTACCTTCATCTTAGCTTAAGCATAGCATAGCAGAGCACAGCATAGCATAGCGCAGCATCGCATATCATAGCATGGGTGTAATTCCCTACCTAGGCTCTGCTTAGAGGGTTAGCTTAGCTTAGCTTAGCTTAGTTTAACTTAGCATAGCGCAGCGCTGCATTAGCATAGCATAGCATACCATAGCCAAACATAGCATAGCGTAGCGCAGCATATCATAGCATAGCATAGCATGGCATCGCATAGCGTAGCTTAGCATAGCATAGCTAAGCTTAAATGGCCGGGCAGTGGAAAACGCCCCGGGCGGTTCCCCCGGCATCCGCTCCGCTGTTCCCCCAGTAACTTTCCCTTAGCTTAGCGTTGCTTATCTCATCTTAGCTTAGCTTATTTCATCTTAGCTTAGCTTCATCTTAGCTTAACTTAGCTCCATATAGATGTTGCTTTCCTAGATCCTCCAACTCAGGTCGGGTCGCACTGGGATAATTGTTCTTTCTTCCAAAATCCGTCTGTAGGAGGACAAGCCTAAGGTTGCTCCTGCAACATCGAATCGGGAAATCGGATCGAACCTGAGTGTGCGTCGGACTGGGCCGCATCTATAGAGGGCTCCCAGCTGGGGTCCGACTAGATGGGGTCGAAGGATCACGCCACATCGCCAAAGCATCGCCGATGTATCGGCGATGCATCGGCGATGCATCGGCGACGTCGGCGTGGGGAAACACGGGCTGCACAACGACCCGCATCGTCGATGCATCAGCGATGCAGCGCGATCCTCCGACCCCACCTACTACGACCCCATCTAGGAGGCCTAGAGCAGCGGCGCGGAGTCGGAATCCAATCGCATCGCTTGCGCCAAGATGCGCAACAAGGCCACGCGGTCTTCCCAGCGGGCTGCACCGGAACCATTGGCGCACCGCCGGAAGGCCAGTGCACCCCCCCCCAAGTGCGCACCCCTCCCTTGCGACCCACCCCCCCGTGCGCACGCCCCTGCAGGTGCGCACCCCGACCGGGCGCACCCCTCCCAAGTGCACATACCCAGAGATCCGACGCTCCCAAAAGTGGGAGCGGCGGGTTTTTTCGGCCTCCGGGGGCCCTCGCAGGGCCTCGGGAGCGTCAAAAAACACTCAGGACGAAAAACTTGCCCTGGGGAAGTGGTCCAGACCTCTGGGGCCCACGCATCGAACAATTGGAGCGGCGCTGGATGTTTGGGTACCCCCCCCGCCCAGGTGAGCACCCCCCTCTCCCGGTGCGCCCCCCCCGCGTGCGCTCCCCCCCCCCAGGGCGTACCGAAGCGCGTGGTCTGCAGCGTTGCTGCAGCGTTGGCGGTGTGCGCAGAGGAGCTCGGAGGGCGGGCAGAAGAGTTCGAATCCCAGGGGCCCAAACATCCGGCCGCTCCGATGTTTTCGATGCGTGGGCCCCAGAGGCTCGATTCCCCAGGGCAGTTTTTTGTCGTGAGTCGTTCTTTGACGCTCCCGAGGCCCGGCGAGGGCACCCAGAGGCAGAACACTGCCAAAATCCCGCCGCTCCAATTTTTTGGGGAGCGTCGGATCTCTGGGGGCCGCCGTCCCGCCAAATCAAGATCCTCTCAACATCGGAAGCTGTGCTCCCCCCGGCTCCCCCCGGATGCAGTCCCGACTAAGGCCAAGGCCAAGGAAAGTCGAGCGGGCCAAGGCCGCAGCGAAGATGGCCACCCAAACGGGCGGCGAGGTCTCGAAATCCAGTTTGGCAACCATCTTCGATCCTTATCGCTAGTCTCGGGTCGGGCCTGTCCTCCTACAGACGGATTTTGGAAGAAAGAAAAATAATAATGAATGCTCAAGAATAGTCCAAAGAGGACGAAACATCGTCCGCATAGTATTTTGAACTATTCCTGACCATTCCTCCTGTAGCGGGACACGCCCGGCTGAACGCTACTGGGTTTCTTAATGACCGTGGGGGGTACCCCCCGAGGTGGGTCGACCTCGCCTCGTCGTCGCGCCGCGAAGGGGGTCGGAGCGCCTTCGGCGCGCGGTGGCTGCCCGCGACGGGGGTCGATTTGGGGCTGTCGGCGGGGGTGACGACCCCCGACGCTTATGTATTAAGAAACTCGGAGTAGTCTTGGGGTCGGAAGGGCCGCCAAGACGCGGCATCACCTTCAGCTGAACCGCCCATCTGGCCGGGGCCGCAGGGACAGAGACGCGTCCTGGCAATGCCCCTCTTGAATCGATCTGTGGAGTCTCGCCTTGGAGGCGGCCGGGGTGTCTGAACTGGCTGGGGCCCTAGAACATCGGCCAGGAGGGGTGATGAGGTCAAATCCAGGCCAAGTCCGTTCAAAATCGGCCCCTGGACCCCCTCCCGCGGCCCATCTGGTGCAGTTTTTCGCCCTGGATCCGTTTCTGACGGTTCCAGGGCCTGAAGCGACCCCAGATGCAGAACAATAATTGAATCACCCTGCCGAATCCAGAGCCTCGAACCTGTCCGCCCTCCCGGCTGGCTGAAACCAATGCTGGGCCACCTCAGACCCCCAGACAGCTCCAAGCCTCGACCAGGCACGGTTCCGACCACCATGTCGAGCTCGGCCAGGGCGATGGGCCTCTCTCCCCAGCGCAATTTCGTGCCTCTTCCAGGCATCTCTGGGCTCTGTGACGCCGACGACTGCCAATCGGAGTGCCCGCGCGCAATAGAGCCCAGAATCGAATCAACAAGTCGGATCGGCGATCGACATGACTCGGATCGACGGAAATCGGCAACCGAGTCGGGAAAAGTCGAATCGGCGGAAATCGGCAGGCTGGTAGGCCTCCTTTGAGAAATCGGAGACCAGGTCGGAATCCGAAGTCGAATCGAGTCGGAATCGGAAGCGATCGGAATCGAATCGAATCGAACCGGAGGAATCGAAACGAGCGCCCCACGCAGGGCGGCCCGTGCCAGGGCGCGGACGGAGTTGCCGCGTGCCCCTGCCGAGGCCCGCTCCCCCCCTGGAGGGCGGCGCCGCCACCCAGAGAGAGATCCCTCGGCGATGGCAGGCAGCCGACTGAGAGCCCTAGGAGGAGGAGGAGGAGGGAGGAGGAGGAGGAGGAGAGGAGGAGGAGGAGGCGGAGGAGAGGAGGCGGAGGCTGAGGAGGAGGAGGCGGATGAGGCGGAGGAGGAGGAGGAGGAGGAGGAGGAGGAGGAGAGGAGACCCTCCCTCGGCGGGCCGGCCGCTCGGCGAGGCCGCGGGGCGGGCCGCCTGCGCCGCGGCCAGCTCCGCCCTCAGCGCCTCCGCCGCGGCCTCCGCGGCGGCGCGGGCGCCCGCGGCCGCCGCGGCGTCGGCCTGGCGCCGGGGCGGCCACGACCTCGACGTCGACGACGTCAGGCTCGACGAGGCGCCTGCGGCGTCACGACCTCGACGTCGACCCGACGACGTCGACGTCAGGCTCGACGAGGCGCCTGCGGCGTTCACGGCCCTCTGCGGGCCTGCGGGGGTGTCCTGGGGGGCGCCCGCGGCCGCCTCGGCGTCGGCCTGCCGCCAGAGGGAGCAGGGACAGAAGAGGAGGGGGGGGGAGCGGGTGAGCTGGAGAGGGAGAAAGTGGCGGGAGTGAGAGGGGGACAACTTCGGCGCTGCCTAGACCGCCGAACCGCGGAACCTCTTGTCTAGTGAAACCTGTTGGGGGCACTCCGAGGGCACGCTCGACACCGCGTTCTGAGAGCACCTGAGCAGAATAGCTAATCGACGTCCAGCACCAACCGAGTCTACCTGGCAAAACACACATCGACAAGCGAAACTGGCGGGGGGCTACACTGGTTCGCTGCGAATGCAAAATGCCGAGTGAGCCCCTGCAGAAATCCTCAATCGACTTGTCTCAGAAGTCGCGAACGCACTTTGGACAAATACCTATCCGCACCCACCTTTCCTGTCAAGACGAAGCCCGGACGAGGCCAACATCGGGTGAGGAACAATCGAGAATCTCTGAGACCCAGCGGCTCTAGAGGATGTCTCATGGGCCGCGGCCTTCTCAGAGCGTTCCGGGACACTCTGAGAGCGCTCTGGAACTCTCTGGAACGGATTCACCATCGTCCTGCATGGAGACCCATAGTTACCAAAAAACGCCCTGCTCGCCTCCAGGGTGCCCTGGGTCTCTTGGGTGTCGACTACAGAAAGCGTGACGTCCCCACACCAAAATCAGTGGACGTCCTGGGGTCTCCCACCGTGGCCCGTCCCACCCTTCCAGGCTCGGGGATGGGCAGAGCCCCCCTTCACAAAGCGTGGCTTCGTGAAAACGACCTCGGGCCCAAACCCGGCGGACGCACGCCTGGAAAATGACGGCCGCGGCGCCCTTACGAACCGAAAACGGACAATTCCCTAATCGACGTGTCGGGGTGGGGGCTCTGTCAAAACTCGGGCTGGGCGAAAGGGGGGATAGCAAAGGGGGGATTCGAGAATCGGCTCACGTCGCTGATTTTCCTGGCGCTGGGAGGCGCCCGTGCATCGAGGAATGGGCCCGGCGGCGGGGCCGAAATCAGCGGCACGCAGCAGATTTCGTGCCCCTCCCCCCCCTTTCCCCATCCCGCCCCTTCCCCTCGGCCCGAAACACCTCTGGGGGCCTCCCGTGCTCCCCGAGCCCGAGCAAAAAGGGGGAGGCGGGACCCGAGGGCCACGGGCCTCCCGGACCCGGTGCGCCTCCCCGCCGACACGAGCGCTTCGTCCAGAGCCGCTCTCCGACAGTCTGGAGGTCCGGAAAGGGGGCCCCGAAGGCCCCCGCAGAAGAACTCAAGCGCCGTGCGTAAGAGCTTCTGGCGCTCCGCGCGGATCTCTTGGATCTGCGCTGGACTCCCCTCCCTGGCGCGCTCCGCGAGCCACGGGCGGCGCCGGAGGCGCCGCGGGCGGGGGCCCAGCGCGGATCCAAGAAATCCGCGCGGAGTGCCGAAAGTTATGTTTGTGCCGCCATTTCTTCGAAAAGAGCCTCAGGAGCCGTCTCCCCCATTCGGGGGCGCGCAAACATGGATTAGCGATCCATGGATTTGGCGCGCGGTCGCCAAATCCATGGATCGGGGGAGGTGCCCTCCCCAACGTGCGGCCGGTGCCGCTTCGCTCGGCGGCGGAGATCCGCCTGGTGCTGTTTGCGATCGCCTGGTTTTCTTCTTCGGAAGAAAAAAATCAAGCCCCGTCTCCCCCCATGTCGGGAGCGGCCAAGAGGGGGGTGTCAAAGAGGGGGGGTGCAAATCATGACCGGCGGCATGTGCGCGGCCCAGCGGGGGGGCCAGGGACGTAATGAAATAAGAAGAGGCGCCATGACATCTGGGGAAATATCATGGCCCACGCCATGATATCCCCTCCCCCTAGTCATCACCCCCCTCTGTGCCGCCCCCGAAAAAACTCAAGCCCCGTCTTCCCCCATGGCGAAAACCGCCAGACCGCGCACCCGCCAGCGTCCCGCGGTCTCCGCCGGCCGGGCCGCGGGGCGGGCCGCCTGCGCCGCGGCCAGCTCCGCCCTCAGCGCCTCCGCCGCGGCCTCCGCGGCGGCGCGGGCGCCCGCGGCCGCCGCGGCGTCGGCCTGGCGCCGGGGCGGCCACGACCTCGACGTCGACGACGTCAGGCTCGACGAGGCGCCTGCGGCGTCACGACCTCGACGTCGACCCGACGACGTCGACGTCAGGCTCGACGAGGCGCCTGCGGCGTTCACGACCTCGACGTCGACCCGACGACGACGACGACCACTTCAGGTTCGACGAAGGGCCTTCGGCGTTCTCGGCCCTCTGCGGGCCTGCGAGGGTCTCTCCATCCACGATGCCAGCTCTTGCGGTCTCTCACTTTCTCGCCCTCTCGGGTGTGGCTTGAAGTGCCCCTGGCCCAAAGTGCCCCCCAGGATTCTCCTGAGGGTGGCCGGACGGCCTTCGGAGCACCCCCCCACGAGGCCCAGAAGGCCCTAGGGGCTTCAAAATAAACCGAAAAGCTGAGGGCACCTCGGGCCAGGGGCACACTCACTCTCTCTCTCTCTCTCTCTTTTTGTTCTCTCTCTCTCTCTCTCTCTCACCCGATATATATATGTATATATGTATATATATATACATATATTTATATATATATATATATATGTGTATGCATATATATATATATATATATATGTGCACTGTTTTTGCAACCAGGAGAACCTATGCTGTCACGAGACTTGCGACCGAGCCGTCTCTGGGGCCCGAGTCGGCAGAAGGATTATTCGGGGAAAGCCCCCCACCGTGAGAGTGCAAGAGAGCGGAGGAGGAGAGGAGGAGGTGGTAAAAGCTTGAGCAAAAACGGTGACGGACCCACGTCCGTCCCCTGTCGGCTTGCTGACTTCTGCACAACGTGTTTACTTACAAACCGCCAATGTGCACTGTTTTTGCAACCAAGAGAACCTATGCTGTCACGAGACTTGCGACCGAGCCGTCTCTGGGGCCCGAGTCGGCAGAAGGATTATTCGGGGAAAGCCCCCCACAGCCCATTCATGTTACTGGCCGTGCCGCAATCACTCACATTCTTAAAAGCAATGGTTAAATTAGCAACTGCAGCTCAGAGCACGAGATAATTAAATCAACAACCTCCCTACGTGTGCGTGCTCGATACTATCGGCTGAAGTGACCAGCCATCGAGCTCCTGCTTCCGCCAGCCCCCGCGGATAGGCCTGGGCCAAGGCGGTCCGCCGGCTACCTTCGAGGACGAGGTGAGGCCGGAGGGTCTTGCAGCACAGAGACTTCCCACAACACCTTTGGACGAGCGGGGCGGGCGGTTCAGAAACATTCCAGCCTACAATGTTTGTGGGCTTCTTCCAGGGGGTGTTAAACATGCACTGATCTACAACTGCTACCTTACAACTGCGGTGTGCCATTCCCAGAGGTCTAAAAAGGACAGTTTTCCAGGAACATAATTTATGTTCCTGGAAAATAGTCCCGGGACTATGTTTTAGGAACGTAGTTTTCATGAACAATGTAAAATCCGAGCGCGAAGTTTTGTTCGGCGCCACAATCATTACATGCAGCGTTGGACGCGAAATTTCACGTAACCCGCATCGAAACACGCCGTCCGCACAGCGTCACTGATGTGCGCTTAGGGACACTTGTATACAACGCTCACGCTGTACGCGTCGCTTTGTTTGACTTGGTGCGCGCTGGGCCACGGGATAAGGATGACGGCGAACAGGACTGTGAACATGCTCGCGCGGGTCAGATGTACTGTAGCCGTCAAGCATGTCATTGTTTGCATTGATAGCGTTGTTGTTTTTGTGGCGAACGCCACACCTGAACGAAACAGCTAACACTATTATCAAAACACGCGTTTCGAAAAAAGGTTAAGGTTGCGAAAAACGCGCGTGTCAAAGTATATTACACGTCACTTTTTGATAGTATCCAACACATATGATGATTCATACATTTTTAAAAGTAAAATATGATATTTCTATGCCTCCCTCCTCTCTGTTCCTTGTGGGCGTTTGTCTATTACTATAGTCTCTTTATGTTGCTGGAAGGTGGCTCCTTTTCCAAAGCGCGATCATGCCTGAAGGTGCCCCCTTTCCAAGGTGCGCGCACGTTTTCTCAGGGCGCCTCCACGCAAGGCTGGGGGCCCCCGTGTCAGACTTCTAGACGCGTGACCCCCTGGCCAAGACCCGTAAGCCCAAGACACCTGTTCCAAGACACCCCTTAATTCCCGAGACTTCATAGGCCCCTAAACCCCTCGCAGAAACGGACGTGCACTTGGAAGCCCAAGAGGCGATTTTAGATCCCCTAAGCGACCGAGCCCGGGCCAGCCCACGAGGAAGGAAGTGATCTCGGGGAGCGGCCGAGCCGTGCTCGACCACATTCCCCCGCCGCCACCTCCAAGTCCTGGGCGCGGCGGGGGGGCGGCCTCCGAACCCAGAGGGTGTCCTTTTTTAATGCACGAGCGCGCTCTTGAAGGCGCACCTTTGGAGTAAGAGTGGGTAGCCAGCAGACCCGCACGCACCTCCAAGACCTTTTTTTCCCGAGACCCCTAGACTCCACGGCCCTTGACAAACATATGGACACGCAGTTGGGCGCCCCAGGGGGGCGATGCTAGATGCCCTAGACCGCCGCCTCTAGAGACCCAGTTGGAACCCCAAGAGACCGAGCCCGAACCAGCCCAGGAAGAAGGGAGGGATCTCTGGGAGTGGCCGAGACCAGTGCTCAGCCACATCCCCCCGCCATCCCCCCTAGGTCCTGGGCGCGGCGCGGGGTCGGCCTCCGAGCCCACGGCGCGCGGTGCGCGCACCTTTGTTCAAGGCGCTTCCTTGGGGCCAGGGGTGGGCGCTCCCCAGGCCCGCCCCCAGGCGTGGGCGCTCCCCAAACCCAAGATTCCCCTCCCGAGATTCGTAAGCACCTGGGTTCTCAGAGACCGCGCAGAAAAACGGGCATGGAATTCGAGGCACTAGGAGGCCATCTTAGAGACCCAGTTGGGACCCCAAGAGACCGAGCCCGAGCCAGCCCACGAGGAAGGAAATGATCTCGGGGAGCGGCCGAGTCGTGCTCGGTCACATTCCCCCGCCATCACCTCCAAGTCCTGGGCGCGGCGCGGGGGCGGCCTCCGAACCCAGAGGGTGTCCTTTTTAATGCGCGAGCGCGCTCTTGAAGGCGCACTTTGGAGTAAGAGTGGGTAGCCAGCAGACCCCCACGCACCTCCAAAACCCTTTTTTTCCCGAGACCCCTAGACTCCACGGCCCTTGGCAGGCATATGGACACGCAGTTGGGTGCCCCAGGGGGGCGATGCTAGATGCCCTAGACCACCGCCTCTAGAGACCCAGTTGGGACCCCAAGAGACCGAGCCCGAACCAGCCCAGGAGGAAGGGAGGGATCTCTGGGAGTGGCCGAGAGCCGTGCTCAGCCACATCCCCCCGCCATCCCCCCTAGGTCCTGGGCGCGGCGCGGGGTCGGCCTCCGAACCCACGGTGCGCGGTGCGCGCGCTTTTGTTCAAGGCGCTTCCCTGGGGCCTGGGGTGGGCGCTCCCCAGACCCGTCGACACCTAGCTAGACCGCTGGTAAGACAGCTAAACCCAAGATTCCCCTCCCGAGATTCGTAGGCCCCTGGGTTCTTTGAGACCGCGCAGAAACGGGCATGGAATTTGAGGCACTGGGAGGCGATCTTAGAGACCCAGTTGGGACCCCAAGAGACCGAGCCTGAGCCAGCCCACGAGGAAGGAATTGATCTCGGGGAGCGGCCGAGCCGTGCCCGGCCACATTCCCCCGCCATCACCTCCAAGTCCTGGGCGCGGCGCGGGAACGGCCTCCGAACTCAGAGGATGCCTTTTTTTCCCATGCGCGAGCTCTTTATTGAAGGCGCACCTTTGGAGCAAGACTTGGTGATCAGCAGACCCCCACGCACCTCCGAGGCCCTTTCCCGAGACCCCCGGACCCCACTGCCCTTGACAGGCATATGGGCACGCAGCTGGGTGCCCCAGGGGGGCGATGCTAGATGCCCTAGACCACCGCCTCTAGAGACACAGTTGGGACCCCAAGAGACCGAGCCCGAGCCAGCCCAGGAGGAAAGGAGGGATCTCTGGGAGTGGCCGAGAGCCGTGCTCAGCCACGTTCCCCAGCCATCCCCCCCTAGGTCCTGGGCGCGGCGCGGGGTCGGCCTCCGAACCCGCGGGGCGCCCCCTCCCAGGTGAGCGCACCTGTTCTCAAGGCGCCCCCCTGGGGCCAGGGCTGGTCGCATACCCCGTCCCGAGACTCCCATAGACCAACGACTCCGAAGATTCTGATGATCCTACACTCTTGGGCCCCTTGAACGCCTATCCCACGGCCCGATATCAACGCATCTATACACATACGTAAGCGGTTGTACGTACACATTACACGTATATATACATACATGTGTGCATGCGTATATCTGTTCATTATTATCATTTATTCACATGTCTTTGTCTCCCATCCGAGTCTCCTCTGCAGCTCGGCGCTTCATCGTCAGTTCCCAGCGGGCTTGTCGAATGGGAGGGGGGGGGGGGGGGGCAAGTGTTGTCAATGTCGATGTCGGGGGCCATCGAGATATCAGCACGCAGCTCAAGGCTGTCACAACCAGTATACCGCTCATCCAAATGTTATGAGTTGTCGCAGTCGTCGCTGGTATTGTCGCAGTGTGTGTCATGGCCCGTGCTGTCGCCCAGTGCTGTGCCCTCGACCCGCGGGGCGCCCCCCCACCCCTCCCCCAGGGCACCCGAACGTGGTAGGCAATATGCGGGGCATCTCGAGCCCCGAATATTGATTGAGGTCCACCCGTGCCCTCCTCCACCTTAGTTCTCGTTTTCGCCCGTCCTCGGGATCGCCAGACCGCCCGATAATCGCTCGATGAGCCCCTTCTCAATTCTTTTTAGTTTTTTCAGTCTACTTGTAAGTTTCGTCGGCCGCCACTACTTCGTACTGTTCATCGGCTTCACATCATGTCATTTTGTATTCAATTCGTATGCTTTAGTAGTGCGTTCCGCTTCGGAACTTATATGGGCTCATGTCGCCTACCCTTCCCTCTCGCACGTGAACTGTCATCTTCGAGTGCTCTTGTTTCAGGTCCAGCACGGCGGCGGCAATGTTTACACGCTGGCAAAACGTGCAGGCTAGATGCTAGATCGCACGGCAAACGAGCACCATTGGGCGATGAGGGCGGCTATATGCTGAGGGTTTGAGGAGGAGGGGGAACCGAATGGTAGAATGAGGGCAATGGTACCGACGATGAGGTAGAGGAGGGTAACGACTAATGATAGCAGATGGTCTCTGATGAGGAGGCGGAGGGCAACTATTCGAGGGGGTGGGCGAGGGGGGGTGAAGGAGGGAGGGAGGAACGGAGAGAGAGAGAGAGAGAGAGAGAGAGAGAGAGAGAGAGAGAGAGAGAGAGAGAGAGAGAGAGAGAGAGAGAGAGAGAGAGAGAGAGAGAGAGAGAGCGATGGGAGAAGAGAGCGGACAAAGAGAGAGAGAGAGAGAGAGATAACGAGAACGAGGGAGGGGGAGAGAGGTCGAGAGCGGGAGAGTTTAGGAGAGCCTTAGAGAGGGAGGGAGGGAGGGAGGGATAGAGTGTGAGAGAGAGAGAGAGAGAGAGAGAGAGAGACAGGACGAAAGAGAACGTGCGATGACGAGGGCGAGGATAATCGCCCGTCCAGGTCTGTCGGGCTGGCTTGGCGTTTGCTTTCGCTCGGCTGGTTGCCAACATCGTGCTCGGAAAGTTGCCGTGCACCTTCAAATTGGGTGCAGCAAGTCAAAGATGGGGCGCGCAACTCTAGTGGAAACCAGCTATGCCTGGGGCATGGAGGCCCCTCTCTGAAGATATATCATACGATGGTTGTCGTGCGTACTGCTGGCTAAGGGATAGTGCCTAATATGGTTAGCGTAGTGTTGCCATAGTGGTGTTGCCCCCACAGTGATTTAGAAGGGCTGCTGGTAAACTACGCATAGGGATTGCACATCGTCATGATGCGGCTCGCGTTGGGGAGCAGGTCTATAATTACATCCCCTAGCGTGTTAGAAAACTTGCAAGGGTAAATCTGGCTTGATCGCTGCTCACGCTTGCTACCAGTTGTCCAATGTGTTGGTTTCCAACCTGTGCGATCGCTGCCCTGGCTAATAGCTCTGCTCTGCTTGAACGTAAGCGTCTTATCAGTTGCCTGTTGTGCCTCAGCTTTTGATTTAACCAGAGCCTCAGTGGCGCTCGGCGGAAACGTGGTGTACCATGTCAGCGGCTTCTGCGTGCTGGCACCCCAGCCTCCCATCCAAATGATTGTGGGCCTGGCCTGTATTAGTTCCAAGCTGGTAGTAATGTTTGCCATGGCGTACAATAGGCTGTTCATGGGCTGCTCCAGCGTCACGTATGTGTGGCGGGTGTCAGCGAAGAACATCATGTATGACCTCGGGGTGGGGGCATTGGTTTATTGGCTTGCCGTGTCTGCCATTGCCAGTGCTAGTTCATTGTTGTGCATTAGGGTTCACTGGGGCCCACCGCGCGCGATGTGCACCAGTGAGCCCCAATGCGCAACAATGAGCTAGCTATACAACTCAAAGGGATGCCCATATAACGACCGTGGTGGGAGGGGAATGGGATGCCGATGACGAGCACGACGAGGGCGATACGCGGGAGGATGAGGGGGATGGTGATCGACAAGTTGGAGACGGAGTGGATGAGGATGTGGCGAGGAGGAGGCAGAGGATCACAGGAGAGGGAGGACGAAAATTGAGTTTGCACGTCCCCCCAGCGGAACACTGCCGAAGATACGAAGTTCGCTTCTGCAACGTCCACGCGGGTGCTGTTTCCAGAGGGGTCGGCGGTGGAACGGCCAGTATGAGCAGCGCACCCCCGCCACCACGTTGAACATTGTGGTGCAAAATGCACTGTCCCCCCTTCCACGACGGTGGCTATCAGGTACAGTGCGTGCAAGAGGCCAATCTCGGGGCAACAAAATCCGCACCCCCTTCTTTCACTTAACATCTTAGAACAGGAAACTCTCGGAGTGAAGTTTGAGAGAGGGCACTTTATTAATGTTGTCATCCCTGGAACCAGTGTGCACATGTCCTCAACAGCGTCGTCACGACGCTCGAAGGTGAAGGCCCTGAACCCGTTATCTGCCACTCGGCGTGCTGTGCCTCAAAAATCTCAACAAAGGCCGTGTCTCTGACAATCTCGCTGAGACCATTTTTCAAGACAGCTCTCGCAGCGTGGGAAATGACACTGTGGTAGTTGCCCTGGAGGATAGGGTCAGAAGCGATTCCGAGGTCATTGAACTCCTTAGCTTTTGCCACAGCCCACGCCATGCCAGCATGATGTCTGGGTAGGCCACCTTGCGCCAGCGCCGCCATGGCGAGGAGTGAAACGATCACGAGACGAGTGCGACCCATCCCCTCGTGACGAAATGAGGGCAAATGTTGAGGCGCTCCTGTAAATCGAAAAGGCTGAACACTCTGACCTCGAACCTGGACGGGCGCGCGTAAACCATCACGTCTCGGAGGCTAGAGTTGAGGGTCTCATCGATGAAACAGTTGCACTGCTTCGGGCTACCGTGAACGCCCACCCTGTTTGGAGGTTTATTTGTTTAACATTTTTTCTAAGGTTAGCGTTAGGTTAGAAACCGTGGGTGTGTGCATTAATTCTTAGGGGGGACCTGGCGATTTCCAAGACACTGCGATGATGCACCTGCTGATGTCAAACGTGGCGCCCCCGCACTCACCCCGCGCAGGGGAGGCAACGCATCACGTGCACTCAAACTGGCAGGCCAGCAAGAGCATGAAGGTTTAAATGGCAACTGAAAAAGAAAGCACCTGTTCACCAAGTGGCGGAACAAGTGGTGCTTCGGCGCGAAGGCCGGCCATCGCGCAGCTCCGCAAATGCACCGCCGCGCAGGTGGTCAGTTCCCGCCCCGAAGGCTCTGGCACGATGGTCGGGTACTGGCGAACAAGCTCCAAGAATCTCTGCAACGCTGCTCCTCCATGCATAAAACCTGTTCCAAACACATCTGCCCCCCCGTTTTTTCTCAGGGTGTCCATGGCAAACGGCAGCATGTACCCGACCTCGGCGGCCTTCAAAATCATGTGTCCCCCAGTATGCTTCGGGTTCTCGCAGCCGTTTCTATATGAGGCGTCCATGACGGGGGGTGGGGGCCAACGCAGCAACGCAATCCTCCAAGCGCTCAAGAACAACGCCATCAACCTTGGAAAACTGCCCGAGAAAGCTGCTCAACCCAAACCCTCCCACTGCCCTAGCTTACATCACATACCATCCTCCGTCCTGTAACTTCCTTCCCTCCTCCCAGATGCAGCCGGCCACGCACGGTGGGGCACTTGTGGTTTAAAAGCACTGTCCTGGAGTGTGAAGCCTTTGCGCATGCCGAGCATTTTTAGGTTGAGCGTGGATAACCTGAGATGGTGGGGAACCTTCTCTGTGTCCTGCCAGGCCAGGAGATCAGCAAGGAGCTTCTTGCACCCTAGGTCCGTCACCTCATCTAGCGTGCCGCGAAAACCGTATATGTTTGTTAAGATCAATCTCCAGAAAGCTGCGCTAACCCATCGCATGATCGGACCGTAGCACAGGCAATGCAACGAGTCGATGGCGAGGGCTGCTGCGGGCGACGTCCCTAAGACTTGTGAAAACAGTGGGCAACGATGCCGCATTGCATCTTTAACTTTGTTGTCGAAGCTCATGCTGGAGCGCCAAAAAATCACTTCGAGCGGAAGGCTCGCCTTCTCAAGTGCGAACGTGTCCCATAGGTGGACAGACGGCTCCAGGCGATCAGATTTCCTTAAAGACACATTGTTGACGATAATATCTTCCATGCTGATTATCCCAGTGATCCCCCGTCCTTTCTCGAACCGAAGCGATTTCAAAACATGCTGCCTGTGTTGTTCTGTTACGAGCGGAACCACCACCTCGCACCTATTGCAGCCGACGGAATACTCTTCGCTGGTCCTCAATGTGAAAGGCAGCGGGGAATCGGCAACGCACAGGTCGTATATGCTGTGTAGCTCGCCCTGGCTGCCTCTGCAGAACTGGCACGCATTAAACACTGCAGACCACGGGGCCGAGCCGAGAGACTTAGCGTGCTCGCTCCAGTCTCCTTTGATCCAAATCAGGGCCGCAGTGTACGACAGTTGTTTTGGCTCAGCGAGCTCGTGGTTCTTCGGCCATGGCCTGCCGTCAGATTGGGTAGCTGGCCGATGTCCTGATTGCATGGCCTCGAACTGCCATGCACACGTTTGAAGATGTGGATACAGCGTGCACCAGCCCTTGCAGCCGCACTGACATGCATCGCTGGACCTAGTGACTGACATCAAGTGCCTCTTTCCAATGAGCAAATTGATCGCCCACATAACTAAACTTGAATCGTTACGCCCTGATGCTGATTTTCTGTAGGTCACTCCGTCCAGGTAGAACGCAACAGGTAGGGGCAACTGTTCCCCGTTGGCGAGTGCTTCGGTGACTCTCGGGTGGTGTGTGTAGCATTCGAAATCTAAGACGCAGGAATCTCTATCCTCAGACATCGCCTTCAGGATTCTGAGGATTGATGGGGTCTGCTTGAACCTCATCATCGATCGACTCGAACGCGCGCAGCACAGGCACGTCTCGTATGGTCCGCTGCGGCCTGCGATGTAGATTGACTGGTGTCCTGACCATCACCATGCCTGTCGGTTGTGGCAGCACTTTGGATAGGTGGTCCTGGTATTTGCCCGTTTGTTTCCCAGGAGGGACACCATGCATTGCGAAGTTTGCTCCAGGGACCCCCGCTTCAACTGCTAGATGACACAGCGTGCAGAAATCGATCGCTGAAATCTTTCACTGGGCATGCAGCGACAGCACCTTGCGCAACATTTCCGATCCAGCATCTCTACATTTCTGCGAAGACAGCGTGGGGGTGCTGGCTCGACTACGATGCCTGCGCGACTTCTCAAAGCGCTCGTAATTGGCGAGGCGGATGTGCAAGTTTGGGCAAGCGGCTGTGGGAGCAAGGGTGTGCACACAGGGGCATGACGCTTAAACGCATATGCTTAATTGTCATGTGTCCGTGCAGTTGTTATATACATGTTGTGCGTTTCGCTGCAGTGTTTTTTTTTGTTTGCTGGGGGGGGGGGGGGGGGGGGGGATGCTTACCATGCGTTAGTTTACGTTATACGATGCTTTTACAATGCAATGTTTTGTTGCACGACGCCTCACTCCATGCGTGTCGAGTTCGAAACCTGAAATCCAAATGCTGCTGCTCTGCTGCGCTCAAGGGACCTGTGTATTCCACTACAGATCTATGACTCGCACAGCTGCAGCACCCAAGCCAGAAAAGAACGCATGCCAGCGCTGCCTCGACCTGTGCGCACACAAAATCAGCAGCTCTGCAGGCGACCGTGCTAGATAGAAAGATAGGCCAGGCTGCCGATCGGGAGAATGGCAGGCTGCTTGCTTTGCTTACGCAGAAACTGCTTTTTTTTTGTAAAAAAATGAACTCTGGTGGCTCACCGGTGGCTCACCGGTGGCTCACCGGTGGCTCACCGCTCACCGGTGGCTCACCGGTGGCTCACCGGTGATGCGGTGAGGCCGTTTTACCTGTGTTTTATCCGGGAAAACGCCCCCTCACTGGGGCTCACCGTATGCGGTGAGCATCGGTGAGCTCGCCGGTCCCTCACCGGTCTGCGCGCTGCGGCTGGCGGCTGCGCCACGGTTCAAACTGAAAAAAGCTTGCTAGATTGCGCTCTGGCCAAGGCTTGGCAGCACCCAGTCAAACGTCTAACCAGATAAACCCCCCCTCCTCCCCTCGTTGAGACAGCAATCTCGCTTTCCCCCTTAGAATTCCCTAAACCAGAAAAGCCTGCACTCGAGCATGCAAAAACTGCCTATCTGAAGAGAGTGAGTCTGCAAGCGGGCTTCCAGCCCTAGTCTGACTCGGCAGTCTTCACCCTGTGAATCATCTTGACCCTAGAGGTCAGCTTCATCAGATTCTTGACCTTCCTATCTAACTCCCTCAGCCTGTGCAGGTGGCTGATGTCCTCCCCGTCTCCGACATTCTTCCTGAGAGCCTGCAGCGACAAAGCAGTCAATGTCTTGCTGAGCCCAGTGGAGTGGACCTCGTGACGGACGTCGGCCACTGCCCTGATCAAGGCCTTGGCGTCGTCGTCGCCCTTGAAGCATGCCCAGGTGCTGTCTTCGTTGATGTTGTAGCATATGCCGTCTGCCAGCCCGATCGAAGTGCGGTACCTCAAGATGATCTGCTTACCCTCCGTAGTCAGGGCCTTGATGCTGTCATCCTGCGCGGAGGACTTGCCCGCCTTGGGCGTGCCTGCCTCGCTCGACTGCCCACGGCTGCGGCCCTTGGCGCCCTTGTTGCGGCCCCTGGCTGCAGGAGACTGCTCAGCAGGGGCGCCACCACCAGCAGCACCGACCGCAGCAGCGCCTGACTCCGCAGCTGCAGCCTCCTTCACTGGCTTCTCCTCTCTGCGGACACCCGCGGCCTGCTTCTCCTCGCCCGTCGCGCTGGTGCGCTCGATCACGCCCTTGCTGCCCTCGGTGATCGCCTCGGTGCGCTGCTTCTTGGTCGGCTGTCGGGACTCGTCCTGCTGCGGGCTGCAGATTCCGCCCGCTCCTCACCCCATCCACCGCAGAACTCCTCTGCCCAAACGAAAACAAACTCGAATGTCAAACTCCGAGAAGCAGTCTACACATAAACACATATGAGGCAACCTGATATTGCATGCCCGCCCCCGCAGTCCTTCTGGGCGATGGAGTCAGCGAGCGCGTTGATGGCGTCCTTGATCATCTCGCCCTGGGGCTTGAAACGCGCAGGGATGCTGAAATCTACCTAGCTCTGCGATGCACCGAGCTTCAGGGGGGGCTGCGAGAGGCTGGGAGACCTGGGAGACACTTCAGGAGTGAGAGCCATCCGAACTCCGACGCCGACTCTGATGCATATCCTAGCGGCGTCAACGAAGCCACAATGAGCCTCCGAATTCAACGCGGGATGGCCGCCAAACCGTTTAAACCCAGACGATTGAACATTGAGGCCTACTGGCAAAACAATTCACTTGGTATGGAAGTCACCATTATGTTGGTTTGCAGATACACCCAAAAAACGCCTGCTCCGACCTGCGCTTCTTGGTCTCGGCGCACTCGATGGCGGCCTCAGACCAGGATTGGTGCTTCGTCCAGGCGACCGAGAACTCCGAGTCGACACCCTCCTCAACGTAAAGGACGCGGGGCGACCGCCGCGCGTCGCAGTAGGCGACCCACGGCGGGCCGAGCTGGATCGCCTTGAGAATGTATCTAGTCGCCTGGGAGTGGCTTCAAAAAAAAGAGGGCGGGGAGGAGGAGGGGGAGGAGGTATCAGGGCAACGAGGATCGAGGAGTAGTAGTAGGAGGAGGAGGAGGGGGGGGAGGAGGAGGAGGGGGAGGAGGAGGAGGGGGAGGGCAGGGAGTTGGTGGGAGAAAGGATGGGCGAGAGAATCGAGTGGGGAAGGAGGAGGAGGAGGAGGAAGAGAAGGAGGAGGAGGACGAGGAGGAGGAAGAGGACGAGGATGTGGATGAGGGATGAGGGAGGGAGGTGGCAGTATAGAAGTACAAGTAGGCGCCAGGGGAGAGTGAACGATGCGGGAGAGGAGAAGGCCCTCTCGACGAGCTCGGAAATTCTGCACGTGCTCTATCCCACCGCCATGCCCCACCAGTCAGGCGGGGCTGAGAGCGAGAATGCGAATAGAGAGCGGGGGAAAGGCGAACGTCAGAAGGATGCGAGTGAGGCAGGGGGAGATTGAGGAACGAGGGATGCGAGGACTTTCTGCTCCGAGCCTGTAGCCAGCCAAGCGAGCCGCCGCCTTCTTTCTTGGCGATCCGTCCGACCGCCAAGTACTGACCCCTCTCCCAGTTGGTGCGCTTGTGCGTGGTCGTTCTCGTGTGCTCGATCTTTGTAGTTCTCGAACTTGGCCAATGCCCAATCTCTGCGGAACTTCGCCTGGGCGTCGTGGTTCGGCCGTCCGTCGATGGAGAGCGCCTCGTAGTCCTGCTTGAATTTGGGATTCGCCTGCTTGTAGCGCTGGAACCTGCCAGCCAGCTTGTTGCCGTTCGCGCCGTTCGCAGCGAAGAAAAAGTCCGATTCCTTCGCCTTGGCCCACACGTTGTACTCCGCCATCTCCTTCTCCGTGAACAGCGAAGTGTCGATGCCATTCTCGTCCACGCCTCTGTTCTCAAAGGCTGACTGCGCGTCTTTCAAGTTTGATGCTAACATGCTCTCCTTGCTGATGCTCTTCATGCTGAGGATCTCGCTGACATCTGGGCTCTGGAAAATCTCCACGAGAAGATTGTGGGCGCTGATGGCGACGGAGTCAGGGTTCGCAGCCCTCTGTGCGATGTTCTCGATCGACTGCTCCCTGGACAGAATCCGCTCGGAGATGTCCTTGCGCGGCTTCTTCTCGGGCGTCTCTGGCACGGCGCCGGCCTCGACCTGATCGAAGCTCATCGGGTGCTCATCGGTGCTCATCGAGAGCGGTGAGCACCGATAATTGACGCTCATCGGGTGCTCATCGGGGCTCATCGCGAGCGGTGAGCCCCGATAATTGACGCTCATCGGGTGCTCATCGGGGCTCATCGCGAGCGGTGAGCCTCGAGCATTGACGCTCATCGGGTGCTCATCGGGGCTCACCGCGAGCGGTGAGCCCCGATGAGCTCCGATGAGTACCCGATGAGCTGCCGATGAGCCTCCGATGAGTACCCGATGAGCTTCCGATGAGCCTCCGATGAGTCTCAGATGAGCCTCCGCGATTACCTCATTCCTGGGGGTGAGGTCTCATCTGCCCACCCAGCCTGTGACTGCGTGCCAGCAGCCGCGCCACCAGGAGTCTGCCCTGCGCCGCTGCTGCCGTCGATGTGCATCTGGCTGCCTGCGAGCGTGCCCCCATCCGTCCGTAGTGCCCTGGCCGCTCGCTCACCATCGCCGGCCTCGTGCGCAGGCCGCTTAGGTACGATAGCTGGTTCGTGTGCATGTGCATCAGCTCTCCACGTGCTCGCTCTGGCTGTACTGCTCCTTCTATCTGGGCTCGTGCTGATGCCCTTCCTCTCGGCCTCCAGCTTCGACTCCCGAATTGCAGCGGCAGTCTCCTCCTCTTCTTTCCTGATTCGCAGGGACTCCTCCATCGACTGACGCTTTGCCTTCTCCAGTTCATCATCATCATCATCACGTGGAGTTTCTGGTTGATCCTCGGAGTCAACCTCGACGACTTCGACCTGCTGCTGCTCCACCTTCGGCGCCCCGACCCCGAGCGACATCTGCCACTCTCGGCGAAGTGCGATGTTCTTCTCCCGCTCCTCCTGCACCTGATGGCTGAGCGACTCCAGGAGCTCCGCGACGGCTGGTGGCAAGCTATCGAGCATGGCTGGGTTCTGCAATGCCGCCTCGGCCGTGACGGGGGGCGTGCCGACGATGCCGTTGCTTCCGCGGGTGGCGTTGATGTCGTCAGGCTCCGTCTGCGACTGCTGCACCTGGGCCTCTGGAGCCGCCCTATGCTGCGATTGCTGTTGCTGATCGTCGTCTGGGGCCGTCTGCGGCTGCTGCTGCTGCTGCTGCTGCTGCTGCTGCTGCTGTGCTGGGTCGTCCTCTGGAAACGTAGCCGTCTCTGCCGCTGAGACGTGTTCCCTCGGTGTGCCATCTTCCCAGAAGCTGGAGCCAATGGGCGGACATGCATCTGGGAATCTCGTCGCGTACTCCAACGTGTCCCACTGTCCGTCGTTGCTGCTGACTGGCAGCTCGGGCACCTCGGACTCGCCTGTCGACATCTCGATATGTCAAGTGTCAGGGAAGCTGAATGAAATCTCACAGGTTCGCCAAGCTATGGTTGAGCCAAAATGATGCGGATGTACTGCGGGGAGAACTGTCTGATTGTATTTGCGCTTCGCATTGCTTCTGGCGGTTGGCCCTGCTCCCCGACGAATCCACCTCGAGTCATGCCCATGTGTGTTTGTATCTTATGTGCGAGACCTTGCCAACGCCAGCACGAGCAGAGGGGTGAGACAGAGAAGCTCAATGCGATAAGGCCCCATCATGTTTTCGAAAGGTGAGGTTGCCCTGGTTTACGGCGCGTCTGTACACGGCCACCGTTGGTATTTCATAAGGGTTTGCGAGCAGAGGAGAAAGACGTGAGGTCAGGGACACAATTGATATTGACTCTTGAGTCGCCATATTGTTTCATTCGAAGGTATCTGTTGTTTGCCCCCCCGTGCAGCAGTGTTGTTTTTCGTGTGGAGTGGTGTGTGTAGGTGTGTGCGTGTTAGTCGCGGACTGGTTTGCTTTGGGGTGGGTTCGGGCTTGGGTGCCGTTTGTGTTGTTAGTGCTGTTCTGATTAAGCGTTAGGTTATTGCTTATTTCCGAGCATGCTGTCGGGCGCCCTTGTTACATTGACATATTTGCTCATTGATTCGTGAGACGCAGGGCGAGGCGTCTCCTTGCGACAGCTGGCGGCGGCCAGCGAGCAAAAAAGAGGAGCTGGACGAGCGCTGAAAACGCAACTGTTAGATGCCGATGCTCGGGAAGCATCCAACAGCTCTCTCAACTGCAACGCTGCAGAACTGACGCCTTGAAACAGGCAAACAATAGCGAGCACATCTGGCTCTAAAACATGAGAGCGTATGCTCGTCGACCCTTTGCAGCGCCAAAGCGCCGACCTGGCCGCTTACAGAATGCCGAGGGAGTCCTGGCATGCATCCCCATCCCTGCCCCAAACTTCCTGCCATCCTTCGCCTCCCAGCGCCAGCTCCGCACGCCTAAAAACAATCGGAGATTGGCGACGTCGGCGGCACCTTGCGCGTGCCCGAGCCTGGCGAGCCCTTGGCGGGCGACTGAAGCTTCTCTGCCGCTGGCGGCGTGGCTTGCTGTGCCGAGCCAACATCATGCGATGGCTTGGCCGTCCCTCGAGGTGAGGGCGAATCGCTCGCTGCCGTCTCTCGGCGTGGTGGCGAGGCGATCGCTGCAGCAGGCTTGGGCATCATAGCCGGCTTGCCTCGCTTCAAAAGTGGCGGCGACGCATCTGCCTCAGGCTGTTCGGGCACCTCGGACTCCGCGGGCTCCTCCCCGTCGTCGCCCATGCTGGACTGCTCGGCGTCCTCGGAATCGGCCAGCTTGGCCTTCTTGCCGTTCTGGTCATCCTCGTCCTCCTCGTCCTCTGGTGCCGCCGCAGGCCTCTTCATGCACGCAGCCGCTGGACGCTTCGCCGCCTGCCGCTCTGCCTTGTTGCCGTCGTCGAGCCACTTGCGCTTGAGGTCATCCAAGTCCTCCTTGCTCGTGTTGTTGGCGTAGAGCTTGCAGGAGCTGATGATCCACTCCTTGGCCTTCTGATCGTTGTGGTAGCCTACCAACTGGGTCACCTGTGCGCCCTCGTGCCAGATCTGCATCCACTGCTTCCCGCCCTTCTTGACGTAGCGGCCGAGGATATCTGTCTTCTTCGTAGTGTGGGCCACCCTGAAGAAGATATTGTCGTTTCTCACGATCGAGTTGCCAGGCGCATCAGGATCGTCTGCGGTGGTGCCAGGCACCTCTCAGAAAGGAACGCGTTTCCATTGCAAAAAGGTGGACGAGGAGGGTAAGGAGGAGGGAGAAGAGTGAGATGCGTTGATCGAGGGGGAGGGCGGGGAGAAGGATGAGAAGGATGAGGGGGCGGATGAGGATGAGGAGGAGGAGAAGGAGGAGGAGGGTGGAGGAGGAGGCTGGAGGTAAAGCAGCAGGAGGAGGGTGATATGGAGCAGGGCTGCGAGTGAGGAACGGGAGGTCAAGGGGAGGCAAGGTGCAGGTGAGGGAAGATAATCACATTATGGTGGCAGTCAAGGGAAAGAGGATTGAGGGGATAGGTGAGGGTTGTCTGGGTTTCTGGGCCCGCTCACCTTCCATTTGAAATCGTCCTGCCAGACTGCCGCGAGCAAGGATTCCCCATCCTCGGCCTTCGCGACCGCATACTCGGGGTGCTGGTCGGTGCCCAGAGGGATGCGCCACGCCGAATGCGAGGGGCCCACCCGGCAGTCCCCCCTCCACTTCTCCCTCCATCATCTCTGTCTGCTCCTCCCGCCTTCTCTCCACCCAAGCTCTCCCTTACTCCTCCTCCTCCCCATCCTCCTCCTCCTCAGGTGAACCTGGAGACGTTCAGCTGAGGGGCGCCATCAGGAACTACGCACAGGCAGCGCGATGGGCAGCGGCAAACTTGGGATACATTGTTATTGACGGATCGTGTTGCCTGCGCGTAGTTCTGCGATGACCATCGCGCTGTATGCGCGTAGTTCCTGGTGACACCCCTCTGTTTGTCGACCGTCGGTCCTGGAGCTCCTTCTCATAGCCGAGGCGATAACCCCGTTCTTCTGCCAGAGCCGTGAGGCCAAGGTCCTGGCTGGTCTGCCGTGAGGCCAAGGTCCTCCCCCTCCTCCTCATCGATCCTCCTATCCTCTTCATCCTCATCCCAGTCCTCCTAGTCATCCTAGTCGTCCTAGTCCTCCGACTCCTCATCATCCTCTTCCTTGCATATCATCCTTGTCCTCTCGAACATCAGCATCCTCATCTTGCTGGCACTGCCGCTGATACCCCCGTCCTTGTCCTCCTCCTGCCTGCTCTTCCTGGCCTTCTTATCCCCACTGTTGCCCTATATCCTTCTTCATCTGCTTCGTCTCGCCGCCGTCAGCCCCCGTGCCAGCGTCGACATCGTCGCTGGTCTTGGCAAGGTCTGAATCGACGAAGACCTTGGCCCAGTGCGGCACTGTAGTTCTCGTTATTGCTTTGGCCACATGTCGTAGCATGGCCCGTAGCATTATGGCTGCTGTTGCAGACCACAATTTGGACTCCTTCTGGAGCTTCCACGTCTCTTGGTTAGCTTCTGCTATCTTGATGAGCGCCGCCTGGGAGCGATGCTATCATAATGGTTTCGAGGTCTCGATGTGATAGTGTGCTCACCGAGGCTCACCGCATCTCACCGCTTGCGGCGAGGTACGGTTAGCCTCGGTGAGCCCGACAACCCCTTCACGCCACCTCATCCGTATTCTTTCCATATTCTTCGATTCCGCATATTGTCTTACTCCCTGCCCTTCCCTCTTTCCTCATCCTCTCCTCCCCCTGCTCCTCCAGCTCCTACTCCTCCCTGCCCCGTTCCCCCTCATCCTCGTCCTCCCTCTCCTCCTCATCATCCGGTGCCCCTCCTCCTTCCTCCTCCTTCCTCCTCCCTTCTCTTCATTTTCGTCTCCTTCTTCTTCTTCGTCCTCCTCCCCCCATCCTCCTCTCATATTTCTGATGACCGATGCCTCCGCCACCTTCTGGGGCGCGCCGCCAGAGGGGCAGATCTTACGCGTGCCCTTCAGGAGGGCCGCATTCTCCATGATGGTCGTCGGATTCTGCCGGCCGTCGAGCTCCTGGGCGTAGTCGAGCCTGGGCCGCGGGGGCGCACGGATAAAGGCATGCGAATAATGAATAGATGCTACAAAGGGTGGGGGAGGAGGATGATGGGGGGGAGGAGGAGGAGGAGAAGGAGGAGGAGGAGGGGGGGGAGGAGGAGGAGAAAGAGGAGGAGGAGGAGGAGGAGGAGGAGGAGGAGAAGGAGAAAGAGGAGGAGAAGGAGGAGGAGGAGGAGGAGGAGGAGGAGTCGCGGTGCGGAGGAGGAGGGGGAGGAGGGGGATTCCACGGGAACGGGAGAGCATATGCGAGATCGAGGGGGGGCGGAGGAGGAGGAGGAGGAGGAGGAGGAGGCTGAGAAGGAGAAGGAGGAGGGGGGGGAGGGGAAGGGGGGGGGGAGGAGGAGGAGGAGTGGGGGAAGGAGGATGATATAATCGTAGTGCTGAGGAGGATGAGGAGCAGGGCGAGGAGGGGGGGGATTCCACAGGAGCAGGGCATTTATGAGAACGAGGGTTTGGACTGGGTAGGGGGAAGATAAGGACATTTGGGATTGAGGGGCCCGTTGTGATGTAAACGGATCCGTCGATCTGGGGATCTATGTCCATCCTCCTCGTCCTCCTCCTCGTCCTCCTCCTCCAGTTCCCCCCCCTGCTGGCGCCCGTCTGGCTTGGTGATGAACTTCGCCCACAACTCCGCCAGCTCATCTGCGCCCGCCGAGCTCGCCTGGCGGACGGCGCCCTGCTTGGGGCGCTTGGCCTCTGAAGCCATCCTCGAACAGCTCGGGCCGCGAGGCTGCGGCAAAAGAGCTTGAGGAGAGGCAGAAACGCGGCCAGTTCCTTTCCAAAATGGTGTTCTCGCCCGAGTGGCCTGGCACTTCAAATGGGCGCGGGGCGGGGCCGTATCTCTCTCCCTCTCTCTCTATATATATATATACATATATGTATAGTATATGTATATATGTGTTTGTAAATATAGATGTAGACATGTATTGTCGTTGGTGATGCGTTTGCTCTGGTCGGGCGACTCTTCCTCCCTCTCGTTCTCTTGTTTTAAGATGTTGGGTCAATATTGCTATTTTTTCATGCAAGCGCTCGCCCCGATGAAACGTATTGTATGATGTGGGGTTGTTGTTTATTTCTTCTACACTTTGCATTATTTGATGGGTGAAGTTATCGGAAACGATTGCGGCAATGGTTTTATGATGCATATTTGATGGCGCATGGCTCGGGACTATAATATGGGAGCGGGTAGTATTTTTTAGGAACATGATGACGGGACTGGAAAATAGTCCTTTTAGACCTCTGGGTTAGCCTCTTCATCTCAGGGACTTGCCAGGCCATACTTGTGAGAGGATTCTCGACCACAACTGGGATCTGTCTCATGATTGTAGCTCTGATGAAACGGGCAGTGGCGGCAAGGGTCTTATTACCAAGGCTCACTTTGTGCTCTTGCTCTGCTGTCAAATTCGCTCGGCCACGGAACTCCCCGGGGCGACGGTACGTGCGCCGTGAGGCTGCAGACCAAGTCGTGCATGGAAAAGCGACCCAGAGCCCTCGCACGCGCCTGCTGGCCATCCAGCCCAAGATGAGCTGCTGGGCCGAGCGGCGGGTGAGATCGAAAGCTACGTCGGCCTCCATGTCGATCTGGAGGCAACCGTTGTCGCCGTGGCGCTCGAGGGCCTTGGCGACGCCGCCGGCGCCGCTGAACAAGTCCAGGAACACCTGCCCACGGCGCCGGCCTCGCGTGCTGGCCCGAGCGAGCCCCTGACGGAGGCGGCGGATCACCTTGGTGTCCGAGGCCCGCTCCACCGCCTCTAGGGCGTCGCCTTGGCGCATCACGGCGCCCGTCCGCAGCCCGCGGCGCCGGCGAGGGCCGGCGGTGGCGGGAGGCGGACCCGCCCGCTGAGCATCCCGTCGAGCTGCCTGAGGACCTGCTCGCCGTAGGACCGGGCCCGGCTGTCGAGGCTGTTGACCTCGGCCAGGTACCTGGTCCCCTTCTTGTACCGACGGGTGCTGGACTCGCACAGGTGGCGGAGCCGCTCCTGGATCTCCTTCAGGCTGCGCCGGCACTCTAGTGCGTCCAGAGAGGCTCCCCCGTGCCTGACCTGGTCGGGGTTCTTGCCTCCGAGGCTGACCTTCGCGGCGTACTCGTTGAACGGGCGCCTGAAGGTGGCGCTCGAGAAGGACCACAGCGGGCTGGCGTCGGCGGTCTGGGCCTTCAGCCGGCGAAGGAAAGGCGCTAGCGTGGATCCGAACTGGCCGTCCAGCATGACCCCCTCGTCGTAGTGCCCCATCTTGCTGCGCGCCTCCCCCTCCTGAGGAAACAGGAGCAGGCCCCAGCGCGCCCGGGGGCCCCGGGCGGCTGGCCTGACCAGAGAGGCGCCCACCGTGCTCACGAGGTCGGACGGCAGCCTGAGGTAGGCTTCCCACGCCAGCACCAGCCCCAAGGCAAAGGGGAGCTGGCCGTCGGCCGCTGCTGCACCCACGATGGCCATCACGCCCGCCAGCGGCAGGGGGCTGCGGGTCCTCGCGCTCGCCCGGCGCCGGAAACCTGCCAGCGCCCGGCGAGCTCCTGGAAGCTCCAGGCCCTCCACTGGGCCGTGGAAGGCCACAGCCGCCAGCACCTTCTCGCCCGCGTCCGCGTTGAAGCCCTCGTAGTACAGGTAGTCCATGTACCTGCTGAGGGCCCGGTCGATCTGGAGGTCGGTGTCCAGGGGCTGACCCTCTTGGCTGCTCCACTCCAGGAAGGCCTGGTGGAACTTCTGGTACTGAGCGCGGGGGCGAGGCCCTTTCTTGGCCATCTGGAGGCTGGTGAAGCCGTGGCGCCGGGCCTCGGCGATCTCCCGCGCCTGGTGCTGCCGTCGCTGCTGTCCGCGGCGGGCTCGCAGATCGTGAGATGCTGCTCGAGTCGACCGTGCCGCAGTCGGCCCGCGCCGTGCGCGGCGGCGCCTGGCCGTCGCTGCCGCTGGGGCCGGCTGGCCAGCTCTCCCCCGAGCTGGAGGAGCTGTCGCTGAGCTCACCGGCCTCCGCGGCGGCGGTGCCGAGCTTGGCCTCCTCAGCAGCGAGCTGGTCCCCCAGGCCGGCGAGGGGGCGGCCGCAGGCGTCCCCGCCAAAGGCGGGCCCAAGGCTGCGGGCCGCGCTCTCCAGCTCGGCATCGAAGCGGCTGGCGAGCAGGGCCTCGGACGGCGCAGCATCGCCCCCCGCCGCGCGAAGCCCGCCCCCGCCCAGCGAGATGGCTGAGCCCGGGAGTCTGGACGCCCGCGGTCGGATGGATTCAACTCAGAGGCGACCCAGCTCACCACGACCTGGAGATTGGCAACAACTGACAAACACAGAAGCTCGCGACATGTTCGGTTCATCTGATGGCTGCTGGATCTACCCTTACCCAAACTCAATACCACACTCATGTTGTCCACAAGAAAGAGTATACGTTTTCCGTGCGTGCTCGTGGACCTCAGCTCGTGACGGAGGCCGATCATGCATGCTCGGACCTCGGTCCTCAGGACGCCCTCGGCCCGGGCCCATCGGCCCCGGCACACCAGCTTCCAGTTCTCGAAGGCCCCGATGTCGTCTCGCGTCATGCTCTCGTCTGTGGTCCTCTCGCCGCTCTGCGCCGTCGGGCGAGGCGAGCTGGGGTCGGCGGGGCTGCCCAGCGCGGCCGCCCTGGCCGCGACGAGCCCCTGCACCCCGTAGCGCCACTTCTCGGCATGCCCGCAGCAGCGCCGGACCTTCTCCACGGGCCACTCCTGCGTGACCACGCCGTAGCCGCCGGCGTCGTCCAGCCCGGCGCCTGAGGAGTCGGTCGCCACGACCGCGGCGTGGAACGGGCGCTTGGAGTCCGCGAAGGCGAAGGCCACGAGGGCGGCGGCCTGGCGGAGCTCCCGCTCGGCCGAAGGCCACAGGCGCCACCTCTTGTCGCCCGCCTTCTCCGCCCAGGCGTAGACGCTGCTGAAGACGCTGAGGAGCTCACGCCGCAGAGTCGCGCTCCACGTGTAGTGGCCGACCAGGCGCCGCATCTGGCGTCCAGTCAAGTAGCGCTGGTCCGCAGCAAACAGCAGGGCCGCGCGCAGCCTCCAGATCCTCTCGCGGCTGAGCGAGATGCGGCCGGAGGTCCGATCGAACTCCATCCCCGTGAAGGTCTGGGAGTCCGAGGGGCCTTCGACCCCCTTGACCTGGAGGCCGCGCTCCTCCAGCTGCTTGGCCACGGCGACTCCGCCGGCCTCGACTGCCTCCAGGTCCGTCCCCACCACGGCCGCGCCGTCGACGCACGCGGCGGCGACTGGCTGGGTGGCGATGTCGGGGGCCGAGTGGCGGTCCAGGAACATCCGCCCGTCAGCGAAGCCAGCGTCCTCTGCGGCGTTGCGGACCATCTCCTGGCAGAGGAACAGCGCCCAGTTGAACCCCATGGGCAGCACCTCCATGCGAGGGGAGATGCGGATGCCCGCGGGGAGACCAGGGGCCAGCCCGGGGGCGGCCTCGGAGATCCACTTGGCGTCGACGCTGGGCAGGATAAAGTAGTCGTTCATGCCGGGGGGGGAGCTGGATACGATAGAACGCGTTGTTGACATCGGTCTGAGACATCATCAGCTCCGCCTCGGGTGGCAAGTACAGAGAGGACCAGCTCGATGGTGTAGAGAGCTGGGTGTGGCAAGGATCCAAAAACAGCTTGTTTGCTCGTCGAGTGTCCAGGATGAGTCGAAGACGATCTGGACCTTTCTTTCCACGGTGGACGGCCTCTCGCTCGTGAAGGAGACGAGCCCTGAACGTGCCATGTCCACCAAAAACTCGGCGTACGTGCCGCTGTCCCGAATCAGCTTGGGGTCAGAGTACGGCCGCGCTGCCCCGGAGAGGTCCGGGTTGGGGTGCAAGAGACAGTCTCGCCACCCTGTCCACATTTGCAATGCCGGCCCTCGAAGACAGACGTCGCCACGAGCAAGGTCAGCTCCAGGAGCCGGCAACGAGACTGCGCCTCGTCGATAGGGTGAATGTTCTGCCGAGGGCTCAGTATACCCTGGCGCCGATCCGCACGGCACTCGAAAGGCTGCCGCGGGCTCGATCATGGGTGGTCCAGCTCGCTGCACCACGTCACGGATGTGGTCCAGGGCGAGCTGCTACCCAGCTGAGACGGAGTGATGCTGCTGTACCTCGCCGTGGAAGTACACATTGTTGACTGCGTCGATGATCTCATTGGCCCAGGACGAGCAGGCTGCGCGACGACGAACACGTGGGCGCACAGCCCGGCTGACGCCTGCCACGGAGGGCGAGGCGCCTGAGGCCGCAGGGCCCCTCAGAGGGAGGAGCTCCCGCGGCGCGATCATCAGGGCGACTAGGTGCCTCGGCCGCGGCCCTTGGCCGCAGCCTGCCTCTCCCCCGCGGCTGGGTCGCCCCCGCCGCCGTGGTTGAGCTTCGCCTGGAGCGTCGAGAGCTCCGCCGCCTGCTGCTTGATCTTCGTCTCCATCGCTGCCGCGGACGCCGAACCCCCGCCGCCGCCAGCTGGTGGTAGCCCGCGGGACGCCAGGCGCTCCTCGCGGAGCTTGCGCCTCTCCTTGAGCACCGCCGACTCGCGGTGCAGCTCGTCCGAGATGTGGGCCTGCAGCTCCGGGGCCACCATGAGTAGCCCCCTCGTCTCCGCCGCCCCCATGTAGAGGAACTCGTCCTCCGCCGTGTCGTCCGGGAGTGGACGTCCCAGCGCGCGCTCTCTGTATCTCCACTCCGTCATCTGCGCGCGCCTGAGCATGAGCTCGAAGCTGGCCAACTCCCCGATGTTCAATTGGTCGTAGATGATGGCCAGCTCCAGCACTCGCATGCACAACTCGTGCTCCGAGACACCGACGTCGGCAGTCGTGAGACCGCACTCGGCCTTCCACTTAGTGTGCCTCGAGCGTGGGTGACGGTCCTGGCCGCCCACGAAGTTGGCACGCCAGACAGTCGTACGTGGCCCGCGCACGGGCCACTCTCGCCAGGCCGTCTCGGTGAGCCCCTTGAGCGAGTCCTTGAAATGCCGCTTGCGAACGCCCTCGACCTCCACGAGCGGCAAGAGCCTGGCGTCCACCTCCGCGTCGTCCTCCGGCGAGGACTTCTCGACCTCCCTCAGCAGGAGCAGCTCCCCCTCCTGAGATGCCAGCGCGAAGCCGCCCGCGGTGCAGTACTCGTCCACGTCGTAGTCCTGCAGCGGGCGGCGCTCGGGTGTTGGGCCACTGGCGGCCTGAACCTGCCAGCGCATCCCCACCGCGGATGGCAGGGCGCCCGAGCCACGCACGAAGCTACTCGGAGGAGCTCCCCCAGCCAAGACCGCGCCAGCTGGGAGCGGCCCCTTCTTGCTCATCCGTCGCAACACCGACGCCGTCTTGTCCGCCACCTGCGGGGCTGCCTCGAACAAGGAGCCGCCCAGAGCGAACTGCAGCGCGTCGACGAACTCCTCTGGCGTCGGGGTCCACTCCTGTCCGTAGATCCTGCCGCCTGCTCGCCACGTCCCCCCGAACTGCAAGGGCCCGCTCCGCTCAGGCAGGCCCATCTGATCGCACAGCGCCGATCCCCGGACTCCCGGGGGTTCCAGCACGTGAATGTACACGTCCCCGTCGGGGGTGAGAGCGTACCATATGTCGCCGTTCTTCCCCGCTGCTTTCACGCCAGTCATCTGGAGATCGCTCTCGGCGTCGGCGGTAGTACCAGGACAAAGGAGCACGCGCGTCTGCCAGTCTTCTCCGTCCTTCCACAAGACTCCGATCCTGTGACCAGCTCGCCAGGCGGCCATGGCTCAGAGCCATACCTTTGCAGCAGAGACACCCTCCGATGCAGCCCAAGAACACTCCTGCGGCGAAGAGAAAGATGAAGGCGACCCTCAAATCGCCGATGCTATTGGCGATCACCACACAGTTGCCGGCCTGGCTCGCCCACTGCGATGCGACCCCGCCGGCGATGGCGGCCAGGTGGTGTGCCCCCGAGAGAATGTGCCCGAGGGATTGCATAGGCGAGGCCGCAAATTAAAAGCTTGAGCAAAAACGGTGACGGACCCACGTCCGTCCCCTGTCGGCTTGCTGACTTTTGCACAACGTGTTTACTTACAAACCGCCAATATATATACACACACATATCTACATATCGCCGAATGGCTATGCTCATGGCAATTTAGCATCATAGTATCCACTATGTCTTCAGTATGACATGGAATGCCTCAAGGCCCATACAGTTCAAAAGGTTGACGGTATTGACGCACTCGTTCAGGTCCAAGCACCAAATTAGTTGGACTGCCGAGACACTCTCGGAGTGTGCCGAGTGAGTCTCCAGGACGCCCCTGTCGCCCACAACGACGCCACAAATGCCACAGGACGGCCCAAAACAGTAAAGCTCCAAGACCTGAGCATTCTCTTAGGGTGGGTGGCCTATGGTGAAATCCATGTGGGCGCTTGCACTTCGAATATCCATCCGTCTTGTGGTTGGGTGGCTTTCGGGCTTGCGCTGTACAGTGGCCAGCGTATATGCAGCCTTTGGTTTCTGCTAAGACGTCGCTGTTGCGCTCACACACGGTGAGATGCAAGTGATTGCTCTCACGCTACAGCTTTTTCCATTGAGCTGTTGCCACCCTGCCAATGTCACGCGCGGGTTGCTCGTGACTCGACGGTTCCACGCGCAACGCCTTTGATAGTGGCAACCCAGCGCGATCTGTTTGACGTTTTCTTGTGGGTTCGCCCTGGAGTTTGGGCCCCATCCATGTCCCTGATTGGCTGGATGGCAAGTTCGCTGGTTGGCTGGCTCACTGATTGATTGGTTGGTTGGCAAGTTCGCTGGTTCGACTGGCAGATTGATTGTTTGGTTGGCTGGTTGGCTGGCTGGCTGGATGGCTGGCTGACTCTCTGTCGCACCGAGCACACGACTGGCCGCCCGACGGGTGAACTACCACCAGCTACCACGCGACCGGCGCCCAGCAGGTGAACGAGCCCGCGACAGGCACCCGGCAAGCGAACGACCAAGCGAATTGCGCCAGACAAGTGAATCCAGATGTCTAAAGTTGTTGTTCGCGTTGCAGTGTTTATGCCGTAGTTCTAGAAACTGTTCTGGCGTTGTGAAATTATATTAGGCTTGCACTTCATGAAGTGTGAAAATCTAAGCTAACGCATCGCATGATTGCATGACTGTTTGATTTCTAGAACGCTCGTGGTGGCTCTACAATTTCGTTTCACGTTCTAGAATTACGGTCGGTGGGACACGCGTGCGAAACGCTGCGGCTATCGGATGTCGAAGCCCTGAATGTAGCCAGGATCGGGCTCCGGAAGAGAGCAAACGCATGTGTTGCGGAGCCAGCGGATTTCAGATTGGCGAAATGAGGGGTTGGGGGCCTGGATGGAGAGGGGGCGACTCGAACAAGTGAGGCTCTGAAGACGGCGTGGCGTGGACATGGACAGGGGCCGAATACGCGTGGTTACTAGAGAAGAGATGGACCCCCCCCCGCCGTCTTCAGTGATTAGTGCGGATGGCCAGATGACGATGTGGGGTAGAGGGCTACGAGGGTGGAAAGAAGGTAGAGGAGGAGCGGGCTTTCAAGCTTTGGAAGAGGAGCTGCAAGAGGAGGCGGCGGCAAAAGTGGGGGTGCAGGCGGAAACGTGGAGCAGGAGGCGGAGACGGAACGGATAGGGGGGAAGGGGATGGAAGTTGACGGGTGGGGATGTTTTGGGCCAAGCTGCATTTGAGATTTCACCCTCCGCCCTCCACCCAGAGAGTATGCTCGGAATCTTGTCCAAGATGGTCCCAACACGGCCCATCATCGCCTCAAAATGGCCCAAGACGCCCCCAGGACGCCCCGCAGAGACCACAATACGCTCCAACAAGCCCCCGCCACGTTCCAAGAGGGCTCCAAGAGAGCCCGTAGAAGCAACATCAGTGTTGTCCAATTGTAGGCTCATGCGTAATGGTAGCCTTTTTCCTGGCCTCCACCGCTCCGAGACGTTTCTAAACAGGCCCTCAGAAGGCTCAAACGCGTCCCACAGCGGCTGGCCGAGTGAGGCCCCCCTACGGCAGCATCCGAACGCCAAAATGCCCCGCAGAGGCTCCCAGGAAATTACCAAAAGGCCCCCACGAAACTCCCCCTCGTCCCCTCCTTCTGCTCCCTCTCCTTTACCTTCTTTTCCTCCCAACTCTTCACCTTCGGAAGTCCGCAGCGGCTGGGGGAACACATATCCAATTAGTCTGGCAAAACTTCGGCCCAACGTTTGGCCGCAGCGGCGCTTCCAAAAGGCTGGTGTGCGGCGGTGGTTCGCCATAGGCATTGTCAATGAGCATGCCTTGAAATTGTGCATGTGTGTATATATATATGTGTGTATATACAAACACGTGTCCGGACACTGTGATCTCGAGTTTTGTTTTCGGGGTTCGGGGGTTCTGGGGCGTTCTCAATCCTGTTTGGGCCTCGGAGGGTCTTTTGGGGGTCTCCGTGGGAGCCTGTAGAAGCCGACGAGTACAACGCCGTTGCCGACAATGGTTTTCAACGTCGTCGGTGTCTTTGTCTTTGTCGTCGTCGTCGTCGTCGATGGTCTCCAAAAGCCGTCGGCGACGACGATACCGTCCTTTTCGTCGTCGTCGGCGGCTCGAGGACGGAAGGGTGGCGATGATGACGACGTCGGCAACGATCCTGTGACGTCCCATATGTCCATCCGTGGCGTTGGGCGACACATCGAAACAGATGATTGCCAGCTCGGGCCACAACTGGCACGGTAGGGCCGCGGGCAGCCGCCTGCGCCGTGGCCAGCTCCGCCTTCAGCGCCTCCGCCGCGTTCTCCGCGGCGGCGCTGGCGTCCGCGGCCGACTTGGCTTCGGCCTGACCCCGGGGCGGGCGCGACGTCAGCACTGTGTTCTGCGTTTGCTAATTTTGCACGGGTAGCATCTACTTCGTACAACACACGCGCATACTTACACATGCATGTACTTGTATAGTTATAACTTTGTATTATTTTTGTAAAGATGTAGGTGTGTATATATATATAAACATACATATGCTGGGGAGGCGCCCGAGGCCCCCGCGATGCTCCTGCAAATATTCATGCGTAGCCGTGCAGTGCATCGATATTGTGGTCACCGCCCGACGATCGTCACCAGTTGTTGTTGGATGTGCGCCTGACGGCCACGCTGAGTTGCATTGGCAGCGCGGCCCGCGACAAGCGGCCCCCCGCCGAGCTTGCAACTGCTTCTGTTCGGACGTGAAGTGGCGACGACGATTTGCGTGCATGATGTCTGGAATATGAAGGCCACGGCGCTTTGGCCATGCTTTTAGCAGAGGACGATGCCCACGGCAGTACCGGGGGCTGACACACACACACACACAACAGTGTGGCTGCAACGAAAGAACCCAATGTGTAGAGCTCTCAACTCATCCAACATGTGCCCATCATGTGACCACAGATCCTGCTTGCCCCGTGTCCCCGGGAAAAAAAACGTGGGCAAGGGGAGCGCGATTGTCCAAAATGCTGGTTCACCGCGGGGATCAACGGCCAACAAATTCAATCGCGCGTCGCCAAGTCTCATCGACGATCCGGGTGCCACCCGTGGCGCAAATCACTTCTCTGCCAGCCGTGCGGTGGCGACGTGGTCGCGCGTGCTTGGGCTGAACCCACTTGCGATTGGTCTTCCTTTGGTAATGAGCCACGAAGACGTGGATAAATTCGTCGATGGCCCTTTTCCTCTTGTAGGAACGGGCGCCGTCGGTCTGCAGAAACAACGCGGCGCCCCTGTAACCATTTTACAACCTGGGGTTTCAAACCTTTCTTTGTGATTGGCCCAAGACCAGGCGATCGCACTCTCGCTGTTTCCAGCGGCGCTCTGAAGGCCCAGCTTCCGCGCCGTGCCGCGCCACATTGTCGCCAGCCCCGAATCTGATTTTCGGCCCCAGCTTCTTCGCGAAACGAGAGCGAGCAGCGTCCAGCCGCGATGCAAAACGTCTCGCACAATTGTCATTGTGTTCTTACGATAAATGTTGTTGTTGCTGCCCACAGTGAATCACAATAATGGCTGCGCCTGCGCTGCCAACGGCTTGCAGCGCTTGCCACTGCCTGTCTCGCAGACCAGGTGGTTCGCGTAAGACAATATCTAAAACAATGCTTGGCGTTGCGCGCGCATTTGAGAGCACCGCTGCCCACCCGCCGTGGCAGCTCATCAACGCTGCGCGCGCCGCAGACCGGGGAGACGCATCCAATCTAATTCTTGAACAGCCCCGCAGCCGTCGCAATTTTGAAGCTTCCGCTTGGCGCGCAGCTCGATGCCGCGGCCGACGCAGAAGGTTTTCTTCCAAAGCGCAGACAACCACTTATTGCCAACATTCTCACGCCACGCTTGCATGCGTCGCTTCTCCCGCGAGCGCGGGGAACATGGCGCGGGGTCGCCTCTCGGTGGCTTTCGACGCCCAGTGCCCTGTCGCTTGGTTGTGGCGCCTGTGCGCGGTCTTCCCCCGCAGAAGCTCGGGCGCCCGCAACTTGAGCTTTCGACGTCGCGGGCTGCGCCCTCCATTGTTGCGGGGTTGGGGGCGTCGGGCCACGCGGCAGGGGAAGAACGCGCAGACTGCCCAAGCGCGACGCTGCCGACGTGTCATGGTGAATGGCTCGGTCCGATGGCGGAATCGCACATGTCGTCGACGTGGCCACCATGAATCTTCGAGGCCATAAAATGGCCGCGCCCTCTTGCGCGCGGCCGCCAACGCACGACTTCGGAGCGGGCGAAAACAAAAAGATTGAATGTCACGCCGCATACCGGAAGCCATCAGACTGACGACCGCCTCCGGGAATCGCGCCCCCGACCGTGGCCATTGCGCGCGCTATGGAGACCGCGACGCGGCGGCTGCGCTCGTCTGGAGCCCGCCTCGAGATGCTGGACTGCGCGGCACGAACAGGCGCTGGCAACGTCAGATGCTGGATGGGGCGGCAACTCTTCGCGTCGGGCGGCGCGACCAGACGCAAGTGGCAATTCGCCGAGCAGTGGCTCGACTGCCGAATCGCAGCTCGCTCCAGCAAAAGCACCACGTTCTCTTTTAATCGCCAGGGGACCTTAGGACGTTTAGGGAGAAGTTGCAACGCGTGACTGATCGATCCCTGCGCAGGCGCAAAGATCACCTGCCCCTGTGCTTTTACAGGGGACACATGGATACTTATCCTGTCAAGAACAAATGAACCTGGTCAAAACCAGGTTGACAATATTTTCTCGATTCTTCTGTTTTTCTCGCCTCTTGGAATCCGTCACTTCCCGGGCGCTGGCGTCGCCGGGCTCCGGGGCGCCCGGGGATTCAATGTGCCAGAGGACACTGGAAATCAAAACCAATCAACGACACCAAAAATGAGGCATCCTGGCGTTTTCCAGAGGGCCACGTATTCATGGCGAAGAATGTCGACACATTTCCTGTATGACGCGCGATTTTCTTCGAATTGATTGCAATCGGGCTTTATTGTTCTGACAGCGGCAACGCGTGAAAGTGATCCCTGCGCGGGCGCGGGTGGCGTCTGCTCCTGCTGCCGCTTCCATGTTGCACCTGTCGATGAACTTAAGCCGTATTTGGACATTTTCATGCTGGAGCATTTCTGTAGCGTCGCAGCGCCGCAGAGGCAGTCCGCGAGCGCGCGCGGAGAGCGCGAATTCGCCGGCGGCAGGGGGGGAACAGCGCTTCGCCGAAGCGGCCGCGGGGGGGGGGGGGGGCGCTCGCGCGGCGGATGCCGACGCGGAGCGGCCGGCCGGCGCTGCGCGCCCGCCGCCCCTGGCGGCGGGCGCGGGGCGGCGTCGCGGCCGCGCCCCGCGGCCGGGGCAAGGGTTGCGGGCGCCGGGAAGGGCGGTGTCAGGCCGCCGATGTCCCAGTTTAGCAGGCTCAGGAGGTGGCTGCAGCAGGGGTGGCCGCGGGGCCCGCTGGGAGGGGCGGGCGGCGCTGCCTTCTCAAGCCTGCGCGGGCGCGCTGGGCGGGGGGGGGCTGGCCCCGCCGGCGGCCAGCCGGCGCGTGGGCGGCGCGGCGGGCGGCGGGGGCGCAGCGGCGCGCCCGCCGAACAGTAGGCGGCTGGGCCTGCAGATGGGAGAGCGGCGGCGGCCAGGGGCCGGTCGTCGAGCGGCTGCGGCGGGGCAGGCGCCGGGCCCCAAGCGGCCGCCCAGGTGAGTCGCGCGCAGGCGCAGGCTGGAGCAAGCAACGCGATAAAGGGGGGGGGGGGGGGGGCAGGCCAATCCCCGACCGGCGCGCGCGTTTCAGCTCGAGGGGGGGCGGCGTCCTGCCCGGGGGGGGCGGGGCAATGGAGGCCCCCCGCTGCAGCGGCGGCAGGGGGGCGCGCAAAGGGGGGCCGGCGTTCGCCGAAAGCCAGGCAGCTGGCCCAGGCGCCGCCCGGCCGAGGCAGCCCGCGCAGATGCGCGAGAGCTCAGGCGGGGTGGCAGAAGGGCATCTCCTGACGCGCGCCACGGGCTGACAGGAGGCAGACCGGCGCGCCCGGCCGCGCGGCGCCGGGTCCGCAAGCCACTGGCAGGCGCAGCGTCTGGAGACGCGGCGGCCGCGCTGGCGTGGGCTGGCGCCGGCCGAGGCGCGGCGACAAGCGAAGGCGTCGCCCAGACAGCGCTCAAGACGGATTGGCGGCTGGCGCAGGGGCATGGCTGGCGGGGAGCGCCCAGGGCCCGCGAGCGGCGCGCGCGCGCCGCGCCAGGGCCGCCCAAGCTGCGGGCGGGCGCAGCTTCCCAAAAAGGCGGCGGGGGGCGGCTCCGAGTCCAGGTCATGATCAGCCGCGCCTGATCGGTGCGCGAGCGGGCGAGGCGCCCGGGGTGGACGGCGCGCCCCAGCGGGGGGGGCAGGAGGGCGCGCCGCCCAGGGTGGGCGGCGCGCCCAAAAGGAAGGAAGAGACCACCAATCGGTGCGCGAGCAAATGTTATCGCCGAGGCCCCGCAAAGGAACGCGGGCGACGCGGGCGGGGGGGCGCGCCGTCCGGGGTTTGCGCGCCCCGAGGGAAGAGAAGAGGGCGCGCCGTCCGGGGGGGGCGGCGCGCCCGAAGCGCCCGATCGGTGCGCGAGCCTATGGGCAATGGGCGAAGCACCTCCCGGGATGGAAGGCGCCGAGCTGCCACTGCAGATTCACCGTTGTCATCATCGGGCCATGTTCGCCCGGTGCACGGGGCGCGCTGCGTCCGCCCCGCGCCAGGTCTGATGCAAGGGCCCGCGCGTCAAAAACTGATCGCCAACGGGGCCGCGAGCGCCGCTCGCCGGCTCGGCCCCTCGGCCATTCCCGCCGGTGGCCTTGGCCCGCCGGCCCTGCTGCCGCTGCTGCCGCATGTCGCCCCGATCGACTCCCAGGCGGCGACGTCGGCAGAACGCGCGAATATTGCAATGGGGGCTCGCGGCAGATGTCGTCGAAGCCACTGGGGTTGCGCCGACCTCTGCCCCATCCGCTACGGCCCCGCTGATCGCGGGCCCTGTTCCATCCCTTCGCGGAGAGCGCGCTGCAAGTACCCTTGAAGCAGATATTATGGCATCTGACCAGGTCTCGTCTCGGTGCTCCATCGCGACCCGCTGCGGGCTCCATCGGACATCGCGCCGCGGTGCCTTGTGCAGGCAGGCGCATGGGTCACTCCCATATGTCCGTTCGCAAGCGCTGTAGCCCCTCTGCCCGCGGGCCTCCCCGCTGGGGTCGCCGCGCCCAGTGGCTGCCCCTGTTCCTGGAGCTCCAGCGGGCGCCGTCTGCGCTGTCGTCAGTCCACCTCGACCCTGTTGGGGCGTTGAAGCGTGGCGTCCACCAGGATGCTGCGCCCTGCGCGGCGCTTTCAGCTCCGCCGCCCGCTTCAATGGCTCCTTGTCTCTCGTTGGTGGTCCTGGGCTCGATGGCGCTGCCTGCCCCGCCGCGGGGTCTCCGCCCTGGGCATTCCATGCCCAATGGGCAGATTCTACTCCGCCCCAGATTGCGAGCCACTCCGCTCCGGTTCGAGCGCGCAAGTGGAGCCCCACCTGAACGTCGTCGGCTGGTTCTGCCACCGATCTCCTAGGGGAACCTGGCTGGAGTCGCTCGTCCGCCGTTTTGGTCAGGGAGCGCCAGTGCGCGAGGCGAGCGCCGTCGTCGCCTCTGGCAGTCAGTCAGCGACGAGGGGGCCCGATGCTGGGAGCGAAGCCCGCGCGGTTTCCGTCGCTGGTGCTGGTGCCCGGGTCGTCTGCAGAGGTGCGGGGGCATGGCGCGGGCGGCCGCGGCGCCCTGCCCCCGCCCGCCTCGGCGGGGCGCCCCGCCCCCTTCTGTCCCCCATTGTCCGCGGCAAGTGGCCCATGCGAGAGGTTGCCGGCGATTTCCTGCTGGCGTTTGGTTCCTCGGGCCCGGGGGGTTGAGGAACTCCCCGTCGCTAGCGTCATCGGGCCCATGGGCGCCGCGAAGCCCCGGAGGCCAGCGCAGACGAATGCGTGAAAACGAGAGAAGAAGGAAACAAGTGCGACGACTCTTTGTTTTCAAATGGGTCTCGCGCGCTCTGTATGCGCGCCGCCCCTCCCCCCCTGGTGGGGCCAGCAGGCTCCGCGGATTTGGCTTGGCGACCCCTGTCTCCACTTCAATGTTCCAGTCTCCGATTCTTCTGCGCCTCGCTTCCCACTGCGAATGGTTGAACTCCGCGCCAGGGGGGGGGGGGGCGAACAAAAAACCCGGTTGCCGCTGCCTGGGGGGCATCAAAGTTTCCGGGGGGGGGGGGGGGAGCCTGGGGCGCATGAAAATTCGTGAGATTCGCGCCCCTGGAACCATAATCCTTCGTAAATCACGCCGCGTTCGCGCCCCTGGGGCCGCCGTCCGCAGAAAATTGCAAACTGGCCGCGCCCCCGAAGACGCGCCCCCCTTCGCGGATCACGTGGTTTTCGCGCTCCCGAGACCCCACCTGCTTGCAGCGCGTGCAACATTCGCGTCTCCGAGGCAATGCTCTCTCGTAAAGTATGCGCTAGTTGCGTTCCTGATGCCGTGGCCCCTTGTGAATTAAACTTTCTTCGCGCCCCCGAAATCACCAACCCCTGTGGGAACTGCGCAGCGCTCCCGTTTCGAAGCCACAATCCTTCGCGCACTGCCCCCAAGACGGTTCAAGAGGCTTCCGAGTCGGCCAATGAATGCTCCAAGGCGCCCAAGACGGCGCCAAGACGGCCCAGGAGGCCCCCGAGAGGCCCCCAAAAGTATTCCCACAAGTGGCCCAAGAGGCCAAGTCTGCGATTGCAATTTGGTTATTGCTGGATTTTGGCACGTTCATATCTCCAATGGCCCCGCTCGGAGTTCCGACGCTGCTTCGCGTTGGCGCCCGGTCCTCGCAGCGCAATTCTCACGTGCCCCATATTATCCAAGAGAAAGGGCCAGCGGCAGGGGTCGGAACACTTACGGAACAATTTGCGTGTCTGTGCAACGGTGACGCATCAATGGGATCCCTGTGCAGGCACTGAGATCACCTGCGCCCGCCGCCGCAAATTCTTGGAATGGTTGATGGCATTCAAAGAGAACCCCTTGTTTTGCAAAGAGAACGCTGGCTTTCCTTTTCTCAAAGAAGTGTTCCCTGTGGAAACATATCGTTTCCGCACTCTTTGGTTTGTTGTTTGTCCAAGCCATCCTGTGGTGTTGGGTCCTCGTTTAGAAAAGACGGTGCCCCGCGTTCTCCTCCCCCAGCCTCCTCCCCCCCCCTCCTCCCTCCATCCCATCCTTGCCTCTGCACTCCGCGCGACTCTGTATCGGCGCACCCGGTGCAGCGCTTCGTGGCCCCATGGGGAGCTCCGCCGAAGTCCCCAAGGCCAGTCCCGCGCGGCGCCACCTCGCAATTTGGGCACACCCCTCACACGCTTCATGGCCCCCGCAAGAAACTCCACCGAAGGCCCCCGTGGCAGGGCCCGCTTGCCGCCACCTCGCAATTCCAGCGCGCCCCTCACACATCTCGTAGCCCCGTAGGCAGCTCCATCGAATATATATATATATATATATATATATAAACCAATGCCAGGGCCCGCATGCCGCCACCTCGCCATGCCCCCTGAGAAGCTTCGTTATCTCATAGGGAGCTCCACCGAAGGCCCCAGTGGCAGGGCCCGCATGCCGCCACCTTGCAATTTCGGCACACCCGTCCGACGCTTCGTGGCCCTCAGGGAGCTCCACCGAAGGCCCCAGTGCCAAGGCACGCATGTCGCCACCTCGCTATTTCGGCACACCCCTTTAATGTTTCGTAGCCTCGTAGGGAGCTCCACCGAAGGCCCTGGTGCCAGGGCCCGCTTGCCGCCAACTCGCAATTACGGACACCCCTCACACGTGTCGTTGCCCCGTAGGGCTACCTCGCCATTTCAGCACACCCTTCACACGCTTCGTGGCCTCATAGGGAGCTCCACCGAAGGCCCCAGTGGCAGTACCCGCATGCCGCCACCTTGCAATTGCGGTGCACCCGTCACACGCTTCGTGGCCCTATAGGGAGCTCCAGCGAGGGCCCCGGTGCCTGGGTCCGCGTGCCGCCACCTCGCAATTTCGGCGCACCCCTCAGACGTTTCGTGGCCCCATACGGAACTCCACCGGTGGCCCCAATGGCTGCGTTCGCATGCGGTTCCACCCCCCCATTCCGGCGAAACCTTCACGCGTTCTTTGGCCCCACAAGGTGCTCCACCTGAGGCCCCAGTGCGGTTCCATCCCGCATTTTGGCGCACCTCTCCTCGCACGTTTCGTGGGTGGAGGCGGCACCACCGGAGGCCGCAGCGGCAGGGTCCGCATGTCGGTCCCGTTTAATGTCTGCACACCCCTCGCATGTTTCGTGGCCCCATGGGGAGCTCAACCGAAAACCTCCGTGGAGAAGGCCGCCTGCCGCAGACGGGCCACTTTGGCACACCCCCCAAACGTTTCGTGGCCGCACAGGAGGATCCACCAAAGATGGTACTCACAACTGCGGTACGTATAAGAGCTTATGGTTGGATCTTTCTCCGGGCTATTTTTTTCTGGGGTATCGGGCCTCTGGAAATTCACGAATTCCCAGGCATGAGCTTTTATAGACATTCAAAATCAAACTCATCAACAAAGTATACAAAACCAGAGATGACACATAACACTAACAACATAACACTAGACGAACAACACCGCCACTACCAACACCGGAAGAAAACATTCAAAACAAAGTCTTGTGGCACTCCCTACCATATGTTTACGTTCGCACCTTTACATAACATTACACATGTGAATGATGTTATTTGTAGGGTCGGAACATTGGTAACCAAATCCTCCAGGCAGAATTTTCAACGGTGTTTATCTTACATCTGAACTTTCATATACTGTAGCAGCCCGTAGCATACATGCATCAATGTGTACGTAGGTATGTAAGACCTAGTGTATATGTGCACGTATATTCTATGTTGTTTTCCTCGGGGTGCGAGGGCTTGGTGGCGTTCTCGACCCTTGTCGGGCCTCGGGTGGTTTCCTGGGGGCCTCCGCGGGAGCCTCGACAGGCCTCGGAAGAACCTCCGGGCGACGGCGTCGCCGAGGGACATTCTGAACGACTGTCTCGTCATCGTCGCCTTCGTCGACGACGACGACGCCGTCGACGACTCGACTACGCTGACAACGACACTGGTTTTTCACGTCGCAAATGGCATCGTCGTCGGCGATTATCCCCAAAGCCGTCGGCGATGACGGAACCGTCTTTTCGTGGTCGGCGGCGTCGGCGTCGAGGGGGGAGGGGTGGCGATGAAGACGACGTGAACGGCGACCCTATGACGACCCGTCTGTCTACGCGCGGCGCTGGGCAACCAATCGAAACATGTGGTTGTCAGCGTGAGGCCTAAGTATTTTTTTTTGCACTCTGGATGTGCAGTATGTGTACTATAATCTGTCTAATTTGCAACCTGTGTGCTGCAAGCTATACGGTGCAATCTAGCTGTTGCAATCTATGTGATGCAACCTACGTGGTGCAATGTGTGGCGCATGCTGAATATGCGGTGGGCAGCGCACGAGACGGCTACGGGGCAACCGCGGGCGGTCACCGAACGGAAGCCTGGAAAACCAAGCAGGCGGAACCGCGGACTCCGCCGAGGAACGTCAAGAGGGAAGCGTGAGACGTGGTGGTCCACGAGGTGGCAGCGCGGACAACATTGTGGAAATGTCATCGCTCCAACATCGCATAGCGTATTTCGTTCGGAAAATAATGAAATAAGCCAGGGTTGTCCTGGAAAATTTCGCTCCAGACTTCGAGGTGAATTTCGCGCGGAATTGTTTCGGGCCAGGAATGAAGATCACACAAAAATCCACGCGAAATTCTATCATTTTGTCGCTCGCCGTTTCGGGGTTTTGAAACGACAGAAATATACAAAAAATCAGCTCCAGCACGTCTGCAAGGTCGGTGCAATTTGAGGCCGGGCGTGTCCGCCTGAAGGCTGATTTTAAGCGAAAAACAGAAACAACTGCACAATACTGCAACATGGCAAAACAAAAATACTAAAACAATCGTCCCCATATTATTTTTTTAACAACTTTTGAATCTTCCTCCTGTAGAGGGACAGGCCCGACTTAAATGCAGTGAGAAATGCCCTCGTGCGCGCCCGCACGCCCCCTGACCGCGGCAATCATCGGCAATCTGCGAACGCCGCACGCCGCCCCCAGGGCGGGGAGTCAATGGCGGAGACCGGGTCCGCCATTGCAGCCAGGGCTGATTTTAGGTCGGGCGTGTCCCCTGCAGGGGAATTTTGGAGGAAAAATGAAAAATAGTAAAAGTGAACAACAGAAAAATATGCAAAAATAATAAAAAATCGTCCCTTGACTATTTTTGACTATTTCTGACTATTCCTCCTGTAGAGGGACAAGCCCGACTGAGGCCGATTGCAGAGGATATCCGAGAGGGCAGGAGTCTCTTCCGAAGGCAACCCATGCTCCCGACATCAGGAGGATTGGAACGCGATAGACGGGACACAAAGGCATACCTACACTGGACTTTGCGGGGTCGGCCTAGCAGTCAGACCCGATCGTATTGCTTCAGCAGGCGCCCACCCCCACGCTGCAGCCAGACGGGGAAAGCGCGGGCGCGCCTAGGGTGGACACGTACCTCCCCAGGCACTAGCGAAGACACCGGGTGAAACTATCTAGAGGCCTCCGACTCTGCCCAGACCGCCAGATCGGCAAAGTCTCGCGGTCTCCGCTCGGCAGGGCTGCAGGCGGCCGCCTGCGCCGTGGCCAGCTCCGCCCTCAGCGACTCCGCCGCGGTCTCCGCGGCGGCGCTGGCGCCTGCGGCCGCCTTGGCTTCGGCCTGGCGCAGGGACGGGCACGACGTCAGTACTACATTAAGTATTCACCTCAAGATGCACACACACAAACACACATTTACATGTTTACATACATACATGAATACATACATACATGAATACATGCATACACGCACATACAAACAAACAAACAAACAAACAAACAAACAAACAAACAAACAAACAAACAAACAAACATACATACATACATACATACGTACATACGTACATACGTACATACGTACATACGTACATACGTAGATGCATGCATGCATGCATGCATGCATACATACACACATACATACATACATACATACGTACTTACGTACGTACGTACATCCATCCATCCATCCATCCATCCATCCATCCATCCATCCATCCATCCATCCATCCATCCATCCATCCATCCATGTGTGCATACATGCATACATGTATACAATCAGACATGCACACATACATACATATATCAACACATACATACAGGCAGGCAAGCAGACAGGCAGGCAGGCATACAGACAGCCAGCCAGACACAGAACCATCGCGCGCTTGGCGTGCGCTCTCAAGTTCTAGCTAGGCTGGATGGTCAAACTCTCCGGAACCTCTATTTTATGAGACTTCCTTCCAAGAAACACGAAGACGGCCTAAATGGCTTCCCAAACTCCGAACGGTCCACCCACAGCGGCCTAAGACGGGCACGAGAGGCCCTTCGGTGGCCCCTCTCTTCGGCTTGGCTGGACGAAGCCGGGGGGAGAGGGAGGAAAGGGGAGGTTCAGGGGTTCCATGGGGCAGGAGGAGGAGGAGGCCGCAGAGGAGAAGGAACAGGAGGAACAGGAGGAGAAGGAGGAGGAGGAAGAGGAGGAAGAGGAGGAAGAGGAGGAGGAGGAGGAAAAGGAGGAAATGTGATCTTTCCTTGTTTTGCAAGCGTAGCCAGGCTGCCCGGCGAACTTGAAAAGAAAGGACATGTTTGAATTTCATGTTTTTTTCCAGTAACCTCGGGGCCTCTTTTGGGGCTCTTTTGGGCTTCTTGGGGACCTCGTGAGGCCTCCCAAGGACCTCCTGGGGCAACGATCTCGGGTTCTCGGTTCGCGTTCCCGATCCTTGGCCGCGGTTGGGGCCATCTCGGGCCGTCTTGGCGGTTTCTTTGGAGCCTCTTGGGGCGTCTTGGGGGCCTCTTGGACCGAAGATCTAGGGTTCTCCTTGCACGTTCCCCTTCTTGGGCCGCTGTTGGGGCGCGTGTAGGGCTCATCGTGGGGCCGTTCTGGGCGTCTGGGGGCCATCTCCAGACCGCCGAAGCCCATCGGAAGTACACAGGCTGTTCTGTAATCATTTGCGCTTGTCTATCGGTGTTTGAAGCGCTTTAAACTCTCCAGGCCATTTGGGAAGCCTCTGGGGGCCTCTTCTGGACCTGGAGCTGCATGGGGGCGTCGTGGAAGCGTCTTCGGAACCTTTGGGCCCATCTTCGGGCCATCTTGGACCATCTTGGCGGCCCCTTGGGCCGTCTTCAGGCAATCCCGGGTCGTTTCGGAGCCGTCTTGGGAGGCTCTGGGCCGCTCTTGAAGCTGTTCTGGAGGCGTCTGGGGCTCATGGAAGCGGCTGGACAGTTCGTTCGGATCTCGTGGCAAGTCTCTCGGGGGTCTCCTGGAAGCAGTTGCGAGGCCTCTTGGCGCCCGTTCTGGTGTCTACAAAACGAGGACCCAACACCACAGGATGGTTGGGAAAAACTGGTTGCTGCATCCTTGCCTTTTCGCTTCCGACGAGCTCCAGAGGCCTCCGGGCGGACCCAAAATGCCCCAAGACAGCTCCGAGAGGAGCCAAAGAAGGGAACCCACGACAGCGCCGAGAGCGCCCAGCAGCGCCCACAGCGCGCGAGGCGAGAGTTTGGGCTCAAAAGGGGCAATCCCTAAAACAGAACCTCCCTCTCTCACCGATTGCCTCCAAGGTGGCCCCCAAGGCCACGAGGACCTCAGCCCCAGCTGTCTCCAAACTGGCCCAAAGAGGTCCACTTGAGTATGCCAAGATATCTCCAGATCGGACGGTCCGAGAAGGCATTTGCGATTAGCTCCTGGGTCTGCTCAGGATGATCCTGAGCTTTGGTTTGACGACTGCCTCCCTCCTTGCTTAGTTTCTCACTGCATGATCCTGCACTTCCCTGATCCAAGCAATTCGTCTAAGCATTTTTTTGATGGGCTGGTGGGGGTACGTATTGAAATGTCCGAAACGTCAAACATTCCTCCATCGACTTGTGTGGGTAGGAGTTCGCTGAATGCCGGGACGTAGAACGGACATATACCTATCTGGGGCCACCTCCCTCCAGGCACCAACGAGAACACTGGGTTAAATCGTTTGGGCAAGAGAGCCTGGAATCGAATCGATAAGTCGGATCGGCGACCGAAATGAATCGGATCGGCGGCAATCGGCAACCAAGTCAGGAAAAACCGAATCGGCGGACATCGGCAAACTATTACGCCTCCAATGAGAAATCGGAGCCCAAGTCGGAATCTCAAGCCGAGTCGAATCGGAATCAGAAGCCATCGAAGTCGAATCGAACCGAAGCGGAGAAATCGAAACGAGCCCTGTTTGGGGGCCGCCCACGCAGCCCGAGCCACTGGGCTGCGGAACAAATGCTAACATAGATAAATAACAGCAAATGCCAACATTGGACGAACAAAAAACATAACTAAAGCAATGCTCGCACATAGTGAAAACCATCCTCCCCAAATCGCTCCCTGACTACGTTTGGACTCTTATCCTGTAGAGGGGCAGGCCCGACATAAACCGAAGGTGCCCTGGAACACACACACACACAAACACACACACAAACACACACACACACACAAACACACGCGCGCACGCACGCACGCACGCACGCGCGCCCGCCCGCCCGCCCGCCCGCCCGCCCGCCCGCGCGCGCGCGCACGCACTCGCGCGCGCGCACGCGCACGCGCACGCGCACGCGCACGCGCTCGCGCTCGCGCACGCGCTCGCGCACGCAACGCGCACGCGCACGCGCACGCGCACGCGCACGCGCACGCGCACGCGCGCGCACGCGCACGCGCACGCGCACGCACACGCAAACGCACACGCACACGCAACACCACACGCACACGCACACGCACACGCACACGCACACGAACGCGCACACGCACTACGCACACGCACAAACACACATCACACACATCCACCAACATCACACACATCACACACACGCACACACACGCACCACGCACGCACACGCACGCACACACACACGCACACCACGCGAACACACACGCGCACGCACGCACACACCACACACAAGACACACACACACACACGCACACACACACACACGCACACCACGCACACACGCACGCACACACACACACGCACACACACCACACACGCACACACACACACACGCACGCACGCACACGCACGCACGCACACACGCACACACCACACGCACACACACACACAAACAGACACACACACACCACACACGTGCACGCGCACGCGCGCACACACACACGCACGCACGCACGCACACGCACCACGCACGCCCACGCACGCCCACGCACGCCCACCCACGCCCACGCACGCCCACGCACGCCCACGCACGCCCACGCACGCCCACGCACGCCCACGCACGCCCACGCACGCACACGCACGCACACGCACGCCCACGCACGCCCACGTACGCCCACGCACGCCCACGCACGCCCACGCACGCCCACGCACGCCCACGCACGCCCACGCACGCCCACGCACGCCCACGCACGCCCACGCACGCCCACGCACGCCCACGCACGCCCACGCACGCCCACGCACGCCCACGCACGCCCACGCACGCCCCCACGCCCACGCACGCCCACGCACGCCCACGCACGCCCACGCACGCCCACGCACGCCCACGCACGCCCCCACGCAACGCCCACCGCGCGCCACGCACCCCCGCGCACCCTCACGATTCCCCGCGCACCCCCCACGGCGCCGACCGACACACCCGACGCACCCCACGCAACCCCCCACGCACCCCACGCACCCCCCCACCCCCCCACCCCACGCACCACCCCCACGCCACCCCCACGCACCCCCCCACGCCCCCCCCCCCCCCCCACGCGCACGCCCCCCCCTTCTCCCCCCCCCCCCCCCCCCCCGCAAACCCCCACACACACGCGCACGCGCGCGCGCACGCACGCGCACACACACACACGCACACGCACACGCACACACACAGACACACACAGACACACACAGGCACACGCAGGCACACACAGGCACACACACCACACACCACACACCACACACCACACACCACACACCACACACCACACACCACACACACATTCCACGCACCACACACCACACACCACCACACCACACCACCACACCACCACACCACCACACCACCACACCACCAAACCACCACACCACCACACACCACCACACACCACCACACACCACCACACACCACCACACACCACCACACATCACCACACACCACCACACACACGCACACGCGCACACACGCACGCGCGCACGCACGCACGCACGCACGCACGCACGCGCGCGCCGCGCGCACGCACGCACGCACGCAGACACGCACGCACGCACCGGCGCGCACGCACGCGCGCACGCACGCACGCACGCACGCACGCACGCACCCACCCACACACCACCACCCCACGCCACACCCACACCCACACCCACAACCACACCCCACACGCGCCCACCCCAACACACCCACACACACACCCACACACACACACCACACGCACCACCCCGCGCACACCCCCACGCACACCCACACACACCCACACACCCACACACACCCACACGCACCCACACACACCCACACACCCACACACACCCACACACCCACACACACCCACACACACCCACACACCCACACGCACCCACACCCACACACCCAAACACCCACACACACCCACGCACCCACACCCCCACACCCACACCCACGCCCACACCCACACCCACACCCACGCCCACACGCACACGCACACGCACACGCACACGCACACGCACAAGCACAAGCACACGCACACGCACACGCACGCGCACGCGCACGCGCACACGCGCACGCACACGCACACGCACACGCACACGCACACGCACACGCACACGCACACGCACACGCGCACGCACACGCGCGCACGAACGACACACACACGCGCACGCGCACAGGCACACGCACACGCACGCGCACACGCACACGCACACGCACGCGCACACGCACGCGCACACGCACGCACACACGCACGCACACGCACGCACACACACACGCACACGCACGCACACGCACGCACGCGCACGCGCCCGCACGCACCCGCGCGCACCCGCACGCACCCGCGCCCGCACGCGCACACGCACGCACTCACACACGCACGCACGCACGCACGCACGCACGCACACACACACACACGAACACACACGCACACACACACATGCACGCACACGCACGCACGCACGCACGCACGCACGCACGCACGCACGCACGCACGCACGCGCGCGCGCACGCACGCGCGCACGCACGCGCGCGCACGCACACACACATACACGCACACACGCGCACACACGCACACACACGCACGCACGCACGCACGCACACACACACACACATACACACGCGCACGCACGCACGCACGCACGCACACACACACACACACGCGCACGCACACACACGCACATACAAACAAATATCATGACCTTCCATATGTTCCAATCTGCGTTGGGTTTTTGTCTTCCCCCCACGACCCATAGTTTCGCATGCATCCGAAGGGCGGCGCGGCAGGGCTATGCGACCTACCGCAAGTACCTGCGCCAGGAGCTGGCGGGGGCCCGACGACTGGGGCGCGCGGCGGACGTACATCGCATCGCACGGCTCCTCACGGGCAAGGAAGGCTATGGGAGTGAAGAGCCGCATGTACTGCCATCCCCCTATCTACAAGCCCTCCCTCGCCGAGCTTCGTGCCCACGTCGAACGCCAAGGCAGCGAGGGAGGCATGGGGGCGCCGCGCATCGATCCACGAGCTGAACTGGATCAAATTTCTTTCTCCTCAAGAGGGCGACTTCCTGCGCATTCGCGCGGCGACCATGGGGATCACGGCTGACGCCCTATTCGAACAACTTCTACTTCGACTACGACGGGCCAAGAAACGACGCAGCACCACTAAGTGGAGCGTGCCAGTGGAAGTTGCTCTGATGGCGCTCGACCCGACGTACCTGGAAACACCCTCACCACGCACGGTGGCCCGGGCTTCTACACCACCGCACCAGCGGAGCCTACGACCACGTCCACTCTGACGCCGACGGCGAACCCACCTACCCTCATCCACTTCATCCCCCGCCTCGTCTGCGCCGACGCCGCTCCGACAGCCCGACGCCGACCACCGCGAACCACTTGGGGCGCTCACGACTATGGACCGACCTGACGTTGACCCATTCGACGACCTTGGCGTCGAGGACCCCCCCACGCCCGACGATCGCCCACCAGCGCCTGATCTCGACCTCCAACCAGCGCCAGCCCCGACGACTTTCGACCGCAGCCCTGACCGACATCCACACACGACACGAGCGCAAGACGGAAGACACAACGTGCTGGACGTAGCTTCCCACTACACCAACGACAAGTCCCACTTCGTGGACATCCTCATCCACTGCATTCGGGCCAACCAACTCCCGACCAAATCCAGCATCGCCGAAGGCATCCTCCTCGACAAACGTAACCTGAAGAAGCAGATGTCCAGCCCGCGAATCATTCACCTCTCAGACACGATCTGGAAGAGTTTCTAGGCTGTTCTCTACGGCTGGGGGGGGGGTCGCAAGCTGGCCTGGGCGAGTGCTGTCCCCAGCCATTGGCGCGGATTCCTAGCGCACCGACGCCGCGAAGGGGCAATCTTGGTACAGCGACGGACAGGCCGGTCACTTCGACGCCAGAAGCAACACCACATCAACGAGCTGCACGACCTTACCAATGCATTCCTCTGCCCAAGGACAGGCGACCTCCTCCGCATCAGCCAGCAACTCGTACGCGACGGCCTCCAGGCGTTGGCGCATCAACGGTTGGTGAACAGCATTGTGCTTATTCCAGTGGAGGACAATGAAGAGGCTTTCCTACTTCATGACGGTGGATAGCAGGGATCAAGCGAAGCTCTCAAACAGTCCGCAGGCGCCTATCATGAATGCATCACAGATTGGAAGAATCTCACCCAGGACCCGATCATTATGTTTGACGAGATAGAGGGATGCCACCAGGATGTACCCTTATCAGGCTTCGCCGACGACCGGCTGAAGAAACGACTGTGCAGTCGAAAGTGAGCCTGGTAGCTCAAATATGGCATATAGCCTGGCAAATTGCGTCCATCGCTCTGCTGTGAAGGTACAGTATGAGGGGTGGACGGATAAGATAGGATAAGATCGATGTAATGATCTTTCCAGCACATAGCGAACACTCGCGGTGTCCGGGCAAATAGGGCGCGCGTGCCTTGGGCCAAAGGCAACGGCGCGCGCGAGCTATGCTCCCGATACTATAACATCTCCCAAAGACCTACCCTTAAAGTCGGGAGGGGAGGAGACGGAGAGCATAGTCGCACGCAAAGGTCGCGCGCACGACTGCTTGCAAAAAGGAAAACAGTGCGTACAGTCTGGCCTAACACCAGACTGCAAGGCGAGTTCCCTCGCAAAGCATTTCACGCAAATACAAGACAGCCCCTTCAAACAATGAAGGGCTATCGGCTCAGCTAGAGGTAAGCCAAACAGGCCATACCTCACCAAGCATATGTGTATTTAGGCAAAGAGCCTGAGTTGTACGAAGCCGGCTCGTTGCCAGGCGTGAAATATAAGGCTCGTTTCCGAGCAACTAGAGGGGCGCCTTTATAGTAGGCGCCCGTGCAGGCAAATTGGACCGCGAGGGCAACAAGGACAGACTAAAATTGATTAGACTTAGGTTTGTCTCTGTCCTCGGGGCCCCGAAAGGGAACAAATTGCTTCACGTCATACTTAAATGACTGAGTGCCTGACATCACTTCCAGAAGCAGCTCCCGATCGATGCTTCCCTTTGTATGCCCATCTGCGGTCATATCCCTAGTATCACACCATTGCATATTATGTACTATATTTACATCCATGAGCTCACGTATCCAGCTGATATGTCCAAGCAGAGTCCGTTCTGTAGGTATCTTGAGATCCCTGCTTGATAAAGAATTGTAGACGGACTCGGCGTCTATGGTAAGAGAGACTTTGATGGCTAGGCCTCAAACTTCACGCATGTCTCGTAGTTGTCGTGGAGTCAAAGCTCCTGCCTTAAGCTCGTGGAGAGTAATGGGCGTAGGGTAACGCTCATCAAGGTTATGTGCAGCTGCAAGTGCCTCCGCAGCATAACTGGACCTCACCTGTAATCGGTGTGATTTGCATAGTCCGTCACAGAGGTGAACGACGGACTTGCCTTGAGGCGAGTTTCCTCGCCGTAGTACATTGGCCCCGCGTATGCCGTAGCCCTTGGTCTCGTCATCCTCCTCCCCGGTAAGCTTCCGATACCCCGAATCGCTATGGATGTCAACTTCATTCGTCGGCTTCATCCGAGGGAAGGTGATGCGTTTCGGGCTGCTGATCAGCTTTCGCGTCACAGCATTCAGACGTCTGACTTGCAGATTGGTGGGCTCTTGAATTTTCTGAAGAGAGACCACGTATACCATGAGCCAGATTTGGGTAAGAAGGGCATAGGCGAGGGCTCCTCGCAGGCTGACGAACATGTCGGCAATAAGTTTCGTGGCTTTGGCATCGGCCGCCGCTCCTGTAAGTTCTGGGTGTGTGATAGGACGTAGTTGTTTGATATACTCGTCCTGGTCCATGATCACATCTCCTTGGTCATTCTTAGTGTAGCGAACGGCGCAGTTCGTATATGTGTGCTTGTTGAGCTTGCATTTGCCAAACACCTTTTCGACACGTTGTACATAGTCGTCTATATTTTTCTCTAGACCTGTCATGTTAATATCATCGACATGTTTTGCCGTCAGAAGGTCTTGGCTGAATTCAAATTCAGGATCGTAGCTGGTCGGTGCAAGTCCTATAGCTCGTGTGGTCGTACGAAGTTTGAGAGAGAACGCTCTTGGAGCGTCCTTTGTACCCGTTCCTGGTTTGAGGCATCTAAGACAGTGTCGACTTTCGTCGTAAGATGAGAAGCCGGGTAATGTACGAAGTACCTGAGCACTTCCTGGTGGAAGAGTAAAGCAAACCATGCGAGTTTCCTCGCCGGTGGCATGGGCAAGTTCCTCATAGGTCAAACCCTTGAGGAACGCCTTATCGATATCCATGGATGCTAAGATCCACTCTGGATGGCATGCCGCTTCACTTGCCAGGAGTCGTTGGGACTGCCTTCGGGCGGTTCCCGAGAATGTTTCCACATCAAAAGCCTCAGTATCCATAAATCCACGAAGGACCAATCTGAGACGAATGGTTTTAACGTTCTCGGTACCCATATTTACAAACTTCCACTTGTATACATATCTGGATGTCATGATGTTGGAAGCTTTTGATAAATCATACATCTCAAAGCATCGATTATCAATCCAGATTTTGAGCTCAGTATACAAAGCTTCACTAACCTCCTTTGGATGTGTTGCTATGTCGGCTTTGGTCAGTAGATCATCTTCTTTGACAACCACAGCACGTTTAGCAGCAGAGGATACATATACTCTCATCGTTGCGACCATATCGGTATCGAGCTGTGCAAGTTGAGTCTGATCCAACACTATGTTTGACATTTCCGATGTAAAACATAATTCAACGTAAGGACCATATTCATCACTGTCAAGGGAGTAGCTCTCGTCGGTTGTGGTCGAACAAAGAGAGACTGGACAGGATTCACTTGATTTCGGCTCGTCTCCGAGCATATCTGATGATATAATATCATCTTCGTCCACAAATGCTGAAACCAAAACACATTGGTCGGGCAGCATAGTTGTTGGGACGCAATAAAGATTTGTGTTCCTCATTTTCCTCATAGATTGTCGGCAGACGGCCTTCACTCGGCGATGAAGCATCTGGTGTGTCTGGAGACGGCCTGTTTCCAGGCGACTCGTGTTCTCCAGACGTGTTGCTTGGATGCTGATATTTAGCCAAATCGTCGTGAAATCCTAAGGAAGGGACACGTGAAGTCAAGCATTGAATAAGTCTGGAGTGAGTGCTACCAGTGATCTGAGAAATGTTTAAGCCGGTGCCCACACATTCGTAATAGTGGAACGCCGGGCTGATGTCGTTGTCATAGTGGATCAGCGTAGACCCGGTGGCGTACTTTACTGCAGGTAGGCTTGACACACTCTTAGCCAATCGAACTGCTACTACATGTTCTACTCGGAAGTAATTTCGTACGAGATACTGTAGTGCTAAGTGTACGCGCGGGTGAAAATTGCTGTCGTCTGACAGATTAAGGTTTCCCTTGTAATCGGGGATATAACCGAAAACTTTGGCAGGTTTCCCTGCGCTGAGGTGTGCCACATAAGCAAGGACGGTTTGCGTGGCCATATTATCCATGCCAAGTTCCCGTGCGAGGAGACATTCGATGTATAGTGTGTGACGAGCATCAGGATACATCACAATTACCTCACGAGATCCTGCCTTGACAACAATATGTCCTCTTTCAGGCACATTTCGGATCACCGGGAATGGGCCATTCCAGCCTCCATGGTCGTCCTTGGTGGCAGTAGGTCGGTGGTAATCGACCAATTCCCCTGATGAGTAGAGGCGAGCACCATCAGGAGTCGTCTTAGCCCTAAGAGCCCGATTTGTCTTGGCCACAGCAGTAGCCTGAGTTATGGCTTCTAGGCTGACTTCCCTTACACGACGTTCTCGTTCGTGTCCTGAAGTCTCGGGTCCCTTGGGAAAGTCAAGGGTATCGAGATCAGGGAGGAAAGAAGGCTGACGTCCTGTGTGTGCCTGATATGGCGATACTCCGTTATAAAACGTAAACGCATTAGTAACGAAGATGCCTTCCGCCAGTACTCTAGTGAATACAACAGGGATGTTGTGTCTATTCAATTCTTCCTCAATCATGTGGAGGACGCCTCTAAGAATGCCGTTTCGTGACTCAATTGAAGTCGCGTGTTGGCCAGGTGCTCGGATACGAAGTTCCGTGCCCTTATTGGCCATCATGGTTTTAGCGGCATCGTTATTCAGGGCGCCTTCTCCGTCTGAGTATAAAACTTTGAAGGGTCCGTGATAGGCAATCCAGCAGTAGTGGTAGGCGTCGATGATAGTGTCACGTTCTCTGTCGGAAATTTCTAGGCCTGCTGCCAGGCGAATACAACGATCCATAATATGAAATATGGTCCGTTTCTTGTAAAACATGAGGTCCATTTCCCCTTTCATCGAGCCAGTTACCAGGAAGGCTCACCGATGGTAGTGTTGAGTTTCCTGGACGTTCCCATGCTCTGCATTCCCGACAGGTATCGCAAACTTCCTTGATCATGTTCAGTCGAACGTTATCAAGCCCCACCTTTTCGAGGATTAGCCTCATCTTTGGCTCCTTCGCATGATGCCATCGCAGATGCAGTTTTCGGAGTTCCTTTTTCACGACATGAGGTTCGTGACTACGGAGACTCTGTGGACTGCGTTGGATGTCGAATCTCGTCCAGTCGGGTAGTCGTGGAGCCCCGGAGCGAGTGGAGGCAAGAGGGTTCCTTGTAGCTCTCCGTAGTTGGTCCCCTGTGTTAACTGCGTCTGGAGGTGGTGGTGCGCCTTGTAGACGGCCGCGGAGGGCCGCTACCTGTGGCACTTCGCTAGAAGACGCAGAAGGCGTGTTTCCACGCTCGGGGGCGTCTCGTAGCATGTCGTAGCTGCTGGCACCAGATGTCGGATCGACGTTGCCGAAGGATCGTGGTCGCGGTGGCCTGGCGTGTGCGCCTTGACGGCCACCTGAAGCTGAAGCTTGGCCTTCACCAGGTTTAGGTAAGGGTTTCCACCAAGCTGGCACGGTTTTGCCTTCGGGGTCGTGGTCGTCTGGTAGTTTAAATGGTTCAGCAAAGCGACATTTACCAGGTTCGGTATCGAGGTGGTTCTTAACACCCTTGCTTCTCGTAAGATCCCTCTGACATGCTGGACATGGCCAATATACAGAGATGGAAACATTACATTTACACTGCGTAGGGTCTCTGTTATGGCTCGTCGATGCATGCCGGACAAGTAGCCACCTTTGGGATGATACGATCACCGATGCGTCTCATACCTTCGCCTGGTTCAGCTTGATCGGGAAGGTCTGTAGGATAAGCATGTGCGGTACTTATAGGCGCGTTTCCGCGCGTGGTGTCAATGGCTTTCGCCAGATATACAGCTTCCACGAAGGCAGACTGCAGTCGTCGGGTGTATTTTTGTGCCAGTGAAAGCTCGGTATTGCACGGTTGTGCGTGCACATGCTGACCGTTACACTTGAGTCGCTCAAAGGGTTTAAGAATTGTCTCGTCGTTGCTGGTGATATTTGTCGGCTTCTTAATATAGTCACCAGTCGTGTCTTTAAGTCCCGTAGCGCATTGGTCAATGCGCACGGTTGTAATGTGTGGTCGGTTGGCAAGCTTCTTCCATGGAGAAATGTCATCTACCCATGTTCCTGTAGGTTGTTCGCGTATAAACCACCTCCGGGCGTCATCTTGGGTTACAGCATTTTTACCACGGTAAGTTAGGTGTGGTAAGTTTCTGTATGGTGCTGTTCCCAAGTGTTGTAGTTGACTTTGTAGTTGTAGTAGGATGGTGGTCCTGTGGTGCGGCCGCTGGGTTGCAGCATAGCAACTCGTACGTAGCATATAGCAAAGTAATGATCTATAACCTGCTGCACCGAGGGGTCTCCCAGGTCGACGTATGTAGTCTTGTCCAGGTTGCCGCCTGAGGAAAGTCCCCTTGCGAAGGCAAGCTCTGAGATACCACCTTCACCGCCACAAAGCTCCAACATATCCACGCAGTTGTTATGACCATAGCATAGTGTAGCAACTATGCTGTATATGCTAGCGTGTGTGTCGGGCATAGATGTGGGGAGGGTAAGGAGCAGGTCATCGTCCTCGTCGGAGCTTACCAGCTCAACAGGGACGTCAGTACTCCAGGTTGCCATAAGATCCTGTCCGAGTCCTGACAAGTCGTCGCCGCAATCATCGTTTCCGTCTTCAACGTGCTTTTTAATGCGGCGAGGCTTGATGCCTGCTTCCTTTTCGGCTTTGAGCCTCTCCTTCTGCTTTATACGCGACTCAGTGGGTAAAACTTGCTCGTCTTGTTCGTCGGTCTGTGTACTCATTGTCGCGGTTGAATGGGTACATGCGTCAATCGCCAGAGTCGGGAGGGGGAGAGAACAGTCATCTATGATGACGCGTCGATGTTTCTGTGGTGATTGAGTCGGCTCGTTTCCGAGCAAGACCGGTTCCTCGGGTTGCCAATACAACCGAGTACTGATGTTGGCAACCCCTGCAGGTAATGGTGCATGCCAATCATATCTTGTTGGTTGATCGGTAACTGAGATATCTTGAATAACCGCATTGGTATCCAGGTTGATTGTTACACGCCGGATGACTACAGACCATTTTGGTCTTCCCTTATTAGTCGTCACGTAGTGACGGGTGTTGTGGTCTGTACGTGTATACGTATTTAAGTATACAGGCACGTTTCCGTGCGTGGTGGTGCTCCCCAGGATGTTGTCATTCAAGTGACGGATGAGTGTAGTACGTGTCTGAGCTCGCCATTCAGCATGCCGTACTGTATGGCCGTACCAATCCAACACATGTTGTGGTATTGCCTGCTTACAGGTACATGCCCACAGCTTCGAGCTGATCGGTATTGATGATGCTACCTGCATATAGGTACCGCTTGGTGCACTGTCTTGCATATTGAACCGAATACCGAAATGACACAAACGCATCCGTATTACTGACAACTTTAGATCTTCCAGGGTGTCACGTACTGGAGATAACTTCCAAACATATCCTGGGGGACCAAATATTATGATCTTCATGCGGAGTTTCTTGGCTTTTATCAACAGGTTCTGGATACGTGACCAATGTGGGGCCACTCTCTTTCCTGGAGTTCTTACGTACCAGTCACTCGGAGTACTGATCCATATGAGAGTGTAATCTCCACTGATCACCGCACCTAGGTAGTTTGTGCCCACGCTTGTCATAAGTTCGTTGTGGGAAATACGATCACAAATATAACCTCGTGTGCGGAGGTCGGCACATGCCTCCCTCGTATCTTCAATGACAAAAGCCCTCTTACTAAGGCAGGTTACCCCGCTGTCCTTGTTACCCCCCGGCTTTTCAGCCAACAGGCAAGACGACGAGGGGGCGACGTCGCCCTGCCATCTTCAAGATGAAGAAGATGTGCCTACAATATCTGCCAGCATCTGGGCTTCCCTCAGATGCTGGAGCTCAGCACTGCAGCGCGCCGTGGCCTCAGAGGCGGATTGCTCCGCAAATGCTGTCAGCATCGATGGATTATCCATCAGCTGTTTCAGCACGCCTTTGGACCTAGCGTCGCTGACCGTATGCAATTCACGATTAGTGTATCCCATCACTATCTTACGGCGGGACTGTACAGCGTCCATGGGTACACTACCACCATGCAGGGCCAGTGTCCTGGCAACAAAACAATCGAACGTCTCGAGATCGTCGATGTTGTCGCCTCGCATGGTGGCCTTGGCGAGCGTCTCCATCAACCCCTGGGGCAGGTTTCCCTGCAATTGCTTGCGCTCCTGCGCCGGGGTCGGCTCGCCTGTCAGCACTGTCTGGAAGGACGTGCTGCTTGAGCTCGAGGCGGGTTGCCCCGCAGCTCCAAAACAATCACACCTGATCGACAGATGCCCTGACGGCAACTTTGTCGTCGGCATGATTTTGGAGCCTTCTGGGAGCTCCATTTTGACCTGCCCCTTACCAGGGAATATCAGCTTCTCCTGGCCTCGTTCAAGCACGATGATCGTGCGTTTGTCCTGCATACTATCGAGGCCTAGGATGGCTGGCAGGTCCTTGCCACAGCCTGACACAATGTTCGTCTTGTATGAATCGAGTTGGGCCGACCCCTGGTACTCGCAGGCAATACTGAATGTGCCTACGGTATCCGCTGGGGCCGACCCTTCTCCCACTCCGTTGATATTCAAACGAGAGCGGGGCTCGAACGTACAAGTACGGCCATGTGCCTCGGCAGCCTGGACGAACTTGCGGCTCGTGTTCTCGCCCATGATATTGATCTTCGAACCGACATCGATGAGTATGGAATTTCCACCATCATCCAAGAACGTCTTACTCGGCTGCTTGATGTGCACAGTTTCTGAAGTGTCGGCTGTGTCGGTAGGCGGGTTTCCCCGCGGCACAGTCGTGCTCCCTGGCGGGTTACCCAGCGTGACACTGGCATGCGACTCGCTCTCGGCCATGCGTGCCAGGTCGATGTACTGGAAGTGCGACACGTGCTGGGCGTGATCGCCACGCTCCTCCCGCCAGTTGGCATACTCATCATGTATGCTCTTATACTGCTCGCGGGTCGTGCGCCTTATCAGCGTCAGGTACGAGTGAAGGGCGATGTCTTGCAGCCCCTCGTTCGTGATGTGATCCCGGTACTTCAGCCACTCCTCGAACTCCTCGTTCGTCGCTGTGATGTTGACGGCCCTGGCTGCTGTTGCTGCTGACGCCACTGAGGATTCTGATAAGTCTAGCGACGGACTATCAGTTTCAGGATTGTTGGCATCCAGCATAAATGTCGTGTGCGTATTATCCATCTGATTCTGGAAATGTCGCACACGCAATTCACGCAGCTGATCAGGGTCCAGTGACATCTCAGCCTCGCCTCCACTCTGGGGAGACATCTGAGGAGTATCATGCAGGTTTCCCTGCTGAGGCGCCGTCATCGGGATCAGCTGATCAAAATATCCCGTTTCCATAGGCGGCCTTACCTCTTCAGGCAGGTATCCCTGCTGTTGTGACTGGGCTGTCTGCATAGCTAGCCTCCTAGACGTCATCTCCTCCACCATGTTCCTCAGCTCCCGCAGCTCTCTCGCTGATTGCTCAGGAGTCTGACTAAAGGAGCCGGTCCATGGGAAGGATGATGCTATAATGCCAGGTGCTCGACAGATAGCACATGGTGGCTGCTGGGGATCTCCTTCACGCTGGTTTGCAACGTGGCCCACCACATTAGAATTCCAGCATCCCTCAAGGAACAAGTGGTTGCACCTCAGGCGGTAAACACTGTCCCTGGGCTGAAATTCTTCGAGGCATACTGCACAGGTATCTTCCATCCCAGTAAAGACCTCTACGTCTGCTGCCCTGGGATATACCCGCCGCTGCCTCTCCAGTACCGTCTCGGAGGGCATGAAGGCTGATGGGGGAGTCCCCGTTGGATTCAGCACCTCCTGCACTTCAACATTTGGCATGGAAGTGGTAGGAGTCACGGCGGGCGAGTTTCCTCGCAAAGGTGAGCCCCTGTTCCTCACCACATCAAGTGCAGCTGCACGTGACTGATCCCGTGCACTTTGCACCGCCTGCCTTCTCCTGAAGCATGCCTGTTGAGTGTGGTGCGTCTGCCTGATGTAGTCAGGCACGCCCCTACTGCCAGACGATATTGAATGGGCAGTGGGCTGGACAACCACCTCTGGTGATGTCGGTGAAGGCATGAAGGCCATGTGCGGGTACATGGAATGGTCACTGCAGCGCACATTAGTGAGGTTATGCATCTGATCCGCCAATTCACGAACAAATTTGTTCGGAACCCTTGACCCATCAGGGTATAATGGCGGGTTCATCTGCGCTGGTGGTGGCCTCTGGCCCTGAGACATGCTCGGATGGGCATTGAACGCCGGGATAAAGGCTCGTTGCCGAGCAGGATCCCGTGGGTTGGGACCCTCAGGCTCCCAGGACCAGGCTGGCCTCCACCTCTGCCCACTTGGGTGAGGCAGATTATGGCTCTGCACCTGCTGCACCGCGGCCGCCACTCTTGAGCGATAGTCGTCAGGTACACCCGCCCTGTGGTGGCTTGGTGTGCCAGGCAGGTTTCCCTGCTGACTCGTTGGCGTGCCGGGCGGCATCATGTTGAGGAGGGCTGTGCTGTGTTCAGCCCTAGCCGCAGCTATCCTCTCCATGAGAGTGCCGTTTGTGGCAGGGCGGACAGGTGTCCCGAATGGGGATTGTGCCGGTGGTGTGCCCAATGGAGTCATGCCCCTTGGAGTGTGCATGCTCTGAGTAGGGCTTCCATGCATTGGCTCAAACCGAGCAGGTCCGCTTGTAGGCAGGTTTCCCTGCATGGCCTGACGATTTCTCGTAGCCATAGCGGACATTGCTCCCTGGCCTGCGGCCCAGGGGTCCTGCTGGTATAGCCTGTCCGCCAGCTGTTCTACCTGGTCAGGGTTCAGCGCGGCTGCGATCTGATCCAGGTCCGAGGTGCTGATGGCCTGCCAAGACACGGCACTAGGCCCTTGGCTTGGGGCACGGCTTGGAGCCGCGCTCCCGGCCTCACTCTCGGTAATCATGAAGATCCGATAGATCTCAGGCTGGTTTCCCAGCTTGGTAGGGCTGTAGTGGTCCCCAACTTCCCTGTGGAGGTAACCCATAGGGGGGTCAACGCCCCCTTGGTCTCGGGACCACTGGTACTTAACGCTAGCAGTGCCAACGTCAGCCCACCTGTCAGGAGCAGACATCGTTGCGACAGAGACTCGCGCATGGCGGCTCCCCAGATACTCTGGATTACGCCAGTGACTTCCTGTGGACAGGTCCTCTACATGAGAGATATAATACGGTTCAATGATGCCGTTATCTCCCTCGGACAAGAGGACTCCGTTATCGGACCAACAGAACTTCATACCATCTTGTATGGCCTTACGCCAATCTACGAAGATGATGATGTCTGAGTCTGGGTCCCACCCACTGTTCACGGCACGGCGGCGAACTGTCGGCGCGAAATGAATGCGCGACCGGCCTGTCCCCTTTTTCTTCGTGTTATGCTCAGGTCTACAGGACAGGCCGTGCCACATAATCCCTTCGAAGGCGTGCCATCGAGTGCCATGCATAGCACAATGTAGCTGTACAGCGACCATGGAGCTTTCAAGTCCCATGAATGCCCCTGAGAGGCGCGGACGAAGATAGCGGGCTCTCCGGAGTCCCGCATCAACACCTTGAACTGTAGGCGCTGTTTTTCTTCTCCGTCTGGTTCACGAACATGAACAACTTCCATCATGATGGCTGCTAGTTGGTCAACCGAGCGCCTACATAGATGCTCGTTGATGACCTTGGCCTCGTCATATCTTGGATTATACCCAGTGTGTCTTGATTGACCTGTGTTCCATGGGTAACGGTCCACGAGTTCCACTAGGTTAACCCAACCATCATGATCATCGAAAGATTCCAGGCTCCACGCAGGATTGTGTTGCCTGTCTGGCGCATGTCTGCATATCCTGCTGAGAGCTTTGCTCAGCTGTTTGAGAATATCATTGGATGTGGGAAGGATTCCAGCTTTCCTGCATTCCTTCATGAATGTCTCATCCACCGAGCGTATCGGTGGGAGCTTCCGAAGCGCAAGTCTATCCCTGATCACATTCGGAGTCCCACTAGTGAAGGACGTGTCACCTGGGTGGTGCAGCTGAACCACTGGCGGGTTTCCCCGCATCGGAACCTCTGTTGCTGAAGAGGCTGCGGCTCCTGAAGAGGAGGAAGCTGCGGCGGCAGCGCCTGGCGGGTTTCCCCGCGGAGATGCGCGACTGGCGCTGCCCCTGATCTTCGGCACCCAGGTACCCCTCGACATAGCACCTTCATCGGACCTCCTGGAACGGGCCGCCACAGGCGAAGCTGGCGCAGGTGCATACCCACTGCGCTCGAAAGCTGCCGCCTTTTTCGCAATGGAGCTGCTGCGACTAGGCGGGCGTCTTCGTTCCTCCATAGGGTCCTGAGGTTGCTGCTTGGGCTCAGGCGCTTGTGTAGGAGTTGCGCCAATCGGCGGCCTCGGGGTTTCAGTTCGAGGCACCTCCATCTGCACGTCTGGCCCAGGGTCCTGAGGGCTCGTCTTCGGTTTCGGCACCGAGGACGGCTTAGGTGTCGGGGGTTCACTCTTGGCCTTCGAAGTTAGTGGGAGTGGGGGCTTCGGAGCCCTCTTCATGTAGATCTTACTGGAATCCTCCAACATCTTGCGAGTTGCCTCGCGAGTGCGTTCTTCTGCTGACCGCATACGCTCTTCGTCCTCCGCCACACGTTGAGCCTTTTTCTCATCCTTGATTGTCGGTTCTGGTTGTTGGGACTGGCTAGAGACGCCAGGCGAGTTTCCTCGCATACTAGGAAGACTAAAGAGCGCGTCTTTCTCTTCCTGGGTCATGGCTACCAGTCCCCTTGGAACCGGAGTAGGCTTCTCTTCTTCTTTCGGATCCAAGTGGCTCAAGATCCCGAGACGACGATTCACTTCTGCGATCTCTTCCTGTGTCATCGGGATAAGTTGCGGATGGCCCTCTTTATGAGGGGTTTTGCCCCTGTTGGGGCTCAGGCCTTCGTTGTTGCCAACGGGGCATCCTGGCCTGTGGTTCTGGAACGGCGGGGAACAAGGTCCGCATGCTGCGTGAGGCCTATACTGCTTGCGCGCCGCGATAATGTCTCGCAACTGAGTCCGCGCTTCTTGAATTTCAGGGCGGCGGACATTTGTTGCAAGCTGATAGCCTCCGCGGATGGCCTTGCCATCACTGTCCCTATAGGCAGGGTTGCCCTTGCCGAAGGCCGAGTGTTCCCCTTTCGGCGTCTTGGGTCGTTGTGCGGAAGTAGCTGGCCACCTCTCCTGAGAGCGTGTTCTTTTGGGCCAGCCTGGCTCCACTCACGAGGAAGTCGAGCCTGTGGATGTGGCTCTCCTCTGACGCGCGTATGGGAACGAGACCTTCTGGTGTTCTCATCAGAAGAAGCTGCCGAAGCAGCAGGAGCGGCACCCGGTGGAGGTGCCTGAGGAGGCTCCTGTGCGATCCCAGATGGATCGTCCGATGGAGGCAGGTCTCCCTGCTGGGTGGAGCTCGGCGCAAATGGTGCTTGTGCCGATGGTGATGATGATTCAGACTCGTCAGGATCGAAGTCAACCTCTTCCTCACAATTCACGTCCATCATGAGGATGGTGACGTCATCCTCATCTAACCCGCAACCATCGCCTTCTACTTCTTCTGATGTCGAACTACCGATGATGATGGCCATTGGCGTATCTGGTACAGGCAGGTTTCCCTGCATAGCCGGCGTCTGTGCGTCGCTCGGCTGTCCCGGGGTAGGAGGCACTGTTGTCGGCTCAGGCTCGTTGCCGAGCACAGGCTGCCCAGCAATGTTGCGCATGGCCGTATGGTTTGGCCTCATTCCCACCGCCTGGAGACCCCATCCTGGCGGAGGAAGATCATGACCGCGCATAGCAATAGCCATTTCTAGAGCATTACGCCATCTACCACGGGAGTATATCAAGTGTCTCTGCACGTCCTGAGGATGCACGCTGTCAATGAGAGTCAGAGCTGCCAACAACAGCTCTGCGCTACCACAAGCATCAGTATCCTGTTCTATCATAATGTCAGCTTCGATATGTTCTTGACTCTCAGGATAACCAGTAATAAGTATCTCATGCATCCTCATGAGGGTCTGCAAAAGGGTGCGTGGTCCATATTCGCCTGGAGCAAGCGAACCAGGAGGTATGAACGGAGTATCTGGTTCGCCTGCAATGAAGGCCTGAACAAATGCCTGAGACTCCATTTCAATTAAGTCTTCAGTGGTCTGGGGATATTCTCCCATCAAAGACGGCCTGTTTCCAGGCGGGATTTCGGGCGGAGGTTCGAGGTTTCGTTGAACCTCGGAAGGCGAAGCCTCTATAGTGGTGTCCTCGTCGTCGCTCTCGTAGGCCATGATGTTGCCTGGGTTCCCGAACATCCAGTCGAAGAAAGAAAGAGGCTGGTTTCCCAGCGTACCGTGGTCCACGGGAGTGAGCTCGTTATTGCCCATAACGAACCGGCGGACGTACTCGAGGTAGTACGCGTACAATCCATGACCATACGCCTCGAGCTCGTCGACGTTGTCCATGCCAACAACCCAAGTGAAAAATATCTGCTCCATAGCCTCAAAGTCCTGGAGGCTCAGATACTCAATGGATGGTTCACTTGAGCCAAAATGGACTTCGGTCGACCTGCCCTTTCCATTTCCCTTCACTGGACAATCTCGCACAAGATGATCGGAACTACCACATTCATGGCATTTAAGAACCTGGCCGTCTCTACCTCGCGGGTTTCCCCGCCTACCTTTGCCTTTTCCTGAGGTCTCTCTACGGCCTTTACCACGGCCTTGTCCCCCAAAGAATATCTCATCATGTTGTTCATCTGAGAGCCTCTGGAGAAATGCCGCGATGCCTCGTCCGTTCAACCTCCGACGACCTAACTTGCCTTTACCCTTTCCTTTAAAACTTCTACGTATCCTCCTTCTAACACGACGCACTGGTTTTCGTGTGAACCTCCTCCACCTCTGTTTAGCCTGTTGCAATAACAAGAACAAATGTTCAGCACGCTGATTGTCGTTATCCATATTCATAATATCTGGCCAATCTAAAGCTTCAACACCATCTGATGATATAGTGTCTGTATCGGTGCCGGAGTCGAAATCCTCGTCTCCCAAGTAGGTGGATACACCGTCGGTTAGGGGGTTTGATTCCCCCATAAAGAACGGTGTGGTTGTGGCTCTCTAGAAGGAGGGCTGGTTGCCCAGCTTGGTTGTGATCGATCCCCTGCTAATGACGCAGTGGATTCACCTGGGTCATCGGCCCATATGCTTGAGGGCCCGTTTCCAGGCTGGGCTTCAGTAGTCAAGGTAGTGTAGAAATTTCCACTACCAGATCCCCTTCCCCTTCCAAACACAGATCCTATGTTACCAGGAGACCGTTCGGATAGGTGGCCTATCGAACGCATCCTCTCCAGCAACTCATCATACTGTTGTTGTGTTCGGGGGATTTGGTGATTGAGTGGCTGTAAGAGTTGCGTGGCTCGCTGGTTGCCGACGCCTAAGGCGCGGAATAGGATAGTGGTTAGCAGTTGGAAGTTGGGAAGGTCGAATCCCACCGACTGTGCCTCAAGTCGGGCCATTTCGAATCGGGTAAGGGTGACATCGATTCGTTCCCCGTGAGGCACGTGGAAGTCGATGAGTTGTGTGCCGGAAGTGAGCTGTCGCTCATCTTCCAGGCGTTCGAACTTCATGCTTAGGAGGAACATGATGTAGGTCACTGGGTCTGTGTGGACCCCATCGATGTCAGCACCATAGTTTATAATGTCAGGCGGTACCCTCATGGCGAGTGTCCTCGCTAGGCCACCTAGGCCGCGTTGTATTGCGGCCGCTTGGGCCTGTGGCGTCATACGTCCGCTTGTAACGTTGAGCCATGCGTTGACCTCGTAGATGTACTCACGAAAAGGTACATTACCTTGAGGGTCCCAATATGGGCCATGTGTTTGCCCATCGGTGCTGTTTTCTCCACGACGCATGTGTCCGATTGCTGCCCCCAGCGCGAACCATATAATAGCGAAAACGACTAGCCCGAGAATGTGTAAAGAAGGACGGTTATGATGCGCGTTGTCGCGCTGGGGTAGCGCCTTGTCGAGTCTTCGAGGCGCTCTGTCTGGCGGGTCTCCCCGCCCCTGCTTCAAGTATTGCGCTGTTAGCTCGTTGCCGAGCGGTTGGTGGTAACGCAATGATGAAGCGTATATGGTACCAGTCTGGTCGTCTAGACGTCGTACCTCTCGTGTTGCTTCTTGCTCTTGGATAGATCCTCGTAAACGTACTGGGGGTGGTGGCGCAGGGTGGTAGATGGTCGCGAAGATCGCGCCGAAGAATATGAGGCTAAGAAGAGCAAGAGCTGACCACACGAGAGTGCGGCCAGCTCCGCTACCAAGTCGAAAGTGAGCCTGGTAGCTCAAATATGGCATATAGCCTGGCAAATTGCGCCCATCGCTCTGCTGTGAAGGTACAGTATGAGGGGTGGACGGATAAGATAGGATAAGATCGATGTAATGATCTTTCCAACACATAGCGAACACTCGCGGTGTCCGGGCAAATAGGGCGCGCGTGCCTTGGGCCAAAGGCAACGGCGCGCGCGAGCTATGCTCCCGATACTATAACATCTCCCAAAGGCCTACCCTGAAAGTTGTGCCCGTCAGGCACGGCGGGGGAGGCTCTAGAGATGATTCTGGCGGGCGGCAAGCTTTTCGACGATGTGCTCCACCATTGGCACTTTGCGCATAATAAATAAAAGAAGACATCGTTCCTTGCCTCGGGCCCCATGTCGGAAATCGGAAGCTCCAGGGAGTTGGCCCTCCTTCTCAGGGACAAGTCGTGTCAGATGCCCGCCACCTCGGAGCTCGCTGCACCATGGCGGGCAGTGACAAATTGGAGATCTCGAATCGCGTGCACCCTGTGACCGCGGGGTGGTGCCAGCTGGGGAAGTTCTGGAACGAGAGGGGGCTCTGGAAGCTCAAGCGTGAAATCTTCCTAGGGACAATGATCGAGCCTGGGATCTCGGGTCTGGAGGCCGTCGTTCTGGAGAACGCCGAGGAGAAGTAGCTGGACTCCCAAACCGTGAAGTATCTTCGTGCCTTGATGCAGGGTCGCGGCAAGACGATCCACGTGGACTCGCACATGACTGCGATGAGTAACGTCTAGGTCCTCAAGCATTGGAAGATACTTCCCGTGAGAGCAGAGCTAGCGGTCAGACGAATTAGATGGCTTCAGAGCATGCGTCGACACAAACAAGCACATCGTCAAACCCTGGTCGCCATTTTCGGACACATCCCGAACGAACCGTCTACCCTGAAGGAAATCGGCCGCACCAGAGCTACTGCGAACCCATGGGCCGATCAATTTTCCAGGGACCTCGTCCTCTTCAGGGACATCAGCGGCACGGAAAGCTTCTGGAAGATCTGGACCGACACGAACAAGTCTTGGAAGGCCCTCCTCACCCCGAACTCCGAGTCCGAACAAGCTTTTCTTAGACTAGGTCCAAGCATTCTACGAGCAGCAGCACACGCCCCAGGGAGCCCCATATGGCCTCGCTTCTACGACACCCCCACGGACATGATAGATGTGAACCCGAAGGTATTTAAATGCGAACTTCTCGGCCACGGAACTGGACGAGGTTGTGAAATGACATTCCCGAATTATCGACAGCTAACTACTCATCAAGCCTCTCGACACAGACTTCGACTTACTATCCCGAGCAGTGTGATCACGAACCAGTGCCCTAATTGCTACACGGTCCTGAAAAGCCGAGCTTGCGCCCAAAGTCACCAGATCTTTGCCTACGCCCAGGGCCGATGTCGTATGGGACGGAACACTATGAAATGGCCCTTGACAAACGTGACTGGCCCCACGTGCGCCCTCTGGTCCGCAGCCTTTTCAGATCTGGCCCTACTCTACGAACGCAGCAGAATCGAGCACCTTCCGAGGCCAAGCCCGCGTCTCGACCATGCCGGCGCTGCTGCAGGTCGGCAACGGCGACACCGAGATGCCCTTCGAGCGCAACCAGCGCCAGAGAAAGGACGGGGACGACGAGGAAAACAAGAAGAATACGTACGAGGCGGCGTAACAACAGCTCCCCACTCACACCAAAAAGTTGATGACGCTCATCGTGAAACAACTACTCCACTGTGCTCAGCAGGACCGCGACATGAGCAGCGTCATCTTCGACACCTGGGTCTTCAAGAACGACAGCCCGCTCATCCTTCGCATTCAGGAGCAGACAGCCGCCTACGGCAAGGCCACCAAGGAGAAGGGAAAAAATCACGACCTCGGACCTCCACAGATCTACGCGATGGGAGGCCTACGTACAGCGGTGAAGGAGCTTCAACTAGAGGACCCGCTCAAGACACAGGTCACGAAAATGTTCACGGACTACGACAACTACGACAACGAGCAGAAGTCCGAGCTGGTGCTCTTCTGCAAGGTCGACCGCATGTACGAGAAGGAGAAGAAGAGGCTGACGCTCGCGGTCCGCGAGCCACTATTTCGGGGGTACCTGATGCAGGCGCTGAAGACGACCTCAGCCAAGCGGAAGTACGGCAGAGCACCAGCGACGCACATGGAACGGGAGCTTCAGGAATGGGTGGAACAGCTCTTGATGTGATTACCGAGGACACGCGAATGGGTGGGAAAGCTCATGGCGGGATTACTGATAAAAAGGCTTCGGGCGGGGACGAGGCTGCAGCAATGAGCGAGAGTATTCCAGCTGCAGCTTCAGCACTGTGTGAGAGTGAGGCGACCCCAGTTGAGACCAGGAGCATGCTTAGCCCGTCCCCCGTCTCGGATCTTCGAGTGTGCACGATGTTCCCGGCCACTAAAAATGTTTTCCCTGGTAGTCGTAGTTTTGACAGTTTAGTATCGAGCAAGCACGTTTTGCAACAAACTAGAGTTTGGCATCGATCGCAAACTTGATCGTCCCGTTTTCTGGTGTGATCCCCTCGATCTCTCCACACGTCAGAGGTCGTGGGTCTCAGGCTGGGGCTCAGTCGGGCCTGACGGCTGCGAGACCACCACATAGGGTGGGGTTTTTTAGGCCCGCCATAAAGCTGGGACATCGCTCCGTTTTGAAGGAGAGTTGCGAGCTGCGTTTCGTGCACTCGCTTGTGATGCTTGAACCTCGGGGCTAATGATGTGAATGAATGAATTTTCTGGGGAATCGACGATTACTTGTGTCTGTGTGTTTTTCCCCTCCTGATAAACGTAGCCCAAGCCACTGGGCTGCGGAACCGCCGACGTCTCGCGGCCTCCGCTCGGGGGGCCGCGGGCGGACGCCTGCGCCGTGGCCAGCTCTGCCCTCAGCGACTCCGCCGCGGCCGCCGCGGCGGCGTGGGCGCCCGCGGCCGCCGCGGCGTCGGCCTGGCGCCGGGACGGCCCCGACCTCGACGTCGACCCAACGGCGACGACGACCTCAGGCTCGCCGAGGGGTCTCCGACGCCACGACCTCGACGTCGACCCGACGACGACGACGACAACAACGACGACATTGCGCAGCCACTACATTATGCATGAATGCTAGCGTTGGACCACAAGGTACTTACGACCACCCCCTCCAAATGGGACCAAGGCCCACCCAGGGTCTCCCCCAAGGCCCCCCCGGCCATCGCCGCCGACGTGCACATCAAACCCCATACCTCGCATCAACCGTTACACCATCACACATTACCCATGGCTCACACACACGCACCCCTTCGTGTTCGATGCGGCTTCGCAGGATAGGCATCGTCGAAGCAGCGGGTCACGGTTTCGCACGCGATGACAACCCTCGACATCGGTCAGAGCTGTCGGTGGTCAGTCGTCTCAGTGTTCTGTGCGATGTCCGTCAGTGGTCGGTCAGAGGGCTGTCAGTGGTCTGTCAGTGATCTGTCAGTGGTCTGTCAGCGGGCTGTCAGGGATCTGTCTAGAGGTCTGTCAGTGGTCCGTCAGAGGTCTGACAGTGGTCTGTCAGCGTCTGTCAGTGTCTGTCGGTGGGGACGGTCGAAGTACGTTGTGGTCACACCCACGAATCGTACTGTGACCCCCCCCCGACAGACACTGACAGGCCCCCTGAGAGACACTGGCAGACACTGACAGGCCACTTGCAGACCACTGACAGAGCACTGACAGACCACTGATAGACCACTGACAGACCACTGGCAGACCACTGACAGACCACTGATGGCCCACTGACCGACCACTGACAGACTACTGACAGCCCACTGACCGACCACTGACAGGCCACTGCCAGCTCGCTGACAGACCACTGACAGACCACGGACAGACCCCTCACAGACCACTGACGGACGACTGTCAGCCCACTGACAGCCCACCGGCAGCTGGGCCACTGGCAGGCCACTGGCAGGCCACGGACAAACCCCCGCAGCGACCCGCGGGGGGGCACGGGGGGCAGGCGGGGGGGGGGGCCCGGCGGAGTCCTGCGGAGGGGCCCGAATCGAGCCCCACGACTGGCATGATGACACACCGCGTTCCAATCTGTGGTCCCACCCCAGCATACACAGAAGAAGAAGGAGAATACTACTAATAACAAAAAACAAGAATAACAATTATTCACTGCGTGGGGACCCCCATATGTGCATCTCCTTGCTGGCGCTCCCTTGGTGGTGGGACTCGGTGAGGACGAATCTGGATTTAAGTGTGACTGAGCTGCCTCTCTCTCTCTCTCTCTGCTCTCTCTGTCTCTCTCTCTGCCTCTCTCTCTCTGCCTCTCTCTCTTTCTCTGCCTCTCTTTCCCTGCCTCTCTCTCTCTCTGCCTCTCTCTCTGCCTCTCTCTCTCTGCCTCTCTCTCTTTCTCTGCCTCTCTCTCTGTGCCTCTCTCTCTCTGCCTCTATCTCTGCCTCTCTCTCTCTCTTTCTCTCTCTCTCTCTCTCCTCTCTCTCTTCTCTCTATTCTCTCTATTCTCTCTCTGCTCTCTCCTCTCTCTCTCACTCTCCCTCTCTCTCTCTCTCGCAATCTCTCTTCTCTTCTCTTCTCTTCTCTTCTCTTCTCTTCTCTCTCTCTCTCTCTATATCTCTCTCTCTCTCTTTCTCTCTCTATCTCTCTCTCTCTCTCTTCCCTCGCTCTCTCTCTCTCTCTCTTCTCTCTCTCTCTCTCTCTCTTTCGCTCTCTCGCTCTCTCTTGCTCTCTCTCGCTCTCTGTCGCTCTCTCTCGCTCTCTCTCTCTCTTTCTCTCTCGCTCTCACTCGCTCTCTCTCGCTCTCTCTCGCTCTCCCTCGCTCTCTCCCGCTCTCTCTCTCTCTCTCTCTCTCTCTCTCTGCTCTCTCTCTCTCTCTCTCTCGTCTCTCGCTCTCTCTCTCTCTCTCTCTCTCTCTCTCTCTCTCTCTCTCTCCCTATCTCTCTATCTCTCTCTTCTCTTCTCTTCGCTTCTCTTCTCTCTCTCTCTCTCTCTCTCTCTTCTCTCTCTCTCTCTCTCTCCTCTCTCTCCCCCCACCCTCTCTCTCAACTTTCTCTCTCTCTCTCTCTCTCTCTCTCTCTCACTCTCTTCTTCTCTCTCTCTCTATATCCTCTCTCTCTCTCGCTCTTCTCTCTTCTCTCTCTTCTCTCTCTCTCTCTCCTCTCTCTCTTCTCTCTTCTCTCTTCTCTCGCCTGTCTCCTCTCTCACTCCCCCTCTCTCTCTCTCTCACCTCCGCTCTCTGTCTTCTCTCTCCTCTCTCTCTCGCTCTCGTTCCCTCTCTCCTCTCCCTCCTCCTTCGCTTCCCTCTCTCCTCTCTCATCTCTCTTGCTCTCTCTCTCTCTCTCTCTTTCTCATCCTTCTCTCTCTCTCTCTCTATCTTCCTCTCTCTCTCTCTCTCTCTCTCTCTCTCTCTCTCTCTCTCTCTCTCTCTCTTCCTCGCTCTCTCTCTCTCTCTCTCTCTCTCTCGCTCGCGCTCAGTCTCGGCTCGAGAGTGCCCGGCACTCAGACCGCAGCCGCGACGCGAAGCGCCCCGCCTCGGAGCCAGACTCCCAGGCCTCGCGAGACCGGAGGGGTCCCAGCAGGACCCTACTGATTCGCGTCACCTCTCCTCAGTGCGACCGCCGCCATGGCCCCCCTGTCTGCGCCAGGCCGCCACCGCACTTTCACGTCTCACCATGCTGTACTACCTGAGCTGCCTGGCCATGGTACTGTACATAGGCACCAGGACCTTGTCTTCCGCGTGCCCGTCCTGCACGGGCGCGACCTCCCAGTGCCACCTGGACGCGCCCCACACGTGCCGCGTGCGGATCTTCACGAAGATCTACGTATACTTGGGCATGACGTGTTTCACCTGCGCGCCGAGCTGCGCGCCTACCGAGCCGACCTCCGCGCTCACCTACCAGGCACCGACGCCAACACAGACGACTCCGTCCAGCACCTGCTCACCTCGGTACGGCCAGGTATCCGGGGGGGGTCGGGCTCCCGACTGCTGAGGGTGACGGTGCTGAGTGCGGTCGGGCTGTTCCCACGCCTGCCGTCGTCGCGCCGTGCGTGACAAGCAGTCGGCCCCCAACCTCCCCCCGAGAGCGCCCCCGCGGCAACGTAGGCACCGCTCTCAACTTCATCGGCATTATCTTGCTGAACTGCGGGCACGGCCTCGGCTCCACCTTCGGCGTCGTTCTCGGCACCGTCGGTCCGCAGACAGCATCGACGCCAGCTCTGACGGCGGCACTGCAGTCAGCATCGACGCCGGCGAGTGGTACGGATTCGGCACCACCCTCGCCCCCTCCCTCACCCCGCCCCGCAGGAGGAGGAGGAGACGATGACGACCACGACGACCTTGACGACTCATTACCGGCGCCGGCGCCGAGGTCAGCACCGACGCTCCCACCGACGGCAGATGCGACCACAGTTTCGCTGACCCCGACGGCAGCATTGACGGCGGCGAGGACGGCTCCGACGGCAGCACCGCTAGCATCACAGACTCCGACGGCGGCGTCGATAGCATCGCCGGCTCCGACGGTAGCATCGACGGCAGCGACGCCACCACTGCCAGCGGCGGCTCCGACGTCAGCATCGACGGCAGCGACGCCAGTACTGCCAGCGACATCTCCGACGGCCGCAAGAGACGTCAGTACCACAATCAGCCACTCCTGCGCTACCTGTATGGCCACTCGCTCGGCGGCGCCTTCAGGCCCGCCGAAGCCTGGTGACCTACAGACCTCTCCTCGGCATCATCGTCACTCAGAGTTGCAGCCAGCTTCGACGCCAGCTCCGACGTCCGTATCGAGGCCAGCACCGACGCCAGCCCCTACGACAGCACCGCCAGCGTCAACACCCATGCCTGCGCCTACGCCGGTACCTACGCCAGAGTTGCAGGCCGCATCGACGCCAGCTCCGGCGTCTCCATCGAAACCAGCACCGATGACAGCTCCTATGCCAGCACCGCCAGCGGCACCAACCACTATTTTTCCCACCCCGCCGACGACCCTGGGTGTCCCTAGGCTAGCACCGCCGACCACCGCATCCATTGAGGCGCCCACGTCCACATCAACGACAGCACCGACGGCCGCATCGAGGCTAGCCTCGATGAGTCCTCAGCCAGTCACTGCTCTGACGCCTCGTCCATGGCCGCGGGCGGGAGTGCAGCCTTCAAAAAAAAAAAAAAACAAAAACACAAAAAAAAATCACAAACCACGAAACAAACAATCCTTCAAAAAAATCACCAAAAAAACCACAAAAAAACAAAAATCAAAAAAAAAAACAAAACAAACATAACAAAAAAAAAAAAGAACAAACAAAAACACAAGTCGCACTCTCCGCTAGCGGGGGCGCCATGTCATGTCATGCCACGTCCCGCCTCGTCGGCTCCCCATCGTCTGTGGTCACTTCTGCGCCGACCTACATCGGGACGCCACCACGACCGGGTCGGGACGGTCCGCATCGGCACGCGAAACAGCTTCGGGCGGACCGCCTCGACGTCAGCAGTGCAGACTCCGGCGTGGCCGGCATCCACGTTGCCACGACGTGGCTCTACGGCAGCACCCCAAACGGCCTCCACAGCGGTATCCACGATAGCACCCATGACTGCATCCACGGCGGCATACTCGGCCGTGGCTCCCGCGCTCACGTCCGCACCGACGCCAGCATTGACGACAGGGTCGGCCTCAGTATCGTCGGCACCGACAGTGCGGCCTTTAACGACGAGATCGACAACCATCAGGCACACCCAGCGGCTAATTGGGGCCGCCATAACCACGCCGTTCACGTCCGCCACTCGACACCTAAAGCCTGCGCCACGGCCCGCATCGACCCCAACAGCGACGTCAGCACCGACGACTGCATCGACGCCTGCCTCGACGAGCCCTCGCCCATTCACTGTCCTGACGCCTCGCCCAGGGCCGCTGGCGCGGGTGCCGTCTTCAGGCGCACCCTGCGCTAGTGGGGCCGCCATGCCATGTTATGACACGTCTGCCTCGTCGATTTTTTTCGTCTGCGGCACTGTCTGCATCGACGACAACATGACGACTAACGCCGGTACCCACGCCAGAGTTGCAGCCAGCATCTAGCGCCAACCCGCGTCTGCATCGACGCTCCGCATCCATGGCAGCATCGCCATAGCTTTTGACACCAAGCAGCTGGCCGAAAGCGGCAAAAAAAGCAAAAAAAAAAAAAAAGAAACACCAAAGACAACAAAAAGGGAAAAAATAACAAACAAAGAAAGAAGAAAAAAAAACAAAAATAATAATAATAAAAACTCCCACTACCACGCCTACGCGGGCACCAACTTGGACCACAGCACCAACCCGGCACCGATCGCAGCCGAGACGTCACGCCGAACGAACTACTCTCACGCAACCCTTGCCAGATTCAACGCCCCTGAGTCCCGTCCGCGGGGGCCCCCCCGGCGCCAAAGGGGCACCCAGACGTCGCCTACACGGCCCACGGCAGCGTTCGTGGAGCGTGTGTGTTGGAGGTCATCGAGTGGTACAACGTGGTGTCACCGTCCACGTGGGCCACCCTGTGCGCCACGTACGTCATGTACTACTTCTTCATCGGCTTCCGCGACGAGTGGCGGCGACGGAGCGCAGCTACAGCGCGGCGGCGACGCCGACAGCGCGGCGGCGACGTCGACCGCAGACGCCCTCGAGGCCACCAGACGGCCGCCCAGGGCCGCCCTGGCATCAGCCCCCACACTGCCTCGAGCCTCGAGCCGACCCCCCTGCCAAAACCTGGGAGCACGCCAGTGGGGGCGGCTTCAGCCCCCCCGCATGGCACCACGCCTGCCATTCCTGTCATCGGCTACACGGCCTCAAGCCTCGAGTCGACCCTCCCGCCAAAACCTGGTAGCACGCCAGCGGGGGCGGCTTCAGCCCCCCCGCATGGCACTACGCCTGCCGTTTCTGTCATCGGTCCCCACGCTGCCTCGAGCCCAGGGGTGACCTCCCCGCCACAACCTGGTAGCATGGCAGCGGGGCCTGCCTCGGCCGTCTCACATGCTCACACGCCTGCCCTGGATCCTGGCTCCCTCGCAACCTCGCGTGTTAGCACTAGCACTCCCAGCACTAGCACTGTGACTGTACGGGAGCACCTCGAGCGCTACCTCGGACCACAACCAGCCACCATCGGTTACCTCCGAACCGTCAACCGTCGCTTGGCAGCTCGGATTCCACCGCGGCTCCACGCCGGCACCGAGGTTATCGTACAAGGCCAGGTCCACAACCCCATCAACGGCCTCCGAGGCATCGTACGAGGGCCGTCCAGGGAGTACCCAGGCCTCTGGGCCGTCACGCTGCCTACTGGTGACATTGCCCACCTCCGCGGTTCCAGTTTGACCGTCCCAGCACCTCCGCTGCGCGCCGAGGTGCCGCCCACCAGTACAGGCATACTCACGAGGGCGCCAATCCAGGACCCCCAGCCTGCCCCCGCAGCGTACAAAAGTTGCAGCAGTCTGGCGGCACGGCGTCCTGACGACACAGCGGCGGCACCCTGCAAGTCGGCCTCGCTGCCTGCCGCCAGCAGCCGCGATCAGACGGACAACGCGGCTGGCCACGACGAAGGCCTCGGTGGCTCACGCGATGACGGTGACGACGACGGCCTCTTCCTCGGGGTACAGGTCGAGATCACCGCACCGACCAGCCCTCTGCGTGGATACATCGGCACAACCATCGACTTGTCCGGCGACCGCGTCGTGGTCCAGTTCACCGGCGGTCTCACCGTCGGTTGGAGCCGCTCCGATGTGACTCGCGTTCGCAAAGACCCATGGCTTCAGCTGTCAGGCAGCACGCAGAAACTGATGCGGCGCCGCGACCAGTCGCCGCGCCCCTTCCCCGGGACTGCCCTGGAGCCCCTCCATGACATCCCGGAGGAGCCTGTCCCTGCTGACCTCCCGCCTGCCCCCTGGACGGCAACGTCTGTGGAAAAGACAAGTGTCTGTTGTTCACACCTGCTTCACATGCGTACAATCACTCACTCTGACTCTATTCTGTTATGTCAGAAACAAGGATGCCGCCACACAGTGTCTCAGCCTGATGTGTCAGAAACAAGGATGCCGCCACACAGTGTCTCTCCCCTGCCGGCACGAGCGGTGGCGTTCGAAATGGGATCTCATCCACAAGCGTCAGAGCCGAAGGCAGCACCGACGCCCCTGTCGACGCCCGCACCGACGCCAGCACTGACGACAGTTCTGACACCAGCACCTCCAGCGCCAGCGGCCGCCCCCACCACGCCGGCACCAAAGCCAAAGTCACAGGCAGCAGCGACGTCAGACCCGACACCCACCCCGACGTCAACAGTGAGGCCAGCACCGACGACAGCTCCGACGCCAACACCGCCAGCGTCACCACCCACGCCTGCGCCTACGCCGGTACCCACGCCAGAGTTGCAGCCAGCATCTACGCCAACTCCGCCGTCTGCATCGACGCTCGCTTCCATGGCAGCATTGTCCATAGCTTCGACACCAGCACTGCCAGCGGCAGCACCCACGCCCACGCCTACGCGGGCACCAACGTTGACACCAGCACCAACGCCGGCACTGAGCGCTGCCGAGACGTCATCGCCGACGACAACTCTCACGCCAACCCTGCCAGATTCAGCACGCCCTGAGTCGTCCGCGGCGGCACCAAAGATAGCACCCACGTCGGCCTACACAGCAGCGTTCGTGGAGCGTGTGTGGTTGGAGGTCATCGAGTGGTACAACGTGGTGTCACCGTCCACGTGGGCCACCCTGTGCGCCACATACGTCATGTACTACTTATTTACCGGCTTCCGCGACGAATGGCGGCGACGGAGCGCAGCTACAGCGCGGCGGCGACGCCGACAGCGCGGCGGCGACGGCGACCGCAGACGCCCTCTAGGCCACCAGACGGCCGCCCAGGGCCGCCCTGGCACCAGCCCCCACACTGCCTCGAGCCTCGAGCCGACCCCCCTGCCAAAACCTGGTAGCACGCCAGCGGGGGCGGCTTCGGCCCCCTCACATGGCACCACCCCTGCCACTCCTGTCATCGGCCCCCACACTGCCTCAAGCCTCGAGTCGTCCCCCCTGCCAATACCTGGTAGCACGCCAGCGGGGGCGGCTTCAGCCCCCCCGCATGGCACCGCGCCTGCCATTCCTGCCATCGGTCCCCACGCTGCCTTGAGCCCTGGGGTGACCTCCCCGCCACAACCTGGTAGCACGGCAGCAGGGATGCAGGACGCCGACCCTAGCGGCCGAAATCTCCATGGTGCGGACACGCTGCGAGAGGTCGCGGAGACGCTGTCGCACCTGAAGGAGCAGGACCTGCTCCAACGACTGGAGGCTGAGGAGCGCTCCGACAGGAGGAGGCTGAGGAGGCTGAGAGCCAAACGCAAGGCCGCAGCAGCCGCCGAGGGGGGCGGCGGGGGCGCCGCGCAGGCCCAGGAGGAGCCACCCTGCCAGGATGCTCCGGCTCCTGCGCTCCGCCGGGCCAAGCGGATCCTCTTGTCATGGGTGTTGGCCGCGTACCTGCCGCCTCTTGTGGCGGTCCCCGACCGCCGCCCCGCTAGGCGCACCCGCTGGTTCCGCGAAGCTGGACCACAGTACGACGGACCGAGAAAGGCCGACGCGCAGCCGACTGCCCACCGATGCATCGAGCTCCGCCTATGGAGTCTGAGAGCTCCTGGCCCCCGCCCGACTCTGGCCCGCAGTTCGGACATGCTCCTAACCTGCGTGGACGCGGCCCTCGGCCTCCCGCACGGCCGCACAGCAGGCCTCATCCACCGCGCCACTCTCAAGCGTCTGCGCACTGATACTGTTTTCCTTCTTCAGTTTCTCACGTGGTCCGACGCTTTTGAAGAACGCTGGGGCTTCTCATTCACTTTGCCCTCATCCTGACCAGCGTGGTTCGGCCAGCATGTTGTTTGTATGTGCCAATCTTGCGTTTCTACTTGTTTCTGGTAAGCCTGTTGTTCGGTCGTTGGTGCGTACTCTTCACACGCAGTATATATGCATTTGTTGTTCCTCCTTCCTGAATGTGGTGACGTTAACCCGGCCGGCCACCTTCGTTATCTACTGCTTGGCTTTCAGAGCAAACAGGTGGGACAAAATGCGTTGTACTTTTCAAGAGCGAAGAACGCTGGGGCTTCTCATTCACTTTGCCCTCATCCTGACCAGCGTGGTACGGCCTCGCCCTCGCCGCAAGTGCGCGTCCTGCCGTGTTCACCCGGGCGCTGTTCCCTGGTGCGCCGTGCCTGCTGGCGGGGGTGGCGGCTTCAGCCCCACCCCACGCACCCGAGCCATCACGCCATGTCTTGTCCGCCATGTCGTAGCGGGTGCATCCGCTGTGAGGGCCTCCTCTGCACCCTCGCACTGTCTCTGCCTGTGAGCATGCTGGGCCATACGGCTCCCAGCATGTGCACCTTTTCCTCAGCGCGTCTGGCGCCCTCTGCCGTCCGCCGCTTGGTCGCGGACTCTGTCTCTGTGCGCTCTGTGCTGGGCCATGCGGCTCCCAGCTGGTGCACCTTTTCCTCAGCGCGTCTGGCACCCCTCTGCCGTCCGCCGCCTGGCCGCGGGCTCTGTCACTTTCGAGGTCCGCCAATGGGGGCTAAAGGTTAGCTGGCAGTGGCTGGTGCCGCTGTGCTGTCGGCTAGCTTTTGCCGCTTCTGTTGGGGTTCTCGGCCTGTGCGCACTGTGCTGGGCCATGCGGCTCCCAGCTGGTGCACCTTTTCTCTTTTCGCCAGCCCGTGCGACCGCGAGGCACCGCGTCCACGGGGCCTGGGCGCGGGGGCGGGGGGTGCCCCGTCTCTGCGCGCCGCGCAGCGGCCAAGCGCCCAACCGGCGGTCCGCCAAGCCGCCTTAGCCACGTTCTTCACGTCGCCACTCGCGTTGGGGCCTTTTTCTTCACGCGGTCTGACAGGTGAGATCTTCACAGTCTGTCCGCCGTCCGTAGCTTCAGACGCAACGCGCCGGGGGAGGGGGCCTGTTGCCCGCCCTCGTATCTTCAGGCTGCACCGCCGCTAATAGTGTTTTGCGGGTTGTCGCACCGCAGTGCGCCTCGCGGACGGACCCCTGGTCCGCCTACTTGTCCGGTCTCTTTCTGTCTCTCTCTCTCTGTCTCTCTCTCTGTCTCTCTCTCTCTGTCTCTCTCTCTGTCTCTCTCTCTGTCTCTCTCTCTGTCTCTCTCTCTCTCTCTCTCTCTCTCTCTCTCTCTCTCTCACATCGCCCATCTCCCGCTCTCTCTCTCTTCTCTCTCTCTCTCTTTTCTCTCTCTCTCTCTCTCTCTCTCTTCTTTCTCTCTCTCTCTCTCTCTCTCTCTCTCTCTCTCTCTCTCTCTCTCTCTCTCTCTCTCTCTCTCTCTCTCTCTCTCTCTCTCTCTCTCTCTCTCTCTCTCTCTCTCTCTCTCTCTCTCTCTCCTCTCTGCTCTCTTCGCTACTGGCTTCTGACGGAGTCTGGGTTAGGTGAGCCTGAGCGTGGGTGAGTCTGAGTATGGATACGTCTGTGTGTGCCTGACTCTGAAGAAATGAATCTGAGTGTGAGTGAGCTTGTGTATGAGTGAGTCTGGGTGCGAGTCTGAATCCCAATGGTGCCCCTGGCAGTGTCTGGCGACTAGGAGGCCCGGGTCGACTCTCTTTGGGAAGCCAAAATGCTGCCCCTGGCAGCGTTTGGTGACTATGAAGCCCCTGGTGGACCCCCCCTGGGGCTCCCAAAAGATGCCCCTGGCAGCGTTTTGGAAGAAGGGGGAGGGGGGGGGGACCATGAAGGCTCTCAAGAGATTACATGTGAAGGGACCCAAACCGGCAAATTCTAGCTGAGGCGTTTCCACCAAAATCGGCCGAACGGGCTCGTGAAAAATATCAATCCAGGGTGGTTCCAGCTTGGGCTCAAATGATGCCCCTTGTCAACGTTTTGTGCCACGAGGGCTCTCAAGAGATACATGTTCGGGGCGCCAAACGGCAATTCTAGCTGAGACGTCCCACCAAAATCGGCGCGAACGGGCTCGTGAAAACAGCCAGGGTGGCTCCCCCTTGGGGCTCCCAAATGATGCCCCTGGCAGCGTTTTGCGACCATGAGGCTCTCAAGAGATACATGTTGGGGGCGCCAAACGGCAATTCTAGCTGAGACGTCCCACCAGAATCGGCGCGAACGGGCTCGTGAGGTCAGCCAGGGTGGCTCCCCCTTGGGGCTCCCAAATGATGCCCCTGGCAGCGTTTTGTGACCATGAGGCTCTCAAGAGATACATGTTGGGGAGGCCAAACGGCAGTTCTAGCTGAGGCGTCCCACCAAAATCGGCGCGAACGGGCTCGTGAGATCAGCCAGGGTGGCTCCCCCTTGGGGCTCCCAAATGATGCCCCTGGCAGCGTTTTGTGGCCATGAGGCTCTCAAGAGATACATGTTGGGGAGGCCAAACGGCAATTCTAGCTGAGGCGTTCCACCAAAATCGGCGCGAACGGGCTCGTGAGATCGCCAGGGTGGGTCCCCCCTTGGGGCTCCCAAATGATGCCCCTGGCAGCGTTTTGTGACCATGAGGCTCTCAAGAGATACATGTTGGGGAGGCCAAACGGCAATTCTAGCTGAGGCGTCCCACCAAAATCGGCGCGAACGGGCTCGTGAGATCAGCCAGGGTGGCTCCCCCTTGGGGCTGCCAAATGATGCCCCTGGCAGCGTTTTGTGATCATGAGAGAGTGTGAGTGTGAGTGAATGTGACTGTGAGTGAGTCTGAGTGAGAGTGAGTCTCATCTTATCTTATCGAGTCCTATCTTATCTTACCTTTATTACCCTCTATCTTGTCTTATCTTGAAATCTCATATCTTGTCTTAGCTTATCTTATATCAACTCATCTTATCACATCATATTTTGTCTTATATTATTACTCCATAGGCTGTCTTATCTTATATATTATCATACCTTGTCATATATCTTATCTTACCTTATCATATATTGTGCTATCTTATCTTATCTTGTAGTATCTTATCTTGTCTTGTCTTATCTGGTGATTATCATTGGGAGGAGGGAGGCGCGAGCGGGAGGAAGGAGTCCGCGCGTGGGAGGCGTCAGAGTAATAACAAGAACCCCAATCCTTAGGATATGGGGAATAAGAAGAAGGAGGAGAAGAAGAGCAATGATAATACTAATAATCAGAAGAATAATAATCATACTACTAATAATAAGAAGACTAACGATACGAATCATAACACTCATAAGAATAATAATAATAACAACAGAAAGAACGGCATAAACATGCACTTTCAGCGCTCCGCGCGGATTTCTTGGATCTGCGCTGGACCCCACTCCCTAGAGCGCGGAGCGCGGCAGCGGCGGCGCCGGAGCTGCCGCTGGGGGGGGCCCAGCGCGGATGCAAGACATCCGCGCAGAGCGCCAACAACTCATGTTTATAGCTTTTCAAATGCATGTATCCGCCACCGTGCACTGAGGCAGTAGTTGGAGTGTCCTCAAGTACAGGATGCAGCAGGGGTGGGCGTGCTGGGTGTGAGCGCCCATGGCCTTGCTTCTGTCGGCGTGCCAACGGCACCTGTTCTTTAAGAGGTCCACGGCCTCGAGCTCCGGGCGCTCCCGGGCGCTCCTGAACACTCCCGCGCGCCCTCGGGGGCTCCCCGTGTGACTTTTCGAGAGGCCCAAAGCGCGTTCCTGGGGACATGCTAAATCAAAATGGGGTCAGATGGCCCAGGGGACCGTCCCAGGAGGGCAAAATCCTCGAAATCCATGGGTCGATTGCATGGTTCTCGCATCACCACATTTTCGGTCTTCAGAGCGTCCAAGACGGCCCAAGATGCGCCCAAGCCCTGAAACAACCCGAAAGCCCCTAAGAAGGACCCAAGAGGCCCCCAAGATAACCCCAAGAGGGGCCCAAGATGGAGAACACGAACTGACATTTCGAGCCCTAAGCCCCAAGATGGCCCCAAGATCCCCCCACAAGCCCTCGAGGTGCCTTCAAGAGGCCTCAAGCGGCCCTAAAGAGGCCCCGAGAGGCCCAAATCAGGCCCCAAGAGGCCCCCCAAACACTCCCAAAATCGCCTGTAAGAGGCATCCAAGAAGCCTGCAACGATATCCTCACAGGCATCCAGGAAGCCTCTGACCCAGGCACGGTGGCGGGATGGGCCGAAGGCCACTCTATCCGCCGCCCCCTGCTTGCAGGGGTGCACGGCGTGCTGGACGAGCTGTTAGGTTTTGGTTTTGGTTCTTTTTCCAAAAGAACTCCCCAGTGGGCTCCGGCAGAACCCGCCGGCCACCCGGAAGGGTGCTCAACGACCGGAAAAAATCCTCCAAAAAACGGCCGTTTCGCTCGGGACATCCTCAAAAAATCGCGAAGATGGCCCAAGATGGCCTCCAAGTCCGCCCGAGATGGTCCAAGACGGCCTCCAAAACGGCCCAAGAGAGTCCAAGACGGCCCAAGACGGCCCAAGAGGCCCCCCAGAGGCCTCCCAGACGGCCCAAGAGGCCTCCAAGAGGTCCTCCAGGAGAGTCCGAAGAGGCCAAAATCATTGATTTTCCATTGGTTTTTGAAGGATTTTGGCATTTGCGCCTTTTCGGCTCTCCGACGGCTCAAGACGGCCCAAGAAGCCCCCAAGATCGCCCAAGAGGCCCCCAAGAGAGCCCCATGATGGCCCAAGTGGCCTCCAAGATGGCCCCTAGAGGGCCCCAAGAGGGCCCAAGAGGCCTCCAACACGCCCAAGATGGCCTCCAAGACGCCCAAGATGGCCTCCAAGACGGCCCTGGAGCGCCCCAAGAGGGTCCCCCGTTGGCCCAGAAAGGCCCCCCAAACGGCTCCCGACTGCGTCAGACGTGCCAGGAACCCACCAAGATGGCCGAAGTTGGCTCGAAGCTGCGCCCAACGGGCCCAAGAGGGCCCCCAATATGGCCTCCAGGAAGGCCAAAAGGTGCCAAAATCAATATTTTTCCCAAGTTTTTGATGGAATTGGGCATTTCCCTTTTTCGGCCCTTTTCGGCCCTTCCGACGGCCCGAGACGGCCCAAGAGCCCCCAAAGATCGCGAAAGATCGCCCAAGAGGCCTCCAATACGGCCAAGATGACCTTCAAGATGCCCACGTGTTCCCCGAAGGCTTTCCAAACCGATTCGGGGAACACATGGTCCGATGGCTTGGCAGGTCTGGCCTCAACGTTCGGCCACATACGCGCCTCCACAAAGGCAGGGGGCGGCGGTGATTCGCCGTAGGCGTCTTCGATCCGCCGCCCCCGGTTGATTCATTACAAGGGTGCCTGGCGTGCTGAATCGTTCCGCTTTTGGTTTTGGTTCCTTTTCCGAAAAAACTCCCCCTGGGGTTTCGGCCCTGCCCGCCGGGGTCCCGGAATGGCCCGGAAAGGGTGGTTCCAGAAGGTTTTCCTGCTCCAGAAGGCTCCCAGATGGCTTCCAAGATGGCCTTCAAGTTCGCCCAAGATGGTCCAAAATGGCCCAAGAGACTCTAAGTTGCCCCCAAGTTCGCCCAAGAAACCTCCAAGACGGCCCAAGACGCCTCCAAGAGGCCTCGAAGACGACCCAAGAGGCTTCCAAGAGGTTCCCCAGGCGTGCCCGAAGAGGCCAAAATCATAGATGTTCCTAGGATTTTGAAAGTGTTGGTAGTTGCTTCTTTTCGGCTTTCCGACAGCCCAAGACGGCCCAAGAGGCCATCAAGATCGCTCCAAGATCGCCCAAGGGCCTCCAGGATGGCCCCAGAACGGCCCAAGAGGCCTCCAAGATGGGCCCGAGAGTGCAATTCACAGCCCAGAGCCTGCCTCTTCAGAGCCTACTTACGACAGATGGCCCCTAGAGGCCTAGCGTGACATATATATATATATATATATATATGCTTCAGGCTTCAAAGGAGCTTCGTGTATGTTAGCCAAGCGTTTCCCGGCGAATCGGGCCTCCCAAGACTCCATGTTTCAGCAAGCCTTGCTTAGTAGGCCCTCCGCTTCCCTAGCAACAAGTTGCAACATATATTACAAACAGAACAGGTTCAACCGAAACCGTTCTGGCTCAAGACCTTGCAGCGTCACAGCGACGCTGGATTTCTGGTGTGCGTCCAAGAGACGCAGAGCAGCGAACTGCCCGCTAACAAACAGATCCTGCTCCCTACCACAGTGTGATCAGCATCGCACAGGCACTGCCCTATCATAGACGACCAGTTTGAGACGAGCCCAACATCCCCTACAGTGATTTCAACGTATTGTCAGAAGAGAGAAGAGAGTAGCATCTATCAGGATTGTTATCAGGGCAGTGGTCATAAGCGGGACCATTGCATGGTAGCGGAGCTGCTAAGCTCCACGGACTACAGATTCACGGACATAAGTCTCATCGTGTGAGCCATGACGAAGAACAACGGCAACGATGACATCATACCCAAGTGGAATGGAGATCTCACCACGGTGGACGATTACGAGAGAGACGTCAAAGCCTACATCCGAGGGACGAGGCGAGATGAACGATATGTGTGCGGCCCACGTCTATAGAGACGACTAGAAGGTCGAGCCCGACAAGCCGCTAAGGACGTAGACTGAGACCGCATCGAGAAAGACGACGGAGCTGCCGAGCTACTACGACATGTCCGAGCGAAGCTCGGAGCTCAGCCCATCCAGGACGCCGGCAAGTATTTAGCGAGATGGATCTTCGACTTACGCCGAGACACAGGAGAGCCGATGCCGAGTTATATTAGCAGAGACGACGAGGCCTACCATGACGTTGTGAAAGGGTTTGACACCGAGTATTTCAAGAAGTAGCGTACGGCCCGACTCTCCTAGAGATCAAAGTTGTGGAACACCCTCTATAGTGAGCTGATGTGATTTCTTTACAAGATCGAGCACGAGGGCCCAGAGGATGCAGCCGAAGTGGCGAAGAACCTCAACTGGCGGCTCTGGAGTTTTGTCAGCAACGGCCTGGAGGAGATCCCCGAGCATCCAGATTTCGGTAGCGACTTTAATCAGGCGATTCCTCTGGACCAACTGCGTGGACGGCTATTGCTGCAGAGATCAAGATTGTCCCCGACCGAGCGTGCAGCAGTGATCAGCGCAGTCAAAGGCAACTTCGACTATGATAGCATCGGAGAGCAGCTGCGAGTATCTTGGCCCGACGATGAGTTGACGAATCGCGACAAGAAGACAGGCAAGGACAACCATCGTCATCGAGAGCGAGGTCGAATCCACGCCGGCTGGGAGGAGAACAGCGATGACGACGACGACTACAGCTACTACGATGGAGAGCAGTCGGAGGTCTCCTACGAGGATGGCGACGGCGACGAGGACGAGGGAGATCCCGAGGACCCGCTCTACAGCGCCCAGGAGATCGAGGACGCCGAGACCGCGTTCGCCGCCCAGCAGCGCAGCTTCGAGGAAGCCCGAGACCTCCTTCGACGAGCCCAGACAGCAAAGAAGTTCTACCCCGTGTATGAGAATAAGAAGCGAGAGGGTCGCGGAGGACAGCGCAAGTTTCAAGGGCCCCGGGCTGGATCCCGAGGCTCCGGCTCATCGAGCAAAGGACGAGGCCGAGGGGGCGGGCAGCGACGTGACGGACCTCCTCGACGAGATGGAGATCGCTCCCAAGGTCGACTGCCCCGAAAGGGGCCACGTCTGAAGTGCGGAGGCAATCGCGAGACGAAGGATCATCGGGATCGCACTTCATCGGCCGGCAGCAAAGGAGATCGTGAACGCCCAAAGCGAGGGTTTGGAGCTTTCGTCTTCTTCGGCGCCGAGCAGGATGCCGAGATGGAGGCCAACCTCATTACGAACGAGACGACCCGCATCGAGCTGGAGAATGCGATGTTCCACAAGCCGGTGATAAAGAACAAGCCGAAGCGGGAGAAGAGACAGCTCGACAATACCCAGTATCTTCAGGTGGAGAAGTCCATCGAGATGCGAGAGCGAGTTGAGCACGTCAAGCTGCCGAGCTGGCCTACACTGGAGAAGCTCGACGACAGGGTCCTCATGAGTGTGAAGCAGAGCTCCTCCAAGGGTTTCGGAAACCTGGACATTGGCGCGACCTCCAGCATCATGGGCATAAAGGCCGCCGAGAACCTACGCGACATCATTTACGAGCAGACGGGCCAGAACATCAAGATGGACGTTAGCCAGAAGAGTACATTTATATTTGGCGATGGCAGCTCCAAGACCTGCACCGGCAAGGCTACCTTTCCCCTCAACATTGCTGGTGTGGACGGCGAGCTCGAGATTAACATCCTCGACGCAGATGCCCCGCTCTTGATCGGAGTGGATGGTGTGAGCCGCCTGGGAGCTGTGATCGACTGCGAGGCACGTTCTGTTTACTTCAAGAAGCTCGGACGTCGAGCTGAGCTGCTCGTCCTTCCGAGCGGTCACCTTGCACTGCCACTGGTGCAGCAAGCCGATTTTGGCTTCGTGGTATCCCTCGAGTAGGGGCCCACGCCCGAGACTGCTACGGTGCCGGAGGGAAAACGTCAAAATGAGCAGCCGATCGGAAGCAAGACTGACGAACCACCTGTATCCGTGCCCCATACGGTCCCCGACGAGGCCCCAGATCATGGAACCCTGCAGGCCTCAAGCACCTCATCGGCACTTACAAGCACGGGGACATCATCATTACCTACGCCTACGGGGACACCATCATCCTTTACGCTTACAGGGATATCATCATTCCCTACGCCTACGGGGACATCATCAATAAAAACGTCTGGGACATTATCTGTACCAGCCCCTACGGCCTCAGCTATGACATCATCAAGGTCACCCTCAGAAACTTTCCCAAAGATCCCCGAATTCCCAGCGCTCCAAACGGAAACGCCACCGTTCTCCAGAGCCATTTGGGCTACGAGCGATCTGAGCTCAGAGCTCCGATTTCGGCAACCAGATTGCCTTCCATATTCGCATGAGCCTCAACCGCGAGACGAAATGCCGCAAAGCAGAGAGCCAGCAAGTGAAGCTGGAGAACGAGGAGATGGACGGCCCCTGGGAGCAGGTGAACGTTCGAGTGCCTCTGGAGGACTCGGGAGCATCAGCGACGGGCCGCTCACCGACGTCGACGAGGTCTACGCTACAACGGATATTGCCGCAGGGGCGACTGATCGCTCACCAGGACACGAAGGGCAACATCTTCTACGCGGTCGAGAGCTCGGAGCTGGACCACAGCAAGAAGCGGATGACGGACATCTTCCTGCTGGAGCATCTGCCGAATTGGGAGATGTGGTCCAGCGAGCTCCTCCGGCAGTGGACACAGTGCCGCCGCTGGGGGCGGGTCATCCAGAAGGCCTTTCTCAAGACGATCGACCACGTGAACCGGAAGCTGGACAGTCTCGGCCTACCTGTGCAGCTGCTACCAGAGAAGTACCCGACTTGGCCGACGGACCTCGAGCACCGTGCGAAGATCGAGCAGTGTCCGCCGAGCTCGAAGGCAAAGCAACGTCCCCAGAAGTCGACAGCCGCGGCCGCGCGCGAGCAGAATCAAGAGCTGCGGGCCACCATCGAGACCGCAAAGTCCAATTTCTTGACCAAGTTTGCGGATGTGAGTGCGTTGGCAGCGCTGAGCTCAGAGCAGATCCACGAGCAGCTCAGCATGGTCACGCTGGGCAACCACCTCAGGCCCCTGTGCAAGATGTGGGGATTGACCAAGTCGGGCAAGAAGGAGGAAGTGGTCGACAAGATCATAGCGTACATCATCGAGCAGCGCGGCTCGGCAGCAGCGACGATAAAGATCAAGACGGAGACCGAGACGAAGAAGGCGGAGAAGGCGCCTACGACCATAGACCCGGCGACTCCAGCTCACTACACGCAGATGCGCCAGCACCCGGACTGCAAGCTATACCGAGGCATCGCGAAGAACGAGACGATCGTGAAGGTGAAGCCCTACGGGTAATGCAGAACGTCAACCAGCGCGACGACAGGCGGAGGGAGAACCTTCGCAGGAAGCGCCTCAAGAGCCAGCGGATCTTCGAGAACAACAAGAGGCTCATAGAGCACCAGGTGCTCAACCTGAACGGCTCGGCCCTCGCCGAGCAGCCACGCAACAGTCGGTCGTGGCAAAAGACCTGCTGGAAGAACCTCCACAAGATACTCCCCTACGAGGTGATCGTGGACGGCTGCGCCTGCGGACTGAGAGCTCCCGACACAGGCGAGCTCATGAAGAAGCGCTGGAAGTTTCTCACTAACGACAAGAGGATCTGGGTGGCCCTAAAGCCGCTACAATGCCGTGGAAGACACTACCACGAGGAGATTGAGAGCAGCCTGAAGACTGAGGCTTCGGGCTACTACCCCAAGATGCTGTGCCGCCGGATCCTCCGGGCTCTGACCAAGAGCCAGAACCAGAACTACTTCGAGGACGAGGTTGCGAAGTGCCTCTGCATGGCAGCTACCCAGCAGCCACCGACGGAGCCTACGCTTGTGGAGGATGAGCCGTCGATTCCACCTCAAGACGGCAAGGAGACTCACGACCTCACCAAAGAGACGATCAAGAAGATAGAGAGCTACATCAGGCTGGTGCACACCAACCTTGGACATCTACCCCGAGCTCATCTACTACGATACCTTCGCGACCGTGGTGCTCGCCCAGAGGTACTACGACTGGCAGGGACATTCAAGTGCGACATCTGCGACGCGCACCGACCACCGACAAAGCGGCCACCAGCCTCATCAGCAGAGCAGCCACATAATGGTCATGAGGTTCTCTTCGACGCCTTCTCATGGATCCGTCGCAGCAAGAAGACGAACGTGATGGCGCTGGCGATCCTCGACGCCGGCTCAGACATCCTCTACGTGCGACTGATCGACGAGAAGGAGATCCCGGGTACGACTCGACAAGTTCGTGCCGGCGACCTTCGACATATTTTTGCGACAAAATGGTTTCCTTGGATGGGGCGCCCGAAGGTCATGCGCTACGATCCCGCTGGCAGCGCCATCTCCAACGAGTTCCACGAGTGGATCGAGAGCCAGGGAGTCTACTGTCTTCCTTGCGCGGCCGATGCCCACCGGCAGATCGGCAAGATTGAGCGCGCGATCGAAGCTTTCAAGGAGGTCCTAGAGGCTTTCGACGAGATGGTCTCAGCTGAAGTGCCTACCAGCGAGATGATTGGACTCCAGACAGCTGCCAGGAACGACCTGATCAGGATTGATGGATTCAGCCCACTGCAGCGCTATGCCGGACGGACCCCGACGGGGACCACGGTTAACTTGTCCGACGAACCGAACAACCTGCCCCTCATCAGCACCGAGCTGCAGGATGGCACCTTCAGCAGGGACGCCCAAGTTCGACGCCTGGCGCGGCTGGCTCACATCCAGACCGAGAACTCCGACCGAGTCAAACGGGCGGAAGCCGCGCGCTTCAGGTCCTTCAAAAGGTACGAGACGGGCGACCTGGTCTTCGTCTACAGGAGGCTCCCACCAGGAGCCTGGATCAAGAAGGGCCAACCTCGCTCCATGCCTGGGCGAGGCCGCTGGTACGGACCTGGACGAGTACTCTGCCACGAGCCATCGAGCTCGGGACATCGACCTGGTCTACCTGGGACAGTGGTCAACATCACACTGGCTGGACGCTTCTATCGAGTTGCCCCAGAACAGCTTCGACCTGCTACGCCCTCCGAGGAGGCGATGGACTCTCTACGCTCGCGTCGCGAGCAGCCGGGGACATGGGCCTTCGGCGACGTCCAGAAGCTGCTCGACCAGAACGAGGTGATCGACCTTTCGAAAGAGTCCCCGCCTACTGGCGAGGACCTGGCCGCTGACGACGGCGAGTCTGTCAGCGCTCGCACCTTCGAGGGCAACGCGAGCGGACCCTGGGCCATTCCTGAAGACGAGGAGCTACCCGTGCCACGAGGGGATCCTCGGAGTTTGGGCCCAGGAGGAGGAGGCGGCGGAGGTGGTGGAGCCATCGAGGCACCCCCAGGACTGGAAGAGCGACCTCTTCCTGGACCGCGACCTCCAAGGCGACTACGGAAGAAGGGCAATCCCTGGGCCGAGGCGGCCGAGGTCCAAGACCCTCTCATACAGCCAGTACAGCCAGAAGCACCGCCAGGCATTCCACAAGAGGAAGGCCACGAAGCTGGACACCAAGAGGAAGCCGAGCTACCTGCAGAAGAAGAAATCGTCATGGAGGCCCCTCCCGACGACGACCAAGCAGAGCGTCCCTCTCAGCAACCCATTGCGGTGGACACGGACGACGACCTCGACGAAACGACGGCGCCTGACATGAACGACAAGCGCCGGCTGCGGTCGCCTGGCTCGACCGAGCCACCTGCTAAGAAGCAGCGGATCAACGTCGCGACCCAGGAGGCCTTCCCCTACTACCTGCAGGAAGGCAACTTCTACGGGGACTACGCCTATAGCGTCCAGCAGTACGACGAGACGAAGGAGGATGACGAGCTCATCGTGCTGGACATCCCCGTCAGCAACGAGCACGCGCTCATGGCCTACATGGACAACCCTAGAAATTTCGTGGCATCACAGGCCCGGAAGGGCCGAGTGGAGGTTTCTTTCAAGACGGCGACGCCTGAGGAAAAGAAGCTGCTACTTGAGGCCCAGCAGAAGGAGTGCACCTCGGTCCTCAGCACGAAGGCTGTCAGGATCCTCAGCCGCAAGGGGATCGACCCGGCGCGCCTACTGCGCTGCCGTTTCGTGCTGACCTGGAAGAAGGACGAGCAGGGCAACGTGCTCCGAGGCAAGGCCAGATTGGTCGTGCTTGGCTTCAGCGACCCCGATCTACTACAACTACGGACAGAGTCACCAGTTGCCTCAAGACGTGCACGACAACTTCTACTGGCCATGGCAGCAAGACACAAGTGAAAGCTGGAGAAGGCAGACGCAGTGACAGCCTTCCTCCAGGGCGAGACTGACGAGGAGAAGAGGAAGATCTACGCCGACCCGCCGAAAGATGTTCGTCAGGCATTCGGCATGAAAGATGACGATGTACTACAGTTCCTCAAGCCTATGTATGGGTTTGTACATGCTCCTCGCAAGTGGTGGCTCCATTTCAAGGACAGGCTCAGAACGCTGAAGCTGGAGATCGTGCAGTGCGAACCTTGCGTCTGGGTCATCCGAGACGGCAACAAGATGGTTGGCATGGTCATCCTACACGTCGACGATATGATGATTGCCGGCGATCGCAACAACTCGGCCTTTCTCAAGAAGCGTCAGGAGATTCACCAAGCGTTCGAATGGACACCCTGGGAGAGCCGAGCGTTCGTGCAGTGTGGCATCAGCATTCGACAGAACGAGGATTATACCTGCAGCCTCGCACAGGACAGCTACAGCCTGAACGTGGAGCCCATCAAGATACGACGTGGGAGGAAACCCACAGAAGGAGTTTCAGACAAGGAGAGATCAGACCTACGAGGCCGACTTGGTACAGTCGGATGGCGAGCTCAGCAGTCGGCCCCGTGGCTCAGCGCAGAAGTCTCTCTACTTCAAGCGGAGATACCTACGGCCACGGTCTCAACCATCCAGAAGATCAACAAACTTATCCGCACCATGAATGACACCGCCGACGTAGTCATGCTCATCCCGGCCATTGAGCAGATTGCCGTGGATGGCTGCGGCGATGCAGCATGGGCCGCCCGTATCACTGGCGAGTCCCAAGGCGGAGAAATCGTTGTACTGGCCCCCCTGTCCTTCCTGAGTGGCTCGACAGAGACGGTTGCGCCTATCTCTTGGAGATCATGCAAGCTACCCAGAGTGGCCAGAAGCAGTACGAGTGCGGAGGTCCAGATGATGACGGAGACCTTGGACGAGATCAGTTACGTGCGACTGTTCATCTACGAGCTGGAGTGCGGTCAAGTGGACTACACCAACAAGCAGCACGTGAACGACGCCATCTCATCCTGCCCTGGCGTACTTGTCACAAACGGTAAGTCGGGCTACGACGCGATCGAGAAGAGTGAGTCAGCTGGTCTCGGACTACGTGACAAGCGGACGAGCATCGAGTGCTTGGGCATTCGACAGCAGAAGGAGCAGACGGCCCTCCAGATACGCTGGGTACACAGCGACGCCATGTTAGCCGACGGATTGACCAAGGATCGTGCCGCCAAGGTCTTGCTGGAGTTCTTCAGATCAGGCCAACGCTGGAGACTCGTGGACGACCCACTTCACCGCAGTGCCCGGAAGCGCAAGACCGAGGGCCTGGACAAGCTCGACCATGGCAAGCCGATCTCAGACGACGACGAGGCTGCTATGCTGGAGGCCCTGATCTACTACGCCCGCGACAACCCCGACGAGCAGGAGAGCCCTGCTGGAGATGCTGCCCTGTGGGGCATGATTAAGCCGCTCACGCGCTTTGTGCTTTCTGTGAATTCAGTTGCCAGAGGCAGGTCTCGATGCCGTTTCATCGATCTTTAGCTTTTGGGCATGCAATTCACAGCCCAGAGCCTGCCTCTTCAGAGCCTACTTACGACAGATGCCCCCTCGAGGCCTAACGTGATATATATATATATATATGTTTCAGGCTCCAAAGGGGCTTCGTGTATGTTAGCCAAGCGTTTCCCGGCGAATCGGGCCTCCCAAGACTCCAAGTTTCAGCAAGCCTTGCTTAGTAGGCCCTCCGTTTCCCTAGCAACAAGTTGCAACATATATTATGAACAGAACAGGTTCAACCGAAACCGTTCTGGCTCAAGACCTTGCAGCGTCACAGCGACGCTGGATTTCTGGCGTGCGTCCCAGAGACGCAGAGCAGCGAACTGCCCGCTAACAAACATATCCTGCTCCCTACCACAGTGTGATAAGCATCGCACAGGCACTGCCCTATCATAGACGACCAGTTTGAGACGAGCCCAACATCCCCTACAGTGATTTCTGTGATTTCCGCTCACTCCCCGAGCCTTTCCTGCCCCTGCTCCTGCTGCTCTCACCCTTCTTCCCGCTGCCTGTTTTGGTTCGGAACTTACTAGGGCCCTTGGCCTTAGAGCTACGCAGTTTGATTGCCGCGCGATCATTCGACAAAACGATATCAGCGATATCCGACCCTGCGGGTCTTACATATCACAATGGTAGCTTGGAGCGAGGTTCGCTGCCCCGGCCTTCGGGCCTTACATATTCCACGACGGCGTCTGCGACTCGTCGGCCCACGGAATCGACGGCCAGCGCCGTCCAGCTCTGCCGCCGCGCAGCGTTCATCTTCACATTCGTGATCAGCGCCGTCAGCGACAGCGCAGCGCCCAATACCTACATCCCCTGCCAGCTCTCTGCCTCGGCAAGCGCCGACATCCCGAACACTTTCTCCCACGCCAGTGACGTCAGCGACTTCACCGGAAGCATCGGCAAGCGCCGAGATCCCCTGCAGCCTATCTCCAACATCGGCAAGCGCCGAGATCACCTGCAGCCTATCTCCTACATCGGCAAGCGCCGACATCTTCAGCATCAGCGCCGTCAGCGACAGCGACAAGCCCAACGCCTACATCCCCTACCAGCTCATCGACACGGCAGGCGCCGACATCGATTACGGCATCGAGTTTGATTTCAATTTCATTTCGTATTCTGGTATTCCTTGCAGTTCATTCGTAGACAGAATGACGGAGTTCAATCACAACCAGTCAGTGATGCCAAGCTGGAATAGAGATCCAGCGAAGTGGCGAGATTACAAGCAAGAAGTTAAATTGTGGAAGCTCAGCGAGAACCTGGAAGTGACACAAAGCTTGGCATCGAAGTTAGTCTTGAGGTTGACGGGTGCCGCCAGATCGGCTGCCCTCAACATGACGGAGCAGGAACTCCACCCGCCGCCGGACGCCGACATTGAGGAGGCAAACGAGAAGAAGCGCGATCGGAACCAGAAGGGCATCGAGAATGTGCTGAAGCATCTCGAGACAAACCTAGGCCAGCAGAAGCCGGTACAGAAGGGAGAGACGCTAGAGAAGTGCTTCGAGTCGACTCAGCATCATCGCCGCCGTGGAGAACGCATGACGGACTGGCTTGTGCGATTCGAAGCGGGACTACAACAACTACGCGAGAACGGGGTTGACCTCACTACGCTTGACGACGTGGCCGGCTGGTTCCTGCTGCGCAAGGCTGGGCTCACGGCCGAGCGCCGTGAGCGCGTCGTAGGCAACTTGCCGGACGAGCATTACTCATTTCAGCGCATCAGGGGCCTGCTGGTGCGCATGTTCCCTGATATCCATACGTCGGAACGGCATGCCAGCTTGCCGTCGCGACCGTGGCCGCAGCGATCCAACAGTAGTTGGCAGCGCCCATCGCCAAGCCGAGCGCGTTCAGCCAACGTCGCCGACGAGCCAGAGGACGAGCGCGAGGACTCGGAGGACGGCGACGACAACGACGCGGAGGCAGACGTCCAGGACATCGTGCGCCAGGAGCTTGAGGCTTTCAGCGCCGAGCTGGAGCAGTCCAACTACGACCTCGGCGAGGTGTTCGACAGGGGCGACTCTGCCAAGGTGGAGGCCGCCGCGGCGGAGCTCGCCGCGATTCCCGAAGCCATGGCGACCATGCGGTCGGCCCGGGAGGCCATCAAGGGCCGCGGGAAGGCTTCGCCCAAGCGCCGACCCGCGGGCAAGCTACAGGGCCGCGTGGACCAGCGCAAGAAGAACTCCAAGTGCTGGGACTGCGGCGAGGCGGGGCACTGGACCGGTGACAAGGGGTGCCCGACACCAGGCGCTCGGAAGTTCGCCCCGAATTCCAAGCAGAAGGGCGGAGGACGAGGCGGCGGAGGTCGCTCGCACCGCCAGGCCAACATCACCGAACAGGTCCACGATCAGAACCACGTGGAGTTCGGCGACGAGGAGGTGATTCTTCATCCAGAAGGTCCGGTCACTCCGCCACCCGAGACCCTGGTCTCCGAGCGCGTGGTGCCCGACTTGCCCACCGTAAACGCCACCAACGCCGGCGAGAAGCCCAATGACGACGGTGTCGGCGTGATCGACACTGCCTGCCTGTTCTGCGTTGGCGGGCTCAGCTGGTACAAGCAGTACAAGGAGAAGCTCGCCAAGATGGGTCTGGCCGACCAGATCCTGGAGGAGCCCGAGAACGAAGTCTACAGGTTCGGGAACGGCGGCACGCTCCCGAGCAAGCTGCGCGTCACAGCCCCACTCGTGCTGTGCGGACGCGCTGGCCGCATAGTGTTCAGCGTTGTGGATAGCCCCACGCTCGGCCTGCTTATCGGCCGGGACTTCATTCAGCCGAGCAAGATCGACATCTCGCTCTGGAGGGGGCAGATCCGCATCGGGAACCATTCCCAGAAGCTCATCACGAGCAGCGCGGGACATCCCGCGATCGACCTCCACCCGGAGGACTGGCTCGCCATCAAGGGCGCGGGCCACGAGTTCGGACCGAAGGCTGTCGGTACCAAGGCCGTCGCCAAGAGGCCAGCCCCGAAGCCCACGGTCAACCTCACTACGAAGGCGAGCAATCTGCTCGAGAACATCACGAGGCTCATCCCCAAGAAGGAGCTCAACGTACCGAGGCGACTTCAACAGCGACGCGGTGGCAGCTCAAGGCTCATGGCCGCCGTGAGCTCTGCGTTGGTCTGCTGTTCGACGGCGGTCGCGCCGCCGACGTTTGCTCCAACAGCGATTTCGCCTACTACCTGCATCGCCGAGTCCCTCGACGACTGCGTGGCCTGCGGCACCAAGTCCTACACTGACTGTTGCCACCTCGGGTTCTGCTCCGAGCGTGTGTTTCGGCAACTCGGTCACGCTGGACATCAAGAACGACAACGAGCCGAAGGAGGTCAACATCGCGGAGGAAGAGCAGATGAAGGTACGTCAGCTCAAGAAGGGGACGAAGCTGCAGCTGACCGCCAGCAAGCGGTCGGCCATCGTCACCAACAAGAGCGGCGTCAAGCCGCACACGGTCAGCCAGGCGCTCAAGGCAGACCTGGCCAAGTCAACTACGAGCTCGAGCGAAATCTCGAGCAACGCCACCATCCTCTACGAGTGGTGCTGCAACCCCGACAGCAAGCTCAGTGCGAAGTGGACCGAGAGTGGAGGAGCTGCTGTACGTTGCGGTCTTCCTGGATACGACCTTTCTCGGAAGCCCATCGTCGAGAAGCACGAGGGCAAGATCCGGAAGAACCTGCGGAAGGGCCAGAACGCACGGGTCCACGCCGCATTTCCATGCACGCCCTGGACCGCGTTGCAGCGCATCATCCTGAAGATCGACCCCGGCAAGGCCGAGAAGCTGGAGAAGGATCGGAAGCATTCCGCGAGGATGATCGACCTTTTCCTGAAGTCAATGAGCCGCCTGCGGAAGGAGTTCGGCAGCCAGCTCGCGGTCTCCTTCGAGTGGCCGCGCTACTGCGACGGCTGGGACCAGAAGAAGAACTACACCGCGAAGAAGCTGAAGGACCAGCTCCCGCGCATCATCGATTTCGATGGCTGCGCCTACGGCCTGCAGACAAAGAGGGGGGACGCGATCAAGAAGCCGTGGAGGATCATCACCGACCACTACGGGATCGACAACTCGCTGCACAAGCTTTGCGACGGCCTACACAAGCACGTCGAGGCCCGCGGCAAGCTTGCCAAGGACAGCGATAACTACACCGACAAGCTCGTCGCCGCGCTGGTCAAGCAGCTTCGCAAGACGAACAAGACCGAGCACCGCGAGGCAAACCCCGCGGAACCAGCGAGACGGAGAGCCGCGAGAAGGACAGTGCCTGCCCCGGCAGCCCCTGCCGAGCCAGCCTTAACGGCAGCGGAGGAGCGGACGCTCAAGTCCGCCATATTGCAGCTCCACGTCAACACGGGACACCCTGCCAACGACGCGCTGGCCCGGGCTATCCGAGTGACGGGTGGGTCCCAAAGAGCGGTCGAGATGGCTCTCAACCTGTACTGCGAAGTCTGCGCCGCCCATCAGCGACCCCTACCACACCTACCTGGGATAATCAAGCTAGATAGGGGCTTCAACGATTCCATCGGAGTGGACTTGTTCACTCTTGCCGACTACGCCGGCAACCAGCTGGTTTTCCTCAATGTGGTCGACCTCGCTTCTGGATTTACCTTATGTGGTACAGTTTCTTCGAGACACCCTTCGGTTGTATTCGCGAGGCTTTTGCAGGTTTGGATTACGCCGTTTGGGGCACCACAACGGGTACTTTTCGATGGAGGAGGCGAGTTTGAGAGGGAGTCCTCGAAGGAACTCGAGGACATGGGCTGCCGCCTTATGACTACTGCCGCGGCTACGCCGCAACAGAACGCCACCGTGGAAAGGCGCGGCGGCATGTGGAAGGTCCACGCCAGGAAGCTGATCGACCAGTTCAGCATCAGGTTCGACCAACCCGCGAACGCCCACAAGATCCAGTGGCTGCTCGCCGCTGTCTGCTGGGCTATGAACAGCTCAGTCAATGCCAGTGGATATTCACCGGCACAGTGGGTACTCGGACGTGACCTTCGACTACCCTACTGCCTGCTGGACAACGCTGGGAGGCTCTCGCTACACGAGAGGGTGGTCTCCGACAAGCCCTTCTCCGAGAGGACTGCCATCGTGAAGGCCGCCCGGACGTCTATCCAGCACCTGCGTTTCAACCAGTCCCTATCCCGGGCTTTACTCGCACGATCGCGCGCGGATGGAGCTCAGCACGCGTCGGATGTCTACCAGACGGGGGACCGGGTATACTACTGGAGGGGGAACGGCAAGCCCAAGCGCGAGTGGGCTTTGCAGTGGCACGGACCCGGCATCATCATCGGCTTCGAGGGCACATCGAACGTATGGGTCAGCCACCGTTCCACCACCGTCAAGGTCAACCGAGGACATTTACGACACGCTACTGCCTCAGAGCTCGTGCCCTGGGGACAGGTGCTCAACGCCATGAACGGCAACCAGCCACCACCACCGCCAGGACAACCACCAGCTGACCAACCCCCACCTCCTGACGGATCACGGCCACCAGGGCCAGGAGGAGGGGACGAAGGACCACCACATGAAGGAAGAGACGGCGGTGGAGGCGGATTACCACCATCAGATCAAGGAGGAGATGGAGATACATTCATCGACCTCACGGGCGAGACGCCGAAGAAACGCCCGCGAATGGAAAACGTTCCGCCAGCACTACCACCCCCGCCGACGGCTATCACGCAGCGCAACTTCGGGAACATCGAAGATACCCCACACAATCGCCGCGCTCATGCTACCTTTGAGTGGATTCGCCGACGGCAAGGAGATGAATAATATACGACAAGTGGGGGCGCCTCAGGCAGCGGCTCAGCACCAGCACCTTCGGGAGGAGACCTTCCCGGGCTGCCCGCGCCTGTTTCTGACTCAGCTGCTGCCGCTGACCCCGCTCATGCTCAAATGCCAGCCCAAGAAGATCCAGATCGCGCTGCAGATCCAGCTCCAGATCTCGCCGTGCAACCAGAAGTACGCGACGAACAGCCTGAAGAACGCGATGGAGTACGACTACCATCGCCAGGAGCTCGACGCACAGAAGCTGATGGACATTCATCGGATGCCGACAGCTCCGGATCCGAAGGGCTACGCGACTGGAGCAAGGCCGCGGAGGAGGAAGTTCGCAGAGAAGCCTTTGCCCGCAGACCACAATATCCTGAAGGACAACGCGGCAACAAGGCTCAGCGCCAAGCTCAACAAGAGGACGCACCTCGCGCACTTCAACGTGACAGGCTCGACCAGACAGACGACCGCAGCAAAGCCATCAAGCGCAAGGAGTTCTTGGAGAGTCTCAAGGACGACCTACCCAAGTGCTTCAAGAGGCCAAAAGACGCACTCAGGACCGACCTCTATTTGGACAACTACTTCGAGGTCAGCGACGACGAGTTGCACTCGACCGTTCGGCTCCGAGAGGTTATGCTCACCGGGAAGGCCGCTGCTAAGGAGATCGAGTACGACAAGCTCTCCGCCAAGGACAAGAAGCTCATGGACACGGCCATGAAGGTCGAGTGGTCCAAGTGGACCGAGTTCGGGGCCTACAAGAAGCTGCCGCCCAAGGAGCTGAAGGAGATCCTCAAGCGACACCCTGGAATACGACCAGTCGGCACCCGCTGGGTGCTCACGCAGAAGGCCGCCAACCTCATGAAGGCCCGCCTCGTCGTCCAGGGCTGTCAAGAGGACAAGTCCCAGATCCGCGCGGACGCGCCAACCGGGTCAAGGGACGCGCTTTACCTCGCGCTTGCTGCCGCCGCCCAGCTTGGCTGGGACCTCGCGTCGTACGACGCGATGACGGCCTACCTGCAGTCGGGCAATATCGAGAGGCTGTTACTGCTACGCATGCCAGCCAAGAACCCGCCGCCAGGCACACTGCCCGGCGAGATCGTGATGGCGACTGGCGCCATCTATGGTGCCCGAGATGCAGGACGCCAGTGGTACCTCTACGCCCAGAAGGTGTTCCAGGAGCACGGCCTCATCGAGAGCAAGCTCGAGAAGGGCCTTTACTACTTCTACGACGACAAAGGGCTCGCCGTCATGACCCACTCCCACGTGGGCGACTTCCTCATCGCCCAGCGCGGAAACTCCAGCGAGTGGAAGCGAGTCATTAGCTCCTTGCAGAAGAAGCTGCACCTCAAGAAAGTAGAGGGCATCATCGAGTACTGCGGCCGGACCATCAACAAGACCAACGAGGAGTTCCGCATTACCCAGGCGACGGCCGCCGCCCAGGTGGATTTCATCGAACTCAACGCCCAACGCGGACGATCACCAGAAGATCGGCTTACCACCTCGGAGGTCTCGGGATATCGCCACACACTCGGTCAACTGCTTTGGCTCGCAATACAGACTCGAGTGGACATCGCCTGCCCGGCGAGCCTTGCAGCTCGCCGTGCCAACGCCGCCGCCGTGGCCGACGCCAAGACGCTGAACAAGACCGTCGCTTACGTGCACGGGTCCGCCGACTTCGCCATCGTCATCAAGCGCAACATCATCGACCTGCGCACCTGCACCACTATCTGCTTCAGCGACGCGGCCTTCGCCAACGTGGACGGGGTGAAGAGCCAGTGGGGCATGGCGATTGGGCTAACTCACAAGCTGCGGGACGTCGTGGCTGGACGATATGACTTGTGCCTGCCCGTGGCCTGGCGTTCGGGCACGGTCAAGCGATCCGTGAAGTCGACGCTGGCCGCCGAGGGCTACGCCACCCTGGAGGGCGCCGAGTCGAGTACTTGGTTCGGCCAGCTCCTCACGGAGGCCTACAATCCGAAGAAGACGCTCAAGCAGATCGACGACCTCAGCACCAAACGATCCGGGGAGATCTACAGCGACAGCAACGGCCTGGTTACGCACATCAAGTCTGACGTGGGCCAATCCACCGACAAGCGGTTCCGCATCGTCGCATCGATGATCAAGGAGACGGTGCACCCCAACAGCCAGCTGAAGCTCTCGTGGATACCTACGTGGAGTATGGTCGCCGACGCGCTCACCAAGATCGTGGAGACCGGAGTGCTCCTCGCTTTCTTCGGGGCCAAGAAGCACAACTTTGGCACTAGGCAACCGCGCGCCGCCATGCTTGCCTCAGTGCTGATGACATGTCTCGGACGCGTGAAGGCACAGCCTACCTCGCAGGAGATATCATATTGGGTCTGCTACATGGCATTCATCGCGATGCTCAGTGGAATCATGATCGGCTTTACATTGTTCGCAGCGCTGTGGTTTGTGATGCGAAGAGAGATATTTGGGTCAGGCGATCCCAATCCCATTCAGATCGGGACCATCAACAACACCAGCAATGGGTCCAAGGCTGACCACACCGGGCACGCGGACACCCCCTTGCCCGGAGTATATCCAGGATGGGATGGACGATACCTTGGACGCCGCATCAACGTACCGCCTACCATTCCCGAAGACGCCGACGGAGATGTCCACATGGAGCCGCCGATGATTGCCGCTGCAGCCCAAAGTTCATCATCAGCAAGCGGATCGGCAGCGCCAGCCGCGCCGCCATCATCACCGGACAGCTTCGTGCAGGGAGCGAGTTCTGCGCCATCATCGCCGATGACGGTTCACAGTTCTTCGTCAGCCAGCGTGGTTTCGTGGAACGGATCAACGCCAACGGTTTCGCCATCGGAGATGAACGCCTGTGTGATCGCCGAGCACAACATACGCGTGGGACACAACCCACATAGTGTTTACGTGACCTGCAGGACGTGCCGGAAGCACGCGTCATGGCTTCGCCGGAATCACATGACCCATGAGCCAGACTTTTCGAAGATGCGCAACAGTCTGCGCTGGGACTTGCAAAACAGATGGAGGCAGCTTCAAGGGTTGCCCGGCAACGCGAAGGTTCAGAAGACGATTTCGTGATGCAAACCGCCGCTCTGTGCCGCCGCTCTGCTCCGTTTTGCTAGCTTGTTGTTGTTTTTTACACCTGGCGCCACATCGTGTGGCAGACTACGTTAGTCCGCATTGTTTTGATTGTGGAGCTGCCGCGCTCCGCACCCACAGCCCGTTCGAAGCTTCATTCAGTGTGCACAGTTTTTTTCCAAATGTGGTGACGACCACACTATTAAGACCTTATCTCGATAAGATAGCGTTCTTTGAGTCTTGTCGCATAGCGATCGGACTCGCGCTGCTGCTCGCTTTGAGAATTTATTTGTTTCTTGCCGGTGCGTGTAGCAGCACCCGTTAAATGCCCAGAGGCAGCCGGATAGCATGCCGACAAGGCCGTTTGCCTGTGGTTGTTCTGGTGAGGACGCTGCGCCCAGCACCCACCGCGGTGTGTGTCAGCGCTCGCTCTCTCAGCGAAGCGCCCTGACTAATGTAGTGAGCTGCGATCGGTGATCGTCGCTCGACGGCGCCGCAAGCGCCGATCAGGAGGAGTGTGATTTCCGCTCGCTCCCCGAGCCTTTCCTGCCCCTGCTCCTGCTGCTCTCACCCTCCTTCCCGCTGCCTGTTTTGGTTCGGAGCTTACTAGGGCCCTTGGCCTTAGAGCTACGCAGTTTGATTGCCGCGCGATCATTCGACAAAACGATATCAGCGATATCCGACCCTGCGGGTCTTACATATCACAATTTCAACGTATTGTCAGAAGAGAGAAGAGAGTAGCATCTATCAAGATTGCTATCAGGGCAGTGGTCATAAGCGGGACCATTGCAGAGAGGGCCCCAAGATGGCCCAAGAGGCCTCCAAGACGCCCAAGATGGCCTCCAAGACGGCCCTGAAGCACCCCGAGAGGGCCCTAAGTCGGCCCAGAGAGGCCCCCAAGACGGCTTCCGACGGCGTCAGACGGGCCAGGAACCCACCAAGACGGCTCAAGATGACTCTAAGATGGTCCAAGACGGCCCAAGAGGCCTCCAAGAGAGCCTCCATGAAGTTCCAAAGAGGCCCAAATCATGGATTAGTATCAAATTTCTTGAGGATTTTGGCGTGTGCTTCTTTTCGGCCTTCCGACTGCCCGAGACGGCCCAAGAGGCCCAAAGATCGCCCTAGGATCGCCCAACGGCCCAGAGAGGCCTCCAAGACGGCTTCCGACGACGTCAGACGGGCCAGGAGCCCACCAAGACGGTCAAAGAGGATCCCGAGAAGCCACCAAGCGGGCCCCCAAAATGCCTCCAAGAGGTTGCCAGGAAGCTCCCAGGAGGCCTCCAAGAGGGCCCCTAGAGGCTCCCCAAATGCCCCCTCCTCCTCCTCTTCCTCCTCCTCCTCCTCCTCCTCCTCCTCCTCCAGCTCCTCCTCCTCTCCTCCTCCTCCTCCTCCTCCGCCTCCTCGCCTCCTCCTGATCTTCCCCGCCATCCTCCCCAAAGTGTTCCCCGAAGGGTTTCCACAACGACTGGGGGAACACATGGTCCGATAGCTTGGCAGAGCTCTTGCCACAACGCTCGGCCACATGGGCGATTCTAGAAGGCAGGCGGCGGCGGGGAGTCGCCGTATGCATCTTGAACATTTGTTTTCGATTCCCCTCGACTGATGTGCAGTCGATGTCTCCACCGTGCGCCACCCGTGCACACAAACCTGCTGTGCACTGTGCAAAGGCCGGTGCAAGGAAGCGCCACCTCGCCTTGGAAGATGGGCAGGAGAAAACCAAGTTCTGAAACGCGTCGTCCACAAGTCATCTGCTTGCAACCCTGGTAATGAGTACAACTCACCTAATCAACCTCCGCGCATTCTCAACATACGCTTGCAAACCGAGCGCCGCCTGCGCTGGACTGCCGACATCTCTGGGCAGCCTGCTGCGACTGCACAAAACAGACGGTGTGAGCCCAGCTGTTCGCGCACACCCGCTCACCTGAGCGACGATCAAAAACAGATCTTAATTACGCGAGATGACCCCACGGCGGTCCATTTGGACGCCCGAAACGGGCACGGAAAAAATGGGTACAATGCCCAACAACGAATGTTGTCCAAAACCGACAGCGGCCGCTGTTGGGCAGGCGGCTGTTTGTCGTCAAAGAACAACGTCCGCGGCGGCGCGGACAGCGAGCCCGGTTCAAAACGAACAGAATCTGTTGGGCATCGTACACCCATTCTTTCCGTACCCATTTCGACGGTCCCGAGTCCAGAGCGCGGGCGCACCGCCAGCCGGCACTGCCTGGCGCTAGCCGCCGGTAGGCCGCCGAGAGCGGCCTACAAGCGCTGCGGACAGGCGGCGGGCGGCGCCTCGCCCCCCTTGGGCCCTGGCCCGCGGCCGGCCCCGAGCGCCCGGCGGGCCTGCAGCACGGCCGCACCGAGCAGCTGGGCGCCGAGAGACACGCCGACAAAGGCCCCCGCCGCGGCCGGGAGGCCCGAGCCGAAGCGCATGCGGGCGGCGTGGATCGGGCCGAGGACGACGTTGGCGAGGCCCAGGGCCACGGCGGTGTAGCCGCTCCCCTTGTGCCACAGCTCCCAGGCTCGCCGCCAGGGCCCCGGGTGGTCCGGGTGGCCCACGGCCTTCAAGTGGCGCATCTGGGCGTTGAGGGGCTGCAGGCAGCCGAGGACGACGACCACCAGGCCTATGATCTCGTGCGGCAGCCTGAAGTGGGCCGCCTTCTTCCAGAGGATGATGAAGACGAAGCCAACGAGCTGGAGGAGCACGCCGACGGACATCAGCCAACGGTGGCCCTGGAACCACAAGGGCACACCCCCAGGCTTCCACTGGTTCTGCCTGAGATAGTGGGCCCAGATGACCCCTAGGGGCAACAGGCAACCCCACGAGAGGCACATGCAGACGACGTGACCGACGAGCAAGAAACGTGGCTTGAGCGAGAAATCCTGGTCCGCTGGGGTGTCGCAACTTCCAGCGCAATAGCCGTCGCATTCCGTGATGTTGGAGCATGCGGTGAAGACCGCACCTCTGAGGACGCCGTCCTCCTGGCTGTGATACCCCTGGACAGTGACCGTCAACGGCGCGTGGTCCTGGATGCTCCCTTTAGGGAAAGAGTCGATAAAACCCAGCGCGGCTTCCTGGGAGTGCTCGTCCAGCGTGAACTTGATGCGGTACTCCCCGCCCGCCGTCCGCTCCGCCAGGAAGTAGCCGTCGCGGCACTGCGGCACGTCTCGCAGGCAGTGCAGCGTGTGCTCCTCGGGCCCGATGATGACGTTGCTGCCGTCCAGCGAGACACCGCCGATATTGCACAAGCTGTAGCAATAGAAATCCACTAGGTACCCGGAGTAGGACGTCGGCGTCCCGCTGCCGGTGCCGAGCGCCGCGGGCAGAGCGTGTGCGAGCAAGGCGCGGACGCGGGCCATGGCCGCCGTGGACCGCCGGCGGGATGCTCTGGCCAGGCACCGAGTCGTGGTCGATCAGAGCGGGTGCCCCTCGTGGCAAATCTTGAGCCACAAGGCCTGAGAATTCCGCCGTTGCCCAAGATGGTCCCGGGAGCCTTCTCGGGCGACGCGTGGGCCGCCTCGGAGGCCCAGCGAGTTGGCCCAAGACACCCACATCTGTGGTCCCCGCGAATTTTTGTGTGATCTGTCCCTGGTCGCGCCTCGCAGAAAGAATTCTAAATTACACCGGAGAAAACCCAATCAGTGGATGGTCCGAAAGTTTTGTAAGCACAATGTTCGGCCGCAGTTTTGTAAGAGGGCCCTAGGAGGCTAACTCATTGATTGCTCTTGCGTGTTGGAAGGGTTGTGGCATCCTCGCTACTTGTGGCGTCCGTCGGCTCAACATGGCTTGGGGGGTCTCCAATACTTCCCCAAGACGGCGCACGAGGGGCCCAAGGTGACCCGGGCGGGCCTGCGGAGGTACCCTCGACGGCCTGAGAGGGCCCCTCGACGACTCAGAAGTCAAGAAGGCCACAACACGTCCCCACAACGGCCCGGAAAAACATCAGCATCGGCAAAAGAGAAAGAAAGAGAGAGAGAAGGGCGCCCACCGACAACCACCCACCGAAATCACCGAAATCGGCCGGCTACTTTCGCCATTCTTTTTAGGGGGCGCCCACCACAATCGGCTGGCTACTTTCGCCAATCTCTTCTTCGTCCGCTAGGACCCCGTCAGTGCAAACACTGATTGGGGAATCCAATGAACAGACAGGCCACAGAAGAGCCCCACGGGGAAAAAGGAAAGCCGTTTGAGTCTTTTGCCAAGCGTATCCAATACTAGTGCAACATACAAGGCATTCTTTGTACACCCGCCTCAGGCTCGCCTGACAACGGACAACCGCGCCAGGGTCGCCGAGAAGCAGTTGACTGCGCAACTTCCTTTGGTTCCCTTTCTGGTCTAGGACTGAATATGCCTAGTCTTTCGGGCACCCCTGGTCCAGTCCGTCTCCAGCGTTTCGGCGTGTGGTTGGCTATCCTCTTCAGGACCTGCCACAACCAACCACACGGGGCAGGCCGACGCTGTCACGAACGACTCCTCTGTTTCCGACTGTGCGAAAACACCACGCGAACCTCTAGAATGCAAAGATACACTGTGCCTGGCTGTATTCTGGGACTCCGTCGTACACACCAAAATTGCCAGAAGATGTCAAGCCAGGCTCTGAGAACCTGCTGTTTTGGCTTTCAAAGAAGGGAGGAAACTACTGTTTCGCCCTGAGCCTTCCTCACAATTCCTTCAGGAATCGTGCTCTCGCCTGAATTGTGCGCGTTCTTTTATTTGGCGTTTCGGAAAGGGGGGGGGTCTGGCTCGGGACCTCTGCTTAGTGCGGCTGTTTGGAACCGTGCGTCCTATGGGGGAGACTCTACCCGCTCGAAACAGTCGCCAAAAAACAGCCAAGATCTACTCCATGGGGGGGGGGAGGGGGCCCGCGCCGATCGGCAAAACAATGCATAAAGCAACGACGTCATTCCCCAGCTACATGCTTGGTCCAGACGGTCGCGATCCCCTGTGAAACGCACACCAAGTTGCACGTGGCTGCGCTCCCACCCTGCACGGCTTCCCCCGGGGCCGTTGGCGACCCCAGGAGGAGGAGGAGGAGGAGGAGGAGGAGGAGGAGGAGGAGGAGGAGGACGGGTCGCCTAAGCACTTCGGAGAAACCCTCCATCCCACCCCTGTCCCTTCTAGCCGACCTCCTGCTCCTCGACCCGCCTCTTCACCTCCGCTGCTGTCAGGGTGCTTTGCTGGGGTAATCGCATTCTCGCTTTTTCGCAAGGCGGCCAACGAGGCACCCAATGTCGCCCAAAGATGGATAACGCCCCCCCCCCAAGGGTGGCCCAATAGACCCCCAAGACGAGCCAGGACGGCCCCAAGAGGCGCTCAAAAGGGGAAAACGAACCTATATGTCGACTTCTTTTCCCTAATATACCCTCCGTGACAATCAGGAGGCCCCCCAGAGCCCAAGAGGCCCCCACGAGGCCTCAAAGAGGCCCCCGAAAGCTCAGAGAGGTCCCCAGGAGACCTCGAAAAAGGCTGTAAACATACCTACAAGAGGCTTCCCAGAGACCCCATCCACGGCACAGGCACGGTGGGGTCGAAGGCTTTTGGGTGTTCTCCTCCTTTTTCGGACCTCTGGGTGTCTCCTGGGGCCGGGGGGCCTCCTGGCAGCGGCGCCGTAGACGGTGATTTTCGACGGCTTCGTCGTCATCGTCGTCGTCGACGACGCCGTCGTCGACTCGACGCCGCCGTCGCCGACAATGGTTTTCAACATCTTCGGTAGCGCCGTTGTCGTCGGCGATGATCTCGAGACGTCAGCGACGGCGTCGTCGTCGGAGTCGACGTCAAAGGGCGGGAGGGTGCGATGACGACGTCACCGACCACCCCATGACGGTCCGTCTGTCTGTCCGTGGCGTTGGCCAACCAATCGAAGCATATGCCTGCCAACGTGGACTCCTCTTGTGGATTCTTGCATTGCTGATTGGTCACATCTGTGCTGCAGTATGTGTATTGTGCGACCTGGTGGAGCAAGCTAGATTGCGCAATCTGACTGCGGGTCCAGACCCCTCCGCCCCCCCGTTCCTTCCCTCCCCGCCTCCCTCCGCCCTCCGCCGCCCCCTGGGCTCCTTCTTCGAGGAGGCCCCCGCGGGGGGGAGGGCCCCCGATCTTTTCCTCTCCGGGGACTAGGCCAGGCGGTGGCCCCCTGTGATCCAGCCCTCAGTCCGTCCCCGCGCCCATCGAGCACGCACCTCGCGAAGCCGCGCGCCGCATCATCTCCGCCGCCCCCTTCCCCTCTCCGTTCGGGGGCGCCCCTTCCTTCTGATCCCCCCTCGCCGCCTCCCCTGGGGCGCCCCGCCTGTGCGGCCACCAGCTCCGCCCGCAGCGACCGCGCGGTGGCCTCCGCGGCGCCGGCGGCCGCCTCCGCGCCGGCCTTCGTGAGGACGCGCACCGCCGCTGTCGGTGGTCTCCGCCGCCGCCGCCGTGGTCGCCGTGGTCGAAGCCGCCGCTGGTCGTCGTGGCCGTCGTGGTCGTCGCCGCCGCCGTGGCCGTCGTGGTCGTGGTCGTGGTGGTCGCCGTCGTGGTCGCCGCCGCTGCTGTGGTCGCCTCGGTCGCCGCCGCTGTCGTGGTCGCTGCCGTCGTCGTGGTCGTCGTTGCGGTCGTCGTGGTGCCAAGATCGGAGAGTCGTCGCGCGAAATACGGACGGGCACCCACAATCAGGTCGGGCGTGTCCTCATACAGGCGGGTTTTGGAGGGAAAATGATACATAGCCATATGTATGTATGTATATAAAGTAGTCGTAAATCATCTCCATGCCATATTGTTACCATTTTTGAATTTCCCTCCTCTAGGGGGACATGCCCGACTTAAACCCACAGGTGACCGACAAGAGGAAAGGGATCTTACGCGAGAGGGCGTGGCGACCTTGGCGCGGTGGTCTGCGCGGGCCCCCACCACGGCCCGCCGCATGGGAGACGAGGCCGCTTGCACGCGACTTCGCGCGGGCAGCTTGCGCGCGAATGTCTGCCCAGTCGTGTCCGTCTTTTGTTGTTTGTTGTGATTGCCAAAAGAGTGGAGGCCGGTCCACGGGTGTCCTGCCGGGACGCGCGGTGACGACGCCATCTGGCGCAAGAACATCCGCGAGCGGGATGCTTTCCAGGAGGGGCTCCGACCGAAGGCCGCCGAATCCGAGCGGCAGGTCGTGGGACGCACAGAGACATACTAGTGCTATATGCCCTCCTCGGAGGCGCGCGTCCGACCCGATCATCTGGTAGAACCACCTTGTAGCACTTTGTTTCCCGAGCGGCACGGCCCGAAGTGCCCGCCACGATGCCTATAGTATAAGATTGTTCAGTGCGCGCGTCGCCCCTGGAGGGGCGACGCACACATAGTTTGAGTAGGGCTGGGGGGTCAGGTCAGCAGAACACCCCGAACGAACGTCAAGGGGCGCAACCAATCTGTTCGGTCAATCTGAAACTGATGTACCACACTCGGCGTCCAGCCGGAACCTTGGACATATGCGAATGGCTGGAGGTTGCACGCCTTCGTCGGCTTAACCGGCGAGGCGTGTGACCACCTCGACGTCCCTTTTCTGGTGGTCCTGCAGAGGAAGGCGCTCTCTGACCCTCAGCTCTGCTCCGTGCATAATATTTGCAGGTTGGGGTGCCGCCGAAGTCGCGCCGTCCTGAAGTCACAGGGGTGAGGGGGCGTGCCTCCCGCTGCGCGCGTCGCCCCTGGAGGGGCGACGCACACGTAGTTCGGGGATGGACAGACCCCCCTTTAGTAAAACGTGGTTTAGTGAAAACGACCTGAGGCCCAAACCTGGCGGGCGCAAGCCTGGAAAATAGCGGCCACGGCGCCCTCTCGAGAACCGAAAACGGACAATTCACTAATCGACGTCTCACTGTTGGGGGTTCTGTCCAGCCCCGAATGGTATCAGCAAATTGGGGTGCCGCAGAAGGCGGGTCGTCCGGAAGTCGCAGGGGGGGGGGGGGGAGGGGGGCGTGCCTCCCGCTCTCTCGCGGGGTGCCGCGCGATGCCCCGCGAGAGAGCACGCGTGGGGCGTGCCCTGCCCCGGGGGCCGCAGCTCTCCCCCCTTCCTCCTTCCTCGCTCCTCCTCCTTCCTCGCTCCTCCTCCTCCTCCTCCTCTTCCTCCTCCTCCTCCTCTTCCTCCCGCCTCCTCCCCTTCCTCCTCCTCCTCTTCCTCCTCTTCCTCCTCCTCCTCCTCTTCCTCCTCCTCCTCTCCCTCCTCCTCCTCTTCCTTCCTCCTCCCTCGCTCCTCCCTCGCTCCTCCTCCTCTTCCTCCTCCTCCTCCTCCTCTGTGGCCATTTTGGCTCAAGCCACTTTGGCTCAAGTTCCAAACCTTGCCCTGAGGCTTGGACCTTGTTCGCTGCCAAGGGGCAGGCTCGAGAGCCGCTCTTGGTCGACAGCTGACCGCCGCGCGCGGGCGGGGGATGGGACATCTTGTGTGCTTATCTTGCCGTGATGCTGGGGAAGTCTCTTGGATACCCGACACCACCCCCCGACAGAATTGTAAATGTTGTAAGACTCCCTTTCCTGGCCGTTCCAAAAGACAAGGAGGCAAACCGACGAAGGGAGGACATAACCGACAGACGGCACCCGCAGGCGGCAAAGCAGCAGGAAGACCGACCCGCCCCCTCTCACCATCGCCTGTTCCGCCCCCTGCTTCATCCAACCCATCCACTCCACCCTCCCGTACCTTGGACGAGCGTCTCGAGGTACCCTTGGATGATGAGGTTCAGGATCGGTTTGGAAATGATTGTGGTGAAGTCTTGGCGCTGACAGTGGCAATCGTGGTTTCTGGCCAGATTATCGTGACGATATCGATGATGACTACCATGATGACCGCAGCTTGGGCGCCGATGCGAATGGCACCCAGAAGCGTGCGCTATGTAAGCAGCGCCATCACTGGGCCAGTAAGAAGTATGATAAACTCACTGATCAGATCCGTGAGGTTGACGAGTCTATCACTTCCCTGCACGCAGATCGTGTCTCTCTTGTTACCAGGCAGCAGCAGACAGTACGTGACATGGCCTCTTGGGGGGACAATTTTCAGAGCCTTCCAGCACCTGTGGCAGTATCGCAAGACTCGGAAGACAGCCCTGCTATTTCATCACTCGTCGAGGTTTTCGCCACCTCCAAGGCCATCCGGGAAGATAGAAAAAATGCCACAGGCTTTGCACCACAACAAAGTCTTGTTTTGCCAGACACTTCTTCTGGTTCTGCGCTCTCCGGATCCTCGAAGCCCAACTCTGTTGAACCCGTTCGCACGCAGCCCATGGCAGTTGACTCCGCATGTGGACAGTCTACGGTGAGAGTTGGCCCTGGGCGCACATCCTGTCTGCCGCCGCCGCCGCCGAAGCGCCCCGCCACGCCAAATCCTGATGTCTCTGCTACAATCGAACTGGATGGACCCAGCACGGCTGACGCCGATATTGCCGCCGACGTCGGCTCCGCTGGTATTCCCCCGACGGACCCCACGACTTATACTAGTTATGTTTAGGAGAAAGGACGTGGCAAATCAGGACCATCTGATGGCATGGCGTCATATTCCTCCCCATTGCGGCATCAGCTTTAGTACGGAAGCCTCGCCCCGAGCGGGTCCTAGCTGCGGTCGATATCACCTCCTGGGCGACTGCCGAGCTGTTCCTGGATGCTTTGGGAGATGAAGTTGCTGCGGCTGGAGTTCAGGAACTATGCCGCTCTGCTCGGCCCGTTGAATTTGCAATCAGCCGTGCCCGCAAACGCCGATATCACGCCCACTTGCGCCCCTCAATTTTCACTGCGAAACGGTGGTCTGGGCTCGGGTGTGGGACTAGCATCTCACTACGCCAGATCGTTCTCGGGTATGCTCTTTGACACCTCGGTGGTCATGCCCCCTCCTGAACGATTTATTATCAAGGTATGACATGGGGTGAATGATGTGGGGATCCCGTGGGCCAACTTGTACCTACACACAGGCGGCTCTGCGGAGGATAGGAACCCCCAACTCCTATTGCAGGTTGCACCTGATCTGAGGACCATTGGCACGCCCTTCGTGATCTTCGCGGGTTGGACTATGTCTCCCAGCGAAATGCAAGCCCCAGGATTCTCATCGCTCTTAGATGGGGTCACTGTGGCGCCAGAACCTCACAGCTACGAGTCCGCTGGTGCCCAGTCGTTGATCGACTATTTCGTTGTGCATCCAGCTTTAGCAGCAGCGGCCTCGTGCCAAGTATGGGAGACTCCCCTGGCCCCCAAGGGCCACCCTTTTGCTTTGACTCCACGTGGGGATGTGCAGTCTGCAATGGTCTCTGTGCTTCTTCGTCCTCCGCTAGGACCTGTCCAGATGCCCGTTGGACGTGCTCCCTGCCCCCCGTCTTGGAATGATGTCCCTGGCCCTGACCAAGTGGCTACAATGCCTGAGCTTGGGCGCCTTGCTTCTGATTGGCTAGAAACGTCTGCCAAGGAGTTGACTGGGCTCTAGCAGCCACCCGACCCGCAGGTCTATGATAAGCCGGGGTGCAGCCCCTACCTCGATTCAGACATACGTCCCCCGTCTTTTCCCTGGTGGAGCTGCTGCCTCTCATGAAGACGGGCGTTGGGGGTATCTCTCGAATCGCCTCGGCGCCCTCTTGCATCTGGCAGGGAAACAATCGTGGCGAGCCTTCACTCTCGCAGATAAGCGGTTTGTGCAAACATCGCCCCTGATCGCGTGCAGGTGGTCCCCCTCCTGATTGGCCACGGTGGCGTTTCTATGCTTATCGTCTCGGTTCCCTGGACCATTGCTCTACGCATAGGCTTCGGCATACTCTGGCTGGGATGGCATCAGCCTTGGGACGCGTGGCTTCTGCTAAGCGCTGTCAGTCCTGGACTTCCCGGGCCATGCAGTCTGTGCAGCGTGGGGGATCTGCCGCGCGCAAGTTTGTGAAGGGTTCGGTCGATTGGGCGGCTGACCAGACCGCATCTACGCTGACCCCTGATGTCCCCAGTTGTACTCCTAAACACCACTTGACAGCACGTGAAGAGTTTGGGCATGGTCTATGGGAACCTATAGCAGGCGCCCCTGCTGATCCTTGCCACGATCTGCCTGCGCCTACTGTGCGCCCCGCAGACATTGCAACATTGCAGCAAACATCTCTGGCGCGATATAGGCAGATGCGTCGGAAGTCCAGAGCGCGTGGGTTGTTGGATTGGATTGGGCGGCATGCATCCCCACCACCATGCCCAACTCTCAGATCCTTCTCGACTCGCCCTGTCTAGCAGATGGAGGGCTGTCCTGCGGTTAGGGAGATGCCCCCCCCCCCCGTCTTGGCGGCATTCGTGATGAGTGTATTACCGAAGCCTGATGGCGGTGACCGCGCGGTAGAACTTTTCACTGCATGTGCGCGTACTTTCGCTCGGTTCTTCCGTCGCGCGCACGGCGCGCGCTGGGCGCGACAACGCCCGCGGCCATGCATGGACGGCGTGCGCGCTCACTCTTGCCAGCAGTGTGTTTGGCGCATGGGAGTGCTGGCTGGGTGCGCAGTCGCACGTGGCATGTCTTTGTGTTGTTTCCTCTCTCTCTCTCTCTCTCTCTCTCTCTCTTTTTTTGTGTTCTCTCTCTCTCTCTCTCTCTCTCTCTCTCTCTCTCTCTCTCTCTGGTTGGCCATTAAGAAGGCGCGTGCGCAGGTGAGGCGCAAGCTCCTCATCAAGCGTGCACTTCACTTCGGTTTCCATACTGCGTTGTTGCGTGTTCTCCTGTCTCTCTACAGATCGCCTAGGATTGTATGCTTGCGCAGAATCGTCGGTGCTTGGGTCTCTGCTGGCATCGCGATTGGTGCTGGCTGTGCCTGTGCATATCTGTTCGTGCGCATTGTGCTGGTTCCAGGGTTAGACTCTGTCTTAGCAGTCTATCCGAACCTTCGTATGCGTCTGGTGGCCGACGACGTTCAGGTCCCGGGGTTTGGGGATGACAGGGGCCTCTTGAAGTTCGCCGCGGGGGCCCCCCATCTCCATGCGAGCAAGCTCACGTCTCTGCCCGACTACCCCTGGAAGAGAGAAAATCACGCCCCTGGCTTCGGACACGAAGTTGGCCAGGGACATTGCAGCTGAGAGCCCGCGTCTTTCTGGCGCTGTCAGATTATCATGCCGAACCTCGGCATTGATTTCGAACTGCGCAAGGGGCGTGGGAATCGCCCAGTTCTGAATGCCAGGCAAAAGACAGCCACGGCCAAGGCACGTCGTCTATTGCGTCTCAAGAAAAGAGGTGCCAGGGTGGCTGGCGTTGTTAGTACGAGCCTGCGTCCGACTATGTCTCACGGTATGTGTGCGGTTGGTCTGAGCACTTGCCAGATCCAGCTGGTTAGGGCCATGCGCCATGCAGGGCTAGATACAGGTGGGCGCAGATCTGCGACTATGGGCCTCGCTCTGCAGGGCGCTACTGACCCAGCTTTGGATGCTCATGCAGAAATTGTACGTCCATGGGCTGTCTCTCGTTGGAACCGCGTACTACCCGGAGGTTTTATTGACGCAGTCCACTCTCGAGCTCGCGATGCCGCTTCACGTGGCACCCCTTGGACAGACCTGTAAGGGCCAAGCCAAATATCGGTCGCCACCCTGCTCGAGATTGGGCGGTCGGTTGCAGCCCCAACCCAATGGCAACATTATCTTGAAATGGATCCGTTTATTGCGACTACTGCGCTGCGCGACCTGGCACCCGCAGCGACCCGCGATGCCCGCGCATGGGCGTGGAAGCAAGCCTCCGTGCGTCGCCCATCCTTCGGTCATTTGCCGGGCGCACCCTTCCTGCCTCCCCTCCGCTCCTGTCTGTCCAAGAAGACCGGGGGATGGGGCGCGCTGCAGCGGCGAGCCCTGGGGGCCTTTCTGGCTGGGGGTATCTATTTCAAACCTAAGTGCCTCGTGTGCCAGCTGATCCCAGTGGACCCTGCTTTTCACGCCTTATATGACGGTGATTCGTCGATGATTTGGTCCCGTCGACGATTCCCAGCGATTCCCGTCGATGGTTTGGTCCGACGCAGGCCCTCGCGCGTCGTATCGGTCAACGCCGTGGTAACCCTGTCTGGGCCGCGGCAGTCGTTCCTGCCACGATTCCCTGGCCCTGTCTGGGGGCGCGCCGCTGATGGCGCTCTTTTCTCGTCGCCCGCGCATGGGGGCGGCTCGGGAATGTAAGGGCCGTCGCCTCTCACGCTCCGTTGTGGATGGGGCGTTTGCTCTTTTGCTCCTAGGCCCTCGGCACCGAGACGTATTTGGTGAGCATGTCGCACGCAGCCCTCCTAGGTTGAACGTCGCAGCATATGGTGTCCTGTCTGGCTTTGTTCAGGGCGTTCCGGGGGCTGAGCTGAATCCCATCAGCCCTCTGGGCGTCGGTGGTTTAGAGCGTTTCCTCTTCCACCCCTCCTTCTTCCCCTTCGGGGAGGGGTTTACCCCTCCCCCTACCCCCTCCCCACTGACCTGGACAGGGGGTTCCGCGGCGCGTTGGAGCGCCCAAGATGGCCCAAGACGGCTCCAAGACGGCCTCAGGGAGCCCACGATACCCTCCAAGATGGTTCAAGATAGCGCAAGACGCCTCGAGATGGTCCCCATGATGTTCCAAGACGTTCCAAGAACTCTCCAAGACGGTTCCAACTGCCCACAAGAGCATCATTAGGATGCATCCAAAAGGCCAACATGCTTCAAAACCCTAGGGAAAATCAATGTTTGTGGTGTTCTCACTTTTTCGCTTGCGATGCACATCCGAGGCGTCAAGATGGCTCCAAGATGGCTCCATATAGCTCCAAGAAGGGCCCAAGAAAGCCCCATGACGGCGCCAAGAGCGCCGAAGAGCGCTCCAAGAGCGGTCCCAGAGCGGTACAGGAGGCGATGTTTGGAGTTCCTGGGGGGGGGCTCTAATTAAGGACCCCCCCTTCTTTGATCGATTTCCTCCACGATGGCCGAAAGAGGCCCCCAGGATGCCCCAAGAGGCCGCAGGATGGCCCCAAGATGGCCCCAAAAGGCCCCCCAAGAGGCCCCCAGGAGGCCCCCAAGAGACCCCCAAGAGGCCCCAAGAGACCCCCCAGAGGCGCCCAAGGTGCTCCCAGAGGCCCCAAGATGGCCCCAAGAGGCTTCCGAACGGCCCACAGAGGCCCCCCCGAGGCACCCAAGACGCCGAAAAGCCCCTCAGGACGACCCTCTACTCGCCTGGGCGACGTTTCTGGACGGGCTGGTGGGGATACTTTTTTATACCATTATCATTATCATTATCATTATCATTAGCATTCTCATTGTCATTATCATCATTATCACTACTATTATTATTATTAATATTATTATTATTAGTATTATTATTATTATCATTATCCTTATTATTATGATTATTATTATTATTATTTACAGCCGCAGGCGAAAGCGCCGACGGCGGGCGGTCACGGTCGGGCTGCGGCCGCGACTAAATTCCCCGGCACGCGCGGGGGCCGCGGATCAGGCGGCGGGGGGGGGCAGCGACCCAGGGCGTCTGAGAAGCCAGGCGAGCGTGCCATCCAAGGAGTCTGCAAGGAACGCCCAGGAAACGTGCAAGTGGCAAACCCAGGGAGTCTGTCTACCACCGAGAATTAAAACGCCGCCAAATTGGCGCGTGGACGCTCCCGTCGTGATCGTAGCAAAACGACAGTTGGTAGGGAACGAAATCCAAGCAGGAAAGTCAATCCAGGGAGTCTGACGGGTATGAGCAGACAAAGCTGGAGACGCGGTCCTGCAGGAAGGTACTCTGACAGCGCCAGCGAACCGTCGCAGCATCAGAGGCACATCCGAGGAAGGAGCTGTAGCCCCGCGGGCAGGTAAAGATCTTCCACTGGGGATGCGCCTGAGCCCAGTGGCCCAACGGTCAGGACTGGACCCAGCAGGGGAGGCGGCCACGGCTGGTGGGGATACGCGAAGCGTCTAGAACTTCTTCTTTTTTACCTCACCCATGCTGCCCCGCCTGTCCAGCATGAGTTTGTTACTGGTTGCCAACGTGTGGTTGATGTTTGGGCCCTCGGCTACGAGACCTCTATCCATGGATGGGCGAAGCACTGCTACCTATGGGCCCAAGTCCACCGTCTAGCGGCTGATATAGGCTACCAGCAAATCCGAATCACCAAGGTACGCAGGGGGGATCGTCGCGATACGCACTATGCTGGGAATCGACAGGCAGACCGATTGGCCAAGCTAGGTGCATATTTACATTCCCATGACACTGTGCAGCAGGATCGTATGAAACGGTCTGATTCTCTTGTCAGACATCTAGGATGTTACATCGGGCACTACATTTCATGGATTCGCAAGAATGTTCCCAAACAGGTTTGGGCTGCCGGTTCTGATGGGCCCCAGGCGCCAACTTGGCCCTCCCTCCTTTTGTCGGGATCTGTTGCTGGAGCCATGCATGAGCATGTCTGGGGCCCCTTCCATGAGGCGTTTTAGATGTGTGAAGTATGGGGCTAGCTCGGTTTCTAAGAGCGACCTCTTGCGTTCCCAGTGTCCCTCACCTGCGGGAGGCGCTGTGGACGTTACTCTAGAAGCAGTGTCGAGGACTTAGTTGTGACTTGTACTGGGCCCCCCCCGGGCCGAGGGCACATTATCCCGCCTAAGGCTCATGTGTGTAATGGACGTGATCCACGCACTGCGTGCCCGATCGGGGATGTCTGTGCAGTTGATCGTGCCAGTGTCATTTATGCTTTCCCCAACCCCCACGATGCTTTGAGTTGCCAAGCCTTTTTCGACCCCAAATGGCAGCTAGAGTCGCTGTTGAAACCCCTTATTACATCGGGGGTTGGCAAGGAGTGGGTGGGATATCTTGTGTGCTTGTCTGACCGTGATGCGGGAGTCTCTTGGATACCGACACCCGCGAAATGCATATTTTGTAAGACTAGCATTGTTTATGCTGTGTTGTAACTTCCTCAGCCCAGGCTCGCAAAGAAACGAAGAGGCAACCTGCTTCTCACTTTGCTGAGGGCTGGGGGCCACCTCTTTCAGTCAATCTCTCCAGCCCATAGAGGCTGCCTGACTGCAATGATTTCACAAGCATTGAGGCGCAATGGAAGCAGCTTGCGCTTGTGAAATCCTTGCCTTTGCTCATTTGTGCCATGCGCTGCCGAGGTTCGCCAAGAGAGAAGAGGCTAGGCCAGCTTCTCTCTCTTTGTTCTGCGGGCGTGGCTGATATGTTGCCGCTCTCTCTCTCTCTCTTTTTCTCCCTCTCTCTCTCTCTATATGGGGCGACATCTTTAACTGATTCCCGTCCTTGAGGCTGTCTGACTGCGAGGCTTCCCAAGCATTGAGGCGCAATGAAAGCAAGCACCCGTACCGCTTGCGCTTGGGAAACCTCATGCAGCTCTGATGTGCCTGTCTCCCCCGCCCAGGCTCGCAAAGAGAGAAAGAGCTCTGCTGCCGCCTTGGATGAGGGTTTGAACGTAGGCATGTGGATGCCTGAGGGGAGGTGAGGCAAGGACCTCCGATGAGTCCGGACTAGAGCAATCACATCCCCTCAGGCTTTCCCAGCATCAATGTGTGGTTTTGGGCCCTCGCTGTTTCGTGGCCCTTTTGCTTTCGGTCGTGTCCCTCCGCTTGTTGTCTGTGGTTTCCTGGGTCCGTCCTTCGTTTTCTTTCGGCCCCTCGGGCCCTTCCGTCGCGCGTCGGCGACGTGCAGGAGTTATTATGATGATAGCCCGAGGATATATATATATATATATACATATATATATGTGTATATGTGTAAAAAATTATCCTCCTCCTCGCTGCTCTTCGTCCCCGTCCTCCTCGTCCTCCTCTGGGATCTGACTTATCCTCGACCTCGTCCTCCTCGCCCTCCTCCTTCTCCTCCCTCCTCCCTCCTGGGGTTATGATCTTCCAACCTACTTTCGATGATCCTCAGAACGTCTTTGTCCACTGACGCCGCCTTCACTGAGGCCCTTCACTACGACGAAAGCGATGTGATGATCGACCGTTTGGGTAGAACGGGACAAACACACATTGGGCTAACGCGCGTGATCATCGATGCTTTATTCTGGGTCTCTCAATACGCGTGGGAGTGTTCTCCCCTGACGGGGGTCAGCCTCGCCTCGTCGTCGCGCCGCGACGGGGGTCGGAGCGCCTTTGGCGCGCGGTGGCTGCCCGCGACGGGGGTCGATGTGGCTGTCGGCGGGGGTGACGCCCCATCGACGCATATTAAGAAACTCGGAGTAGCCTTGATCGCCAGAAAGAATTTCGGAAGCTTCGAGCACCAGGAAGGTATCGAACCTGGAGGGTTTTCGCGCGCCGGGCCCTGGGCGGCGATACTCGTTCGACACTGTTTGGATACTTTTCTGGGTGCTCGAACTTGTTTTTGGGACGTGGTCCTTAATAGAGGGCAGAACATCCACCCCGATAGTAACCACCCCAATACACGAAGCCGTTTAGTAAACGCACCCAAAGAAGGGATCAAACAGGGCAAGGTAGTTTAGCTAACGCCCAGGGCTGTTTAGTAAACGCCAATTGTCCGGTCCGGGTGTTTTTTTTCTCGTTTGACTTAAGTACGATGGGAACAACATAACCCTGGGGCCTCCGTTGCCCCCCCTCCTCTCCCAGCGGCGGCGGTGCGTTTGCAGCCTCCCTTCTCGGGCGGCGGCACGAGGCTTCCGCCGGCTCCTGCCAGAGGTCTGCTTGGCAGCGCCCCTGCTTGGGCATCGTGGGGTGCCAGCGGTAAGTTCCACCCATGCATCCGACGTCGTGATTCTTCTGCAGCTGTGGCTCCCCATGGGTCTGAACCCCTTCCACATCACCGTCCTCCCCGTCCTCCTTCTCCTGGTTCTCTTCCTCCCCCTCCCCCCTCCTCCTGCTTCTCCTCACTCCTCATCCCTCCTCCCCGCTCATCTTCGCTCCTCCTCCTCCTCCTCCTCCACTTCTTTTCGTCCTCGTCCTCCTCGTCCTCCTCTGGAATCTTGCTCATCCTCGTCCTCGTCCTCCTCGCCCTCCTCCTCCTCTTCCTCCTCCTCCACTTCTCTTCGTCCTCGTCCTCCTCGTCCTCCTCGTCCTCCTCAGGGATCTGATTCACCCTCGTCCTCGTCCTCCTCGTCCTCCTCCTTCTCCTCCCTCCTCCTCTTCGTCCTCGTCCTCGTCGTCCTTGTTCCTCGACCTCCTTTCTCCCAAGTCTTGCGCCTCCTCCTTCCTCTTTTCTCTTTCCTCCTTCCTCCTCCTCCTCCTCCTCCTCCTCCTCCCTCTCTCCTCTTCCTCCTCCTCCTCCTTCTTCTCCTCCTCCTCCTCCTTCTCCTCGTCCTCCTCCTCGTCCTCATCCTCGTCCTCCTCCTCCTCCTCCTTCCTCCTCCTCCTCCTCCTCCTCTTCCTCCTCGTCCTCCTCCTCTTTTTCCTCCTCCTCCTCGTCCTCCTCCTTCTCCTCCCTCCTCCTCCTCGTCCTCGTCCGCGTCGTCCTCTCCTCGTCGTCCTCGTCGTCCTCGTCGTCCTCGTCCTCGTCCTCGTCGTCCTCCTCCTTTTCCTCGTCGTCCTCCCTCCTCCTCCTCCTCCTCCTCCTCCTCCTCCCTCCTCCTCTTCCTCCTCCTCCTCCTCCTCCTCCTCCTCCTCCTCCTCCTCCTCCTCCTCCCCCCTCGCTCGGCGCTGGCCCGCGACGGGCCCGGGCCGCGGCCCGCCTTCGCGGCGGCGAGCTCCGCGCGGACGGATTCCAGCTGCGGCCGGGGAGGGCCGGGGGGGAACGGCCCAGCCGCGGCGCCGTCTCTCTGGCCGTCCATCGCGGGGGGAGGGATGAGGATGAGGATAAGGATGAGGATGAAGATGAAGATGATGATGCTGAGGAGGCGGAGGAGGAGGAGGTGGAGGTGGAGGAGGAGGGGGAGGAGGAGGAGGAAGAAAAGGAGGGGGAGGAGGAAAAGGGGCGGGGGGGGGATGGCGAACCTTGTTTTTGATATCGACGGTCAGTGACGTCGTCAAGGGGGGGCAAGTTCCTCCACGCACGCCTCCATGCCAAACGTGAAGGGGACAAAGAAACTCACCGCGAGCGAACGGACGAGGACGAGGAGGGGGAGGAGCAGGAGGAGGAGGGGGGGAGGTGGAGGACGAGGGGAAGGAGGACGAGGACAAATACCAGAGCAGAGCCACAACACATCGGCGATGATGCGCTCTAATCCTACGTAAGTCTCCGCAACATACGCCCCTGCAAACAATCCTGCCAATTTCGCGGCCCACCCGTGAAAATCGAAAGCGATTGGGAAGGGACCGCTTTGTTCGAGGCTTCAAAGAATGGAAATGAAGACCGATAGGACGATAGCCCCGTGTGCAGGCGGACAAACAGACATATACCCGGTCAGTCTACATGGGTTGGTCTGTCTGTAAACGGGCGAGGCCAAAGCGCTGTGGCCTGAACGATCACGTGCGCAACGGACACCAAACGTTGTGCTTCCGACGGGGAGAACGGAGAGGAAGAGAACAGGGGGCGGTCCTCACGCGCAACTTCAATGCTCGACGAGTGCGTCTTCACCGCTCTGGTGCGTAATGTCATGCCAGCGATATGCGATGTATCATGGGCGGATCCTTGAGTTCGGTCCTCCTATCTTGTATGCGTGCGTCCGCGCGCCTTCGTAGCCCCACGCGTGTAGCGCGGGCTCCACACCCGGACGTTCTGGGCCCATCGTTTGTCCGAACGTGCTGATCAGCGCGCGACTATGAACAAGCGGCGATCAAATAGTTCATTTTGAAGTTGCAATCGAAGAATCAGCATGCAATGCGTGGGCAATTTTTCTCCGCATTCGTCTCGTGGAGTCTGCCCAGCCCTCGCCACCGCAACGCCTCCTACCAACAGTAAAACTAGACGTCTTGTTTTGAAGGACGTCCAGGCATTGCGCTTCATGCTCGGTCGAAGCCGCGGCGGGCAATCCGAACATTGTCGGTGCACCGACATATTGGGACAGTTTCGGCCACAATATTGAACAAAAAACGCTCTGGTCTGTGAGAACATGACGGCTTTCATGACATGTGCCAAGATCGCTGGGGTCTTCGCGTCGCGAGTCTTCAAAATCGCCGGGGTGTTTTTTTTCCCTAACAATATACTTGCAAACGTCACTATCTGCCATGCTTTTGAACGTGCGCCCGCCAATCCCAACGAACGATTTCTCAATCACCTCCTCCGTGGTGACTCTTTGTCTTCAAAGCAGTCCATCATAGCAGCCAGCTCGGCGGCAGACCTCGCGTATAATATGATGTCGTCACCATCCCGTAGAATCGTGCGTGTATGGCCTGGGCCAGCGCATAACCCAGCATGGCAGAGTCGGCCTTTAAATCTCTCCACTGCCCACCCCAATCCAGCGTTGAACAACATCGGGCTGATGACGTCGCCTTGCTTCACCCCCCACAGGATGCGAAAAACTTCCGCGCTTGATGCCTTTGGGAGGAGGGCATCGAAGAGAGGGCCGTGCTCGACTAGATTAAAGTTTTTGCGTATGTCCAAACGCACCACAGCGGCACCTGCCACTCTACACACTTATTGCATGCCACATCAAATACCAGGAACACGTCATCGACCGAGTGGTTCGACCTGAAACCAACCGGGTCTGGCCTTTGGGCCTGCTCGTGGACGCTGCGCAAAATCCCCCGACCCGGCGTGTGAACTACAAGGAGCCTCAGCAAGAGCTTCAGCTCTGAGCCTGAGCCAGAGCGTCAGCTCTGCTTGGGGGGGTCGCCGGGGTGGCTCTGCCGGGGAAGGGGGGGGTCGGTCCCCCGCTTGGCGTTTTCTTAATGATTTGCGCATCCCCAAAATGTTTCGGGGGGTCCCACGGACCCCCTCTCAGATCTAGCCGCTACCGCCCGCAGACCTCTCCTCTCGGAACCCTCCCCGGGCTCCCCTGGACCGTTCCAGGCCCCCCTCCAGCGGGAACGAGGACGAGCGAGGACGGAGAGGGGAGCGAGCACGAGACGCAAAATGGTCAGCGGGAGGCGCAGGATAACGAGAAGTAGGGAGAAGCAAAAACATTCGGGATAACATCTTGTACCTATACGACCACCCTGCGGGTGATAAGGAGGTTTGGGGGGGGGCCAGCAATGGGCAACAGTGGTGAATGTTGTTGTGGCAGTGCCAGTGGAGATCGTTGCGTTGCCGCTTGCTCTTGGGGGCGTTGGTGTCGAGTTGTTTACGTCACCCTTCCCCTGGGAACCTGCCCAACCTGCGCAACGGCAGCTAACGGCGCCATTTGGCCACAGAAGACTGAAGCGCTGGCAAAGCTTGGCGCAGCCCGCGCCGCCTTTTGCACTATCGATCTCAATATCGATATTTCTATCGGTCTCACTCAATCGAACTCACTCGATCAATCTCACATTCGGTCTCACTATCGATCCCACATTCGGTCGCACAGTCGACCTCATATTCGGTCTCACGATCGATATCACAATCGATGTCACAATCGACGTCATCATCATCATCATCATCATCATCGTGATCATCATCCGCATCATCATAATCATCAGCGACACCAACATCATCATCATCATCACCATCATCAACAGCATCATCACCATCATCATCATAATCATCATCATTACCATCATCATCGCCATCATCATCATAATCATCCACGTCATCATCGGGACACCGACGGGACACCGAAGGGACACCAGCGGGACACCGCGCGGCACCGGCCGCCCGGTCAAGGTTCTTTTGCCCCGGCCGCGCCTCAGCCACACGGGACACCAGCGGGACACCGGCGGGACACCGCGGGGCACCGGCCGCCCGGTCAAGGTTTTTTTGCTCCGGCCGCGCCTCAGCCACAGGAGACAATCTCTCGCCCGCCCACGCTGCTTCGCCTCGCCCGCACGGCACGCACGAACACGAAACCGAAATCGATTTCCCAGTAGGGGGGCTCTCCGTTCCACTTCGATCTCACCCCCCAACCTCCGATGGCAATCGGTCACCAGTTTGCAGCTGTGCCAAGTCCCCAGAACAAAGGCACATTGCAAACAACGAGTCTTTCTAAAAATACTCCACTTCCGCATTCAACGATATCTGGATGTAGAAGACAACAAATACCCAATTGATACACGCGCCAGAAGCGCGTTGTTGAACATCTTTGCGGCGATGCCATGAATGTCGGCGCCCTTCCTGTTCAAAAACTGGAATGTTTTTTTGTCAGCTCCATCTGGGTAAGCGCGGCGATGTTCGTGAACACGCGTCGGTCCGTCATCTCTGGTCCCCGGCGGCGGCATAGCGGTGAACAAGACAATGTCCTCCACGAAACAAGGTAACATTCAGGAGGACACTGCGCATGAACTACGTTCCATCTTCCTCTGGGCTCTCGCAGAACTCGCCTAGGATCTGTTCGATGTCCCTCGCATTTCTCCTTCGCAATTCGGCACGCAATCCTGCGAATACGTTTGGGCATGTCCCGTCTGGCTGCGGACCCGTACGGCGGAGAACGACGCAGACGCAAGACCTCCTGGAAAACATACGGCTTCCAGCAAAAAAGTTGTTCTTCCTGCTGTTGGGCGTGCCCTGGTGCAACGACGGCCAAACACGCGTCCAAGTCGGACGAATTACCGGGCGGACTATCGTGCACATGTGCGTCCAAATCGTGACCGGAATCGACATCACCACGTGGCTGCAAACCCCGATAATTATGTTTCTGCTGGCGCTTCTTGGTACGGGTTCTCATGGTCAAATATGAAAATACAGCCCGGCGATCCGATCCCAAGCTCAAAAATCAACCAATGTACTGCATTGGTACTGCCCACCGCGTGTAGGGAGCCAGTCACTAAAATGAAATCAATGCACCTTGTGTGTCCAAGGCTCGGTCGAAATGTCCACGCGTCTGCGTGTCTCAGGCTGGGTGAAAAGCTTGCGATTTGACTATGTGAAAACCATGGCACGCTACGGATTCATTCAGTATTTGCCACCGTGGGCCGATTTTGTACTGAGCATTCCAGTCGCCGCCAGTAACTACATGACTTGTGTGTCTCTGGGCCGAATGAAATATGTTATCAAGCGTGCGTCGAATTCGGTGAACTCATCCAAAGAGCCAAAGAGTAACGAGCATGAAGAACGCAATCCGATCATGCGGCCAGCCTCCACACACACACTCACCCTGCGAATACTCTGAACGTGGCGCTCGTGCACCAAAACGCCAACACCCGCAGCGGCATAACCATCCAAATGAAACAACAATGTATGCCGACTTTCCATTGTAAGTTCTGTTGAAGGTGCCCTTCTCGTTGAAAACAATGAAATCCCACTTTACATCTGTCAATTCAGCCATTCATTCCACTATTTACGCATTCGTTCGTAATATTGCGTTCTTGCTGTGCACATGCAACTCCCCTACCAAGGTAAGGGGTGAAACGTGGTTCGACCGGTGCGGTTCCCAATTGGCCACAGACTTTGAAGCCCTGTATCCATATATAGAACAGAGGCCACCCTAAGTCCCTTTAATGGCTGGAGGCGTGCACGTAAGAAGAATGCGCGCGGCACTACGACGAAAATGCATGCTGTCAACGGGCCGCCCTCCATCCGTGACTGTTGGTAACTTCGCCGACAGAGGCGCGCGGCGCTGAGGCGAGAGCAATACAGTGGAGGCCAGTCCACAAGAAACCTTCCACAACAAACTCAATCCTGAGACCCCAGGACGTCCATTGATTTTCGGTGTGGGAGCGTCACGCTCTCAACATCAAAACCACCGACACCCAAGAAACCCAGGGCACCCTGGAGGCAAGCCGGGTTCTTCTTGGCATGGGCCTCCACTGTATCTTGCGAACCACCCGACCTCCATCCTTTGTGGCTGCTGGAAGATTTTGACACGAAGGTGTGGCGCTGACGCGGGAGTTACATTTAGGTCGGGCATGTCCCCCCCCACAGGCGGATTTTTTGACGAACAGCTAGACATAGTAACATCATTATCCAAACTAGTCAAACACAATCAAAATATCGTCCCCCTACGATTTGTTTTTGACTATTTTGGAATATTCCTCCTCCTCCTCCTCCTCCTCTTCTGCCTCCTCCTCCTCCTCCTCCTCCTCGCTCCTCCTCCTCGCTCCTCGCTCCTCGCCCCTCGCCCCTCGCTCCCCGACTGAAAGCTACATGCGGAGAAAACCAGCCGCCCTCCGTCCGTGCAGCCGCCGGACCCCCCCCCCCGGCAGCCGCAGGGACGCGCGCGGGGAAGGACGTCTCGCGCGCGACACGCCCTGCCCGCCCTGCGGGCGTGCGACGAAGACGGCCTCGGGGGGGGCCGATGTCGGCCAAGTTCGGCCTCCAGGGGGCCCCCGCCGGACCTCGGGGCCGTCAGAAAACGACTCGGGATGGAAAGCCGGTCCCGGGGAATGCGCCCAGTCGTCTGGGGGTCGCGTCATGAAAAAATCATGACGTCGGGGGTCTGGGATAGGGGAACGAAGGATGGGGCCTGGGACACACAAAACAAATAGAAAAAAATAACAGGACTCCCCATATTGTACAATATTTTCGGGCTCTTTGTCTTCCCCCCACTTCCCGTGTTTTCCCATATTTTCGGGGGGGGATCGACGCTTAAGTGTGTCTGTGTTTTTTCCCTCCTGAGAAGACCTGTTTCATTCGGCGGCGAGCGAGGGGGCAAGTGAGAAGGAGAAGGTCTCCTCAGAAGGTTCGGAAGTTTCCCCGGCCTTCTGGGAAGTTTTCGAAGCCTTCCCCGAGCGCAGAAAAAACTTCTCAGATGGCGCGAGGGCTTCTGAGAAGTCCCACCGCCTTCTGAGAAGGCCTTCTCCTTCTCAGTTCCCCCCCTCGCTCGCCGCCGACTCATAGAGATGAGGGGCGGAGGGGGCAGACAACTACCCCCCTCCCTGTCTCTCCGATCCATGGTTTCGGCAGCTCCTGCACCTCGCGGAAGCCTCTGATGGGGGTGGGTGGGGGGGGAGGAAGGGACAAGATCGGGAGGGAGGACGGGGAGGGGAGGGTTAAGGAGGAGAGAGGCGGGGAAGAGAAGCATGCAGAGGGGCAGGAAGGACAGGGATGAAGGGGGGAAAAAGGGGAAGGCCTGTAGAGGACGACGAGGATGGGGAGGGGGGAAGAGGAGGCCCGTTCTGCCTGCCCTCTTCCTCTCCCTCCTCCCTCTTCCCGACTACCTCTCCCTCGCCTCTCCCCGCTTCCACTCCTCCCTTGCTCTGTCTCTACTCCTCTCCCTCCTCCCGGTCGCTCGCCCTCTTTTTCTGATACAATCCCTCGCCCTCTTCTTTCAACCCCACATCTCTCTTCCCCCCTTGTCCCTCCCTCATCGCCCCCTTAGAGAATCCTTCAAGTCCCTTCACACTTTCATCGCTCGTTCCCAACCTCCTTCTCCCTCTCTTCCTCTTCGAGTGGACCAGAGGCTCCCGAAAGTCCCCACCCCTTCCCCTCCCTCTTCCCGAAGGGAAACAAAAGCACCGCGGGCCCCCATCCCTGCATCCCTCCCTCCCCCATCCCCTCATTTCACCCTCTCCCTCTCCCGTCCTCGATTCCAACTTCTCCAAACCAGTAATTACTCCTGCACTCACCCTGGATCTCAGCGCAAGAGCTTCTGTCTACCTGGCAAGGTGACGGGCGCGATTCATCCAACCAAGGGCATGGACAGACGCCGATCAATTATGTCCCGCTTTCGGCCCTCCTCGCCTCTGCTGTCCTGCTATCGCGTGCTTTCCCATGCTGCCGCCACCTCATTAAATCCACCCTCGTCAGATCGAAAACTCGAGCTCGGATCGGCGAACAACCGGATCGGAAACAACAGGGTAATCGCGCATCGTATCGGACCGGGATCGGAACCCGGTCTGCCTCATGCGACCGAAGGCTTGCGCCTGTGGCCGCTCGGCTTAGGTCGGGCACGTCCTACTGCAGGCGGATTTTGGGCGAAAATAAAAAAATGGCCAAAAGAAATTCAATAATAGTCAAGAAGTCGTCCCCAGATTATTCTTTGGCTGTTGTTGAATACCCTGAGATCCGACGTCGCCAAAACATTGCAGCATCGAAAAAGATCACGACCAGAGCCCTGGACCCCATCTTCCTGCGTCACCTTTCGAGCCGGATCGATCTGGGAAGGTCCCCGGGCCCGAAATGGAGCGAAAACGCCCGGCTCGAAAAAATGGAGCCGCCAGGATCTCAGGGCATCCCCCCTTGTAGAGGGACGTGCCCGACTTAACGCTCGGCTCGTGATCCTGCCTCCGTCAGCCAGCGGTCCTCCCTAAGGAACCGAACTCTATACACCGACGCTTTTTCGGGCCACGCACTGGAACTCGCACAGGAACGCGGATCCTGGTGTATACGGGATCCTGGTGTATACATTTTTCGTTGTTTCCTCGGGAAACAATATCAAAAATATACACCACACCACCCCGACATCGCCCCCGACCCTCAAAAACTCCTAGGATTTCAAAACAGCCCGCCCCTGGTTTCCGGCTCCCCCCCGCGCAGCTGGCGATCTCCGGGCCTCGCGCCTGGCCTCGTCGAGCTCGGAGGCAGACTGGGCGGCTTCCTGGCGCGGCTCTGGATGCGGGCGGGATGGTCGCCTGAGGGCCCCAAGACGTGTGATGTTCCAGCCTACTAGCCTTGGTCACTAGAAACAACTCCGAGCACCAGGAAAGTGCCGAAACTTGAGGGTTTTCGCGTGGCTGTCCCTGGGAGCTGATACTCGTTTGACACTGCTTCGATACTTTCCTGGGTGCTCGAAATTATTTTGGGAATGTGGCCCTGAATTTGGATGGGAGCAACATAACTCAATATTTGTAATTTAATGCCTCCATCGTACTTGAGGACCACGTCCCAGAAATAATGTCGAGCACCCCGAAAGTATCGAGACAATGTCGAACGAGTATCGCCTCCCAAGGCCCGACACGTGAAAACCCTCCAATCTCGGTATTTTCTTGGTGCTCGAAATTATTTCTGGTGATCAAGGCTAAAATAAGTCGGAACATCATAACCCAATACGCGCATGGGGCACAATCTGCCTCGACAGTCTGCAGAATACGCAATGCTGGCCACCCCGTCACTGTGCGCCAAGGAGGCCTCAATAACAAACAAGACAGCCCCAAGAGGGCCCGCGAAGCCTCCAAGACCCCGTCAAAGAGTTGCAAGGGGACCCATGGGAGGGCCCCAAGAGACCCAAATCGCCTCCAATTTGAAGCAAAACATACATGTTCAGCATATTCACCCGTGTGGTTCCAACAGCGTCCACAGCGGCCCAAGATGCCCCAACGATCGCTCTAGGACGGTCCAAGAGGTCCCGAAGAGGGATCCAAGACGGCCCATGAGATCCCCAAGACGACCCAAGTGGCGCCCAAGACGGCCCAAGAGGGACCCGAGAGGGGAAAATCGAACTGACACTTCGAGCCCTCCGCCCCAAGAGGACCCCCGAGACTGCCAGCAGGCGCCCACCAGACCCCCAAGAGGCTCCAAGAGGTCCCCACGAGGCCCACAAAAAGGCCCAATAGGCCCATATCACGGTTCCGAAGAGGCACAAGGAGCCCATGGATTTCATTTATCCTCTTGGGTTCGGCGGAATGGCGTAAGCCATTTTAATCCGCCAGCGTGCCCCCTGACACGTTGGGCCGTGGTAGAATGCCCAGTGCTGTCTGGCAAGGTTTCTGTAATCTTCTGAGGGGCCCCTACCTCGTGGGAAGCGCCGCGCTGCGGCCCACCTATCGGACGCTAACACACCTGCGAGCAGTGGCAGTGCCATCACCAGCACAACGCCAGCAACCACTCCATTGCAGGCGACCTCCAACCCAGCTCACCAAGCTCCCCCTCCAAGTGGGCTCGGCTCATCTCAGGAACGAAAACAATGAGATTCGAGGCCCCGCCTACCCTGCCGACCGTCAAGGAAGACGTAGCAGAACAGCCAAACGACACGATCGACCACGAAGAGAAGATCGCACAGCAAGAGCACGACGCGGGGGGACAACGCACGCACACTACCGCATCCGGCTACGCGCACTACCGCACGCAGCACTCCCGCTGCATAGGACAACCAACCATCTTCCATCCAAGGAGAGCCACAGAAGTCCACTGGATTGTTCCCCATCACGACGATCACCCACGAGAGGGTAAACCCCGACGCAATCATCCCCCCCATGGGAGCTACCATGCGCTACTCGTACCACACCAAGCTGGAGGACTTCATCGCCCACGGCGCCATCGCGGCTAACGAGGGCGACGAGGTGGCCGTCCTCGATGTGTCCTACAACAACAATAACGACCTCTGGGCACAAGCCCTGATCTCAGACATCATCACTGAGTACCGCTCCCGCCACCACGACATCCAGGAGAAGCTCGAGACCCTCGCCGCGATGGCAGGGGATTCACAGGTCAGTTACAACCGGGCCCTCGACATCCAGAAGGAGACCACCGCGGCCAAGGATTCCGCCTCCAAGTTCCTCGAGTTCCTCGACAAGCTCAGCGGCTGCGGCAACCAACTACGCCCCCAATCACTGGCGATAGCCATCCTCGCCATCACCGACACAAGCCCAACGCGGGCCTGGACGGCCGAACGAGGCGCCCGCGCGCCCGACGCCGCCACGGCACCACCACCTACCGCGCCTCCCACCGACCTCTCCGACCCGCGTTCCGATCGACCCCTCCGACACGCTCTGACTCTTCTCAGACTCCCACGGCTCGACCTACTCCGAGCGAACCAAGCTAATCCCACCTGGGCGCCTCTAGACGGAGGCCACGCCTCAGGCCAGACCAACCTTGCAGCGGCTCACCGCG